>JBBDGP010000966.1:3867500-4263903 GCA_037952835.1 Lithobates septentrionalis
AAAAAGCTTTTTAAAAAGCTACAAGGAAAAGCCCAAAAAAGAACCTAAAAATGTAAGCCAGCAATCACCAGCAGCCAAAAGCAAAACTTGTTCACACTCTCCACTTAAGGTCCCCACTGTTAAGCTTCCAACCAGCAGTCTGGCTGGTTGGACTTGGGTAGAGACAATTCATATGCAACTCCATTAAGTCTTTTCTTGACTGGAAATGGCCCCACAAACTTAGGTGCAAGCATCTTTGAAGGACATGCCAACCTGAGATTCGCTGTGGACAGCCATACCTGGTCTCCTGGTTGAAGAATCAGTTCTCCCCTTCTGTTTTTGTCAAAGGACTTCTTGTTAGCTGCTTGTGCCTTAGTAATTGTTTCGTGCAGCATTTTATTGTTGTGATTAAGGAAATCCACCATGCTTTGGACAGCAGGAACCGTGGCCTCCGGAACCAAGTCAGGTAAAAAGGATGGGTGAAAAACGTAATTTGCAAAAATTGGTGACTGGCCTGTAGCAGAGTGGCTAGCCTTATTGTAGGCGACTTCTGCCAATTGCAGCAACATTACTCAATCAGTGAAACATCATATGTACTGCTCCAGCGTCTGACTGGTCCTCTCCGTTTGCCCATTGGAAAAGCAGATGACATGGATCTTTCAATTTTAAAAATTTCACATAGAGTTTTCCAAAAGTGAGATCGGAGACAATGTTTGTGGGGACCCCATGAAGTCCTGCAATTTCTCTGATAAATACCCGAGCCATCTCCATGGCCAATGGTGTGTTTTTCAGAGGCAGAAAGTGAGCCATTTTGGACAAGCGGTCTACTACCATAAAGATGGCTGTGC
This sequence comes from Lithobates septentrionalis, assembly GCA_037952835.1. NCBI lineage: Eukaryota > Metazoa > Chordata > Amphibia > Anura > Ranidae > Lithobates > Lithobates septentrionalis. Next base: position 3,868,328 of record JBBDGP010000966.1, read on the forward strand.
ATCCTTCAGATGGAGGGAGTTCTACAATGAAGTCCATGGCTATCATCCTCCATGGCCTGTCAGGAACTGGCAGTGGTCAGAGTAGACCCCGGGCTTGGTTCTTAGTACTCTTACTCCAGGTGCAGATTGCACATGAACTTACGTACTTCTTACAAGCTTCTTCTAGGTCTGGCCACCAGAACATGCGTTGCAGAAGATCAAGCACCTTGTGAACTCCAAAATGACCTGCTAAAGGATGATCATGACACAGACCCAAAATAGTTATACGTATGTTTTCTGGTAAAAATACATGGTCTTCTTTCCAAAGTAATCCTTCCCAGAACATCAGTGTGACCCCTGGAGGACTAGGAACATGTACAGAAGCCTGCTTCATTTGGGTGAGAACATCATTCTGTAAAAGTAAGAAGTTACCTTCAGACAAGATGGTGTCTGGCACAGGTGGTTCTTTGGGGTCATCAAACATATACGGTAAAGTGCATCTGGTTTTATGTTCTTCGAGCCCAGCCGATAGGTAATATGGAAAAAAGTATCTTAAAAAGAACAGGACCCAACGTGCGTTTAGCAGTCCTCAGGTATTCAAGATTCTTGTGTTCGGTGTAGATTAATTTGGGGTGTGCTGCCCCTTCAAGAAAATAACTCCACTCTTTCAGAGCCGCTTTTATGGCCAGTAATTCTATATCCTCGACGTCATAATTTCTCTCTGCTGCAGAAAGTCTACAAGAAAAAAAGGCTACAGGATGCATTAAGTCTTTAAGGCCTTGGCGTTGTGAGATGACTGCTCCTACTGCGACTTCAGATGCATCCACTTCCAGCACATATGGTGGAGATAGGTCTGGATGACTTAGATCAGGTGCTAAGGAGTCTCTTTAAAGTGTCAAATGCAGCTTGTGCTTCAGGTGTCCAATGGGAGCGAAGGCTCTGTTTGGTCAGCTGTGTGACAGGGGTGATTATGGAGGAAAAACCTTTGATAAACTTCTGTACAAGTTGGCAAATCCTTTGAAGCGCTGTACCCCTTTCTTATAGGTCGGTGCAGGCCAGTCCAGGGTAGCAGAGACATTTTTGGTATCCATCTTAATTCCTTCAAGTGAGATCTCAGGAATTGGATGCTATGCTTTTCAAACTCACATTTTTTACCTTTGGCGTATAGTCCATGTTGGCGGAGCTGGCACAGCACACTCCTGACATGCCCTCGATGTAGATCAAGAGAAACTGAGAAAATTAGAATTTCATCTAGGTAAACAATCATAAAAATGTCTAGAAGGTCTCTGAACACATCGTTGATGAAGTGCTGGAAGGTAGTAGGGGCACAGACCGAAGGGCTTTACTAGATACTCGAAGTGGTAGAATCTCATACGGAAGGCCATTTTCCTTTCATCTCCTTTATACATTCGGACCAAATTTTAGGTCCCTCATAGATTCAGTTTAGTAAATTTTGTGCTGGAAGGTAGCAGGGGCACAGACCGAAGGGCTTTACTAGATACTCGAAGTGGCCGAATCTCATATGGAAGGCCATTTTCCTTTCATCTCCTTTATACATTCGGACCAAATTTTAGGTCCCTCGTAGATTCAGTTTAGTAAAGTTTAGTAAAGATAGTTGCAGATCTCAGTCTCTGGAATAGTTCAGGTACAAGAGGAAGAGCATATCGGTTCTTAACCGTAATTTTATTAAGTTCCCGGTAATCCACACAGGGTCATAGGGAGTGGTCCTTCTTCTCTACAAAGAATATTCCTGCCTCTGCTGGGGAAGTAGAGGGTCGGAAGAAGCCCTTCTTCAAGTTCTCATGGACATACTTCTTCAGTGCCTCCTGTTCTCGTTCAATCCTTCCATAGAGATTTCAGCCCCTGGGAGTAACTAGATCGGGCAGTAGTATAGTCAATATAGGTGGAAAATGTAAGCCCCCATTTACTGAAGACATCATAAGTCCATACAAAGTAAGGTTGTGGAGGCGACTGATGGTTCAGGTAGGCAATTCTTTTGACAATATGTTGAGTGGAAGTTGATTCTTCCTGTAACCCCATCAACTTGTGGGTTATGGACCTGCAGCCAGGGTAGGCCCAAAATGACAGGAAATAGCGGTTATGAGATGGCATCAAGGCTTAAGATCTCCTTATGCTCAGCCAGATAAACTGAAAGTTCTTGTGACTTAGGCTTTAAGGGAATGCATTGTTGTGTGGCAACCGTCAGATCGATGAAACAACTGCAAGCTGTTGAATCAATAATTGCGGTGACTGACATCTCCCCTTCTGGAAGCTGAAACTAGATTAGGGGAGCTAAATGAGTAGCATTGGCAGATGAAGGTGGTAGGGTAACAGAAGAGATAGACAGACACTTATGTGTCTTGGCTGGGCATGTGCGTACATAATGGCCCGCTTCACCGCAGTATAGACAGAGGTTGTTCTGCCGACGATGAAGACGTTCCTCAGGAGACAGGGAAAGATGCATTAGTCCAAGTTGCATGGGCTCAGGTGCTTCGGTTGCAGGGTTAACAGGAGCAGACTGGACTGAAAAAGTGCTGGCAGAAGCGGAGTGGGCAGGAACTGGAATCCTGGGCATCATCCAGACTGAACGAGGCTGCTGGGAAGACCTTTCTGACCATTGCTCATGGAGCCGTTGGTCAATTTGAATTGCCAATGTGATTAAGGCCTCCAGGGCATTTGGTACTCCAGCACGTGCCAATTCATCTTTCAGGCCCTCTGATAGGCCTAGGCGGAACAATTTGTTTTAGTCCTCGGTGCCCAGGGCTGTCAGCTTTCACATCCCATCGACAGCGTCTGCATCACATGGTGGAAGATTATCTAGGGGCGAAAACAGGGATGGAGAGCTTTCCAGTCGATGATCCACTGGCTTACTGGGTCATGAGAATAGAGCACTGGCCAGAACTTGCCCAGTATGCAATTGAGCTGCTGGGCTGCCCTGCATCCAGCTTGCATTCAGTGCTGTTGGAGGTTTTGTTACTGTTAACAGAATGCATCTGACAACAGACTTAGTTGACCATCTGACACTTATCAAAATGAATCGGTCCTGGATTAACAGCTATGAAGCCCCTGATGCCGATGTCCCTGATTAAGCGTTTTTGGGATGTGGAATCTCTGCCTAGCATTGTGGTGTTGATTTCATCTGGAATACTTTTTTTGGTGTAGTAGGTTTCATTAACACCCAAAGACTAATTTTTCCGCACCTGTTTGACAGGTGCATATCATTAAAATTTTTGACAACAAGGCCAATTCTTGCTTTCATCAAGAGTACCTCTATAGGGTTACGGTGTGAAGGTGCACCGACACCCAAAGACCAATTTTTCCTCACCTGTTTGACAGGTGCACATCATTGCAATTTTTGACAGCAAGGCCAATTCTTGCTTTCATCAAGAGTACCTCTATAGGGTTACAGTGTGAAGGTGCCACCGACACCCAAAGACCAATTTTTTCGCATCTGTTACTTCCATCCAAAGTCTGTGGAAGAGACACCAGATTTTATCTAAAAAATCTCTAATCTTGTTCCCAGTGCACTACATTGTGGTCTCATCATATAGACTGGCTCCACAAGCCGTTGCTTACAAAATAAAGAAAGCTTGCAGGGAAAATGTCTTTTTTTTTGGCTTTATAAATGCAATTATTGCTGCAGCAGTACAGATTTGCCATTTTACAGGAAGACTAAGGGGACCTCCCCAGGTACTATATTGAAATAAATTTTTCATTTTTATGCTTTCACTTTAATCAAGTGAATGCCACAGAATTAGAAAAAGGGTATTGTATCATTAGTAGGTACCATCATCCTTTAAATGTTTAAAGCAATATTATTTGAAAGAGAATGACTAGGACCTCTCCAATTGAGTCCTGCCTCTTCCAAAAACAGGAGTTTAGGACTATTACGGTACCAAAGGGATATGGACAAAAGTATATATAAAATCTTTCAGTTTATTGAAAAATAAGACCTTTAAAAAGTCCATATATGGACACACTTATGAGTAAACAATAACATAGTACAGAAATGTTTACAGCAATGTTGACAAGGAAAAATCGTTAATAATGCCCGCAAAGGTAAGTGGAGGCAGGTTATTGAGTACTTGAGAACGTGATCTCTACAGTTTCGCGGTCAAGCCGCTTCTTCAGGAGACGTCCTAGTACATTTTCTACAGGATAAAATAATCAACATTACAAAAACAGCTACATATTTAGATGATAAATATAGAGATGTATAAACATATAAAACGTTGACATTGGAGAAAGTAGTCATTAGTTAATATTGCACTCACCAACCTTTGCCCACAAGGGGCTGTAACGACACTGTGAGACGCCCACAACGGGCGTTCCCCCGGGGGCGGGCAAGGGGGGCAGTTAGGAAATGCTAATATAAAGTAAGTGGTTGTAAACCTGGGGTTCTTTAAACATGAAAAAAGAGAGCCACCTCGGTGCATGAAATGAGAATGAATGAGAATGAATGTAGTTAGAAAGAAGAGGGGGACGAGAGGGAGAGGGAGGGAGGAAAAGGGGAAGGGGGGAGAAGGGGGGGAAGGGAAAAAGAGCGGGAAAAGAAAAGAGAAAGCAGGAAGGCGGGGTGGGAGGGGAGAGGGGTGGGGGGGGAAATGGGGGGGGAAGAAAAGGGGAGGGAGGGGGGGGGAGACATGGAAAGCCCTCCACATTGGTACAAGTAGTGTTCATGAGTAAACACAGGGAGTATAAACCCACCGTTGCTGAGATGTTAAAGCTTTAAAAACTTCACTTTAACCATCAATAAATCTCTGCTCATTTAAAAATTAAGTTTTTTACAAACTTTTTTTCATTGATACATGTCCCCCAGGGCAGTACCCAGACCCCAATAACCATTGTATGCCTAATTACTTGCATATAAGCCTTCAAAATGGGCACTTTAGATTTTCCAGTTCGGGTCCCATAGACTTCAATGGGGTTCGTTATTCAGTTCCGAACTTTCAAGATGTTCAAAAGTTCTGGTACGAACCGAACAGGGGGTCATTCGGCCCATCCCTACTGACAGGTATCAGATTTTTAGGGGAACCACATAATACATAAATGGTTAGTCTGTAGCTGTCAGGGAATCAATAGCAGGAGAAGGGCTCTAGGACCCAGCATCTCTACCAGCACTTATGGCAGGAGAAGGACTTTAGGACCCAACATCTCTGGCAGGAGAAGGACTTTAGGACCCAGTATCTCTACCAGCAGGTCACATGGGCCTATATATACGGAAGTCTGCTGGTGTCTGCAATTGCTGGTTTGTCTAGTTGTCTGTCCTACCCACACCCAGTGTGGATTCCAATATACCAGCGGCCTACCATGAATTCCAAGATGTTTTTGACAAGAAGAAGGCAGATACTCTACCCCCACACCGTCCCTATGATTGTCCCATTGACTTGCTACCGGGGGCTGAGATTCCTTTGGCCGTATTTTTCCCCTTTCCGAGACTGAACTTGAAACTTTGAGGCATTATGTTGATGAAAACCTTAAATTGATTTATCCGCGCTTCCTCCTCTCCCGCCGGTGCTGGCATTTTCTTTGTTGAGAAAAAAGATAAAACCTTGAGGCCATGTTGGACTACAGGGACTTAAACAAAATTACTCTCAAAAATCGCTATCCGCTCTCCCTCATCCCCGAACTCTTCCAGAGGTTTCGTACAGCCCACATTTTCACCAAATTAGACCTACGTGGAGCTTACAATCTTGTCTGTATCCGAGAGGGAGATGAGTGGAAAACAGCATTCAGAACAAGATTCGGGCACTTTGAATACTTAGTAATGCCATTTGGATTATGCAACGCCCAGGCCACATTCCAACATTTCATAAATGATATTTTTCGGCAGTACTTAGACCACTTCATTATCGTCTACCTCGACGATATTCTCATATTCTCAGCTACTCTGGAGCTTCACAGAACGCATGTAAAAAGGTACTGGGCATCCTCAGAACACATGGATTGTAAGTAAAAGCCGAGAAATGTGACTTTGAGAAGACGACAATCCCATTCCTCAGACTCATCATCACCACTAATGGGGTAGCTATGGATCCTCAAAAGGTGAAGGCTATCCTTGAGTGGCCGGCTCCATCTGATAAGAAGGGTGTTCAGAGGTTCATTGGCTTTCTACAGGAGATTTCTACAGGAGCTTTATAAAGAACTTCTCTAGCATTATAGTGCCTATCACCCAGATAACCCGCCAACATACCAGATTCCAGTGGTCAGTAGCAGCACAAACTGCCTTCGATCAACTGAAGCTCCTCTTTACCTCCGCACCTATCTTACAGCATCCTGATCCTACCTTACCCTATGTCCTGGAAGTTGATGCCTCCGAAGTAGCCACGGGGGCAGTTCTTTCCCAACCTCAGGGGCCCAAAGCCCTACTTCATCCCGTGGCCTTCTCTTCACGGACGATGAGTCAGCCGGAGAAGAACTACCACGTGGGGGATCGGGAGCTCTTGGAGATTAAGACTGCTCTGGAGGAATGGAGATATCTCCTGGATGGTGCCGTCCATCCTATCTTAATCTTTACAGACCATAAGAACCTAGAATATCTCCGCACGGCCAAGCGATTGAGACCCCGGCAGGCTTGATGGGCTCTATTCTTTTCTAGGTTTAACTTCCATATCACCTTCTGCCCAGGGTCTAAGAATGGAAAAGCCGACGCCTTGTCCTGAATGTTCCCTGACACCCCGGAAGAGGTCACACCCAGTTCAATTCTGTCCCCTCAAAATTTCCTCTTGATCCAGCCTGATTTAAGGATTTCAATTGAGCAGCCATCCACCCAGTGCACAGAGGCAGAAATCTCCTCTCTAAGAAGCCAGGAAGGCCTCCTTTGGCATCAAAACAAGATTTTTGTCCCACAGCAAGCCAGGCTTCAGGTTTTAAGAACTTTTCACGACCACCAATTGGCTGGCCACTTTGGGGTCCGAAAAACGACCAAACTGGTCCAACGGTCTTTATGGTGGCCCACTCTGAGATCCGATTGTAAGGAGTATGTCAATTCTTGCACAACATGTCAGCGGAATAAGGGGTCCCACGCTAAATCCTGGGGCCTGTTAAAACCTCTGCCAGTCCCGGAACAGCCTTGGAAAAACATTTCATTCGACTTTATCGTGGATTTACCCCCTTTGGAAGAATTCACAACCATCTTGGTAGTAGTAGATCGGCTATCCAAGATGGCACACTTCTTGCCAATGATGGGCACACCTTCCGCCATGGACACAGCAAAAACTTTCATCAAAGAAATAGTCAGATTGCATAGTGTACCAGACAACATTGTGTCAGATAGAGGTGTTCAATTCACCTCTAGGTTCTGGAGGAACGTTTCAATTGACAGCAATTTGCAAAGATGTTTTTCCACAGCCTACCATCCCCAGAGCAACGGCCAAACAGAAAGGACTAACCAAATGCTAGAACAGTATCTAAAATGTTTTTGTTCCTTTTCTCAGGATGATTGGATTTCATTATTGCCCTGTGCGGAATTCGCATACAATAACTCTGTGCATGCTGCTACCAACCAGTCACCCTTCTTGGCGAATTATGGCTACCATCCCTCATTTCTACCCAATATCATCCCGAATCTTTAGTTCTGGCAGTTCAAGACAGAATAAAATCCATTCAAACCAATTATCAAATTCTCCAGGACACAATGCGGAAAGCCCAAGAAGGGTATAAGAAACAATATGACAAGAAAAGAAGAGGAAACCCTGCCTTTAAAGTGGGGGACAAAGTGTGGCTCTCATCTGCAAACCTCAAACTGCCATGTCCATCCCGAAAGTTGGGGCCAAAGTTTGTTGGTCCTTTTGAAATTAAACGCAAAATAAATCCAGTAGCCTTCGAACTTGCCTTACCTGAATCTTATAAGATCCACCCTGTATTTCATGTTGCACTTCTTAAACGTGCCATTTCTAGTTCTTTTACAGGGAGAAGTACCCCTACCTGCGGTCCTGGTAGGAGACGAGACTGAATTTGAAGTTGAATCCATCCTTGACTATCGACGGAGAGGTAGGACAATTCAGTTCTTAATTAAATGGAAAGGGTATCCACCTGAGGAGAGCTCCTGGTAACCTGAGGCCAATGTTCATGCCCCTAGATTCGTCCAAGAATTTTGGGCCAAATACCCTGAAAAATGGCCCAAATTGGCATCCGGAGGCTGCCCATCAGGGGGGGGGGGCACTGTCAGGGAATCAACAGCAGGAGAAGGGCTCTAGGACCCAGCATCTCTAGCAGCACTTATGGCAGGAGAAGGACTTTAGGACCCAACATCTCTGGGAGGAGAAGGACTTTAGGACCCAGTATCTCTACCAGCAGGTCACATGGGCCTATATAAGGAAGTCTGCTGGTGTCTGCAATTGCTGGTTTGTCTTCAGCTCCCCCTGTGTTCCTGTGCCCTGTATTATCTGCTGATCTGATCTCCTGTGTACCAACCCGGCTTGTTTTGAACTGCTCTTCCTGATCCTCTGGCTTGACCCTTTGGCTTGCACCTGACTTCCTGCTGCCTGCTCCCAGCATTTGACCCCGGCCTGGCTTTTGGACTCTGCTTATCTTGCTCCCTGTACTAAGACGCAGCTGATCTTAGGTCATTCTGATCCTGGACTGTCTCTCTGTGAATGACCCCTGGCCTGGCTCCTGGCTCCGCTATTCAGTTATTCCACTGGACTCTGTCTCTGGACCTTTCAAGCACGCTTGTCCCCAGCAACCCGGCACCCGTGCTTCTGTGGGCACCACACCTGCTGTTCCACCTTCAGTGGTGTGCTGCGCTCAGCCGCAAGGGGAGCCCTACCAGCATCTTGGCCTCCAACCAAGTTACTAACAGTAGCATCAGCAGCAGACATTTTGTAGTAATCTGTAATCCATGACTGGTTCTTTTTGATGAATGTGAGCTGGTCCACACTGACCGAGGACACACGTATTTGTAAAAAAAAAAAAACTTCCAGCACTCTGAAGACTCTCTCAGATAGTATTCTGGCTGCAAAGAATCTACAGTGCATACTGAGCAAGATTCAGGGAATTGTAAAGCCTGGATAGTCAATAGTACATGGGGTCTTCACATAGTTTCTTCATCAGCCCTGGAACCAGTATAGTCATTAATCATATGGTTTAGGCACTGCCTGAAAGTGATGCATTTTGGGATTCCTCTGGGATAGCAGGTCTGGGCCATTTTACCCATGTATTGGGTATCTAATAGGGGGCTAACAAATACAGGTACCCATCTTTGATGACCCGAGTCCTAGTGCCCTTGCACAGGAATTTATGCATGAAAGCCCCATTTCCCACAAACTGTCTACAGCAGAGGTCCCCCCAGGTCCTTGGTGTCATGAAGTACAACACTGTTCTCATTAATCTCACTCCACTAGGGATGAGCCGAACACCCCCCTGTTCGGTTCGCACCAGAACATGCGAACAGGAAAAAAGTTTGTTCAAACACGCGAACACCGTTAAAGTCTATGGGACACGAACATGAATAATCAAAAGTGCTAATTTTAAAGGCTTATATGCAAGTTATTGTCATAAAAAGTGTTTGGGGACCTGGGTCCTGCCCCAGGGGTCATGGATCAATGCAAAAAAAAGTTTTAAAAACGGCCGTTTTTTCAGGAGCAGTGATTTTAATAATGCTTAAAGTCAAACAATAAAAGTGTAATATTCCTTTAAATTTCGTAGCTGGGGGGTGTCTATAGTATGCCTGTAAAGGGGCGCATGTTTCCTGTGTTTAGAACAGTCTGACAGCAAAATGACATTTAGAAGGAAAAAACCCATTTAAAACTACTCGCGGCTATTGCATTGCCGACAATACACATAGAAGTTCATTGATAAAAACGGCATGCGAATTCCCCACAGGGGAACCCCGAACCAAAATTTTTTAAAAAAATGACGTGGGGATCCCCCTAAATTCCATACCAGGCCCTTCAGGTCTGGTATGGATATTAAGGGGAACCCCGGCCAAAATTTTAAATAAATGATGTGGGGGTCCCCCTAAATCTGGTATGGATTTTAAGGGGAATCCCGCACAAAAAAAAACAAACGGCGTGGGGTCCCCCCAAAAATCCATACCAGACCCTTATCCGAGCACGCAACCTGGCAGGCCGCAGGAAAAGTGGGGGGGACGAGAGTGCAGCCCCCCCCTTCTGAGGGCCACATGCCCTCAACATTGGGAGGGTGCTTTGGGGTAGCCCCCCCAAAACACCTTGTCCCCATGTTGATGAGGACAAGGGCCTCATCCCCACAACCCTGGCCGGTGGTTGTGGCGGTCTGCGGGCGGGGGGCTTTTCGGAATCTGGAAGCCCCCTTTAACAAGGGGACTCCCAGATCCCGGCCCCCCCCTGTGTGAAATGGTAAGGGGGTACTTACCCCTACCATTTCACAAAAAAACTGTCAAAAATGTTAAAAATTACAAGAGACAGTTTTTGACAATTCCTTTATTTAAATGCTTCTTCTTTCATCTATCTTTCTTCATCTTCTTCTTCTGGTTCTTCTGGCTCTTCTGGTTCTTCCTCCGGCGTTTTCGTCCAGCATCTCCTCCGCTGCATTTTCTATCTTCTTCTCCTCGGGCTGCTCCGCACCCATGGCATGGGGGAGGCTCCCGCTTTTCTCTTCATCCTCTTCTCTTCTTCATCTTCTTCTTCTCTTCTTCATTTTCTTCTCTGGGCCGCTCCGCATCCATGCTGGCATGGAGGGAGGCTCCCGCTGTGTGACGGCATCTCCTCGTCTGACGGTTCTTAAATAACGGGGGCGGGGCCACCCAATGACCCCGCCCCCCTCTGACGCACAGGACATGACAGGACTTCCCTGTGGCATTCCCCGTGACGTCACAGGGAAGTCCCGTCAAGTCACCGTGCGTCAGAGGGGGCGGGGTCACCGGGTGGCCCGGCCCCCCGTTATTTAAGAACCGTCAGACGAGGAGACGCCGTCACACAGCGGGAGCCTCCCTCCATGCCAGCATGGATGCGGAGCGGCCCGGAGAAGAAAATGAAGAAGAGAAGAAAAGAAGAAGAGAAGAAGATGAAGAGAAAAGCGGGAGCCTCCCCCCATGCCATGGGTGTGGAGCGGCCCGAGGAGAAGAAGATAGAAGACGCCGCGGAGGAGATGCTGGACGAGAACACCGGAGGAAGAACCAGAAGAGCCAGAAGAACCAGAAGAAGAAGATGAAGGAAGATAGAAGAAAGAAGAAGCATTTAAATAAAGGAATTGTCAAAAACGGTCTCTTGTCATTTTTAACATTTTTGACAGTTTTTTAGTGAAATGGTAGGGGTAAGTACCCCCTTACCATTTCACACAGGGGGGGGCGGGATCTGGGGGTCCCCTTGTTAAAGGGGGCTTCCAGATTCCGATAAGCCCCCCACCCGCAGACCCCCACAACCACCGGCCAGGGTTGTGGGGATGAGGCCCTTGTCCTCATCAACATGGGAACAAGGTGTTTTGGGGGGCTACCCCAAAGCACCCTCCCAATGTTGAGGGCATGTGGCCTGGTATGGTTCAGGAGGGAGGGGCCGCACTCTCGTCCCCCCCTCTTTTCCTGCGGCCTGCCAGGTTGCGTGCTCGGATAAGGGTCTGGTATGGATTTTTGGGGGGACCCCACGCCGTTTTTTTTTTGCGTGGGGTTCCCCTTAAAATCCATACCAGACCTGAAGGGTCTGGTATGGAATTTAGGGGGACCCCCACGTCATTTTTTAAAAAAAAATTTGGCCGGGGTTCCCCTTAATATCCATACCAGACCTGAAGGGCCTGGTATGGAATTTAGGGGGACCCCCACGTCATTTTTTTTTTACATTTTGGTTCGGGGTTCCCCTGTGGGGAATTCGCATGCCGTTTTTATCAATGAACTTCTATGTGTATTGTCGGCAATGCAATAGCCGCGAGTAGTTTAAATGGGTTTTTTCCTTCTAAATGTCATTTTGCTGTCAGACTGTTCTAAACACAGGAAACATGCGCCCCTTTACAGGCATACTATAGACACCCCCCAGCTACGAAATTTAAAGGGATATTACACTTTTATTGTTTGACTTTAAGCATTATTAAAATCACTGCTCCTGAAAAAACGGCCGTTTTTAAAACTTTTTTTTGCATTGATCCATGTCCCTTGGGGCAGGACCCGGGGCCCCAAACACTTTTTATGACAATAACTTGCATATAAGCCTTTAAAATTAGCACTTTTGATTTCTCCCATAGACTTTTAAAGGGTGTTCCGCGGCATTCGAATTTGCCGCGAACACCCCAAATTGTTCGCTGTTCGGCGAACTTGCGAACAGCCAATGTTCGTGTCGAACATGAGTTTGACTCGAACTCGAAGCTCATCCCTACACTCCACCCATGTACAGCACTCAGGGCTTGGGAGGGGTGAAATGTCCCCCTTGAGGCCTGACCCGTTTACTCCTGCTCATTCCGTTCAGCACCACATCCTCTTAATTCCCCTTGTTTCCCCCCTCAGTATCCTGTTGCCTCTGTTTCACAAGGATAGAGGTAGATGGCAAGTTTCCCTGTTGGCTCTGGGAAAGTGACAGGTCCTCCTTTTCCTCCTGCTGCTATGTCCCCAGATCCTGGTCAATGGTGCCATGCAGTGTGTTCTCCATGCTGAATACAAGAAGGACTATGAAAAGAACAAACAGGAGGGCGCAAACACCTAGAGCATTACTAGCGATTTATTCGTCAAACAAAATCTATGCCAAATGGGTACCCACAAAAGTGGACGATAAAGTAGCAGTAAAACCACAAGATGTCAAAGAGTGTGGGAATCAGGTGTCAACATGCAACCCCACAGAGCTGGCAAGCTGGTGCATTTCGGGGAGCACCACCTTCCTCAGAGCTAAGCTAACATAAACCTAAAGAGGGACTATAACCCCAATCCCTGGCTTGCTGTGGCACACCATGTTGGTCTCTTACTCACAATAGTGCTGAAATGCTACTTGCATTCTGAATTATGAGATCCTGATTATGACATGGCAAGAGGAACCTCAGTTACACAGAACATGTCCCTGTCCAGTGATCTATTTGACAAAGCACATCACAGTTTAAAATACATTTATAAAAAAACAGAGGTCACATAAATGGCATTACCTTAATAAAAAGTGAATGCATTAATAGATAGGAAGATACCAATCTGTTAGACACCAAACTCACCTAATTTACAAATCCAGAAGGCTGCTAAGACACATTAGACTTTCAAAGAGAAATATGCATACAATCCATAACATATTTGGTATCTAGCAAATTGTAATTGTAATTTCATTATTTTAAATAATATCTTGGTTGTCAGAATGTAAAGCCCTGTCATGTGGAATTATATATGTATTTATATATATTTATTGAAGCCACTTTACAAATCAATTTTACAATTTCTCTCTCTATCTAATGGGCCTTCATATAATACTAAATATAAATTATTTGAATTAACATTTATTTGCTAAATGTTTCATAAAAGAAGAAATCTTCCATTGTTTTACTTTCATGCCAACGTAGAAGGAGATAATACAAAGAAACTGTGAGGTCAAAGGATAGTAATGAGCAAAATCATCAGGGACCACCCAGGCATCTTTTAGTGCTGATTAATGTAATCAATCCAGAGTTCTGTATTACAGAGAAATTGAACCACTGAAGTCTACTCAATGAAAGAGTTACTCTTATTACAGAATGGGTATTAAGAGCCAAGCACTTGTGGAGATGCTTCAGAATAAATTAGTTCTTTTCAGGCGATGAAATACAAAGTAATTTGCTAGCTAAATACACTGCTGATGTAGAGGTACCTGCTGTGCTCAAGGTAAGAATAGGAAGAAGAATTTATTTTATGTGTGAAATTCTTGAATAATCCTGGATAACTATATTATTTAAGTTTTACTGTGAGAGCCCTATATACATATTTACTCATGAATGGAACTGTTTCCTCTAGATCTCAATAGGAAGTAAGCTGCTAAAACTATAAGGGCCCATTCTCATATATCCAGTCCGTTGTCGTGTTTTATTGCATGGGTTTACGCACACAATGCATTCTTTACCGTGCATTGCCCTAAGTTAGTCAGTTAATTTGAATGGGCTGTCCATGCACCACAAAATCCTTAGACCAATTTTCTACCACAGCACACCGTAATGCATTGTATTGCATTATTGTTCATTACAATGCAAATCAGGTGCATTCCTTTGGTGCACTGAGGTGGCATTGTAAATTAATGGTATTGCAATGCATGAATGCTATGCATCAGTGTGAATAGGTGTAAATTCAAGTTACAAAGCGCATTTGGTTAATAGACATTCTACCCCTTGGCTGCTATGCAGACAATAGTTTTTCTAAAATGAAAACCTATTTAATTTTACAAATGTGTAGTGCAACGTTTTATGAGACACTAATTGTATTTTGTATAATTAGTAGTTGGTTTGTACTGACTTTTTCATATGATCCAAAAGTATATTGGTAGCTACATTGGCATTGGTTTTCTTGTGTATAACTGTGACATGGAATATTAGTTTTAAGCTCACTTTACAGTAGGGACTCATTCAAATGTAAAGCACTGCCTAATGTTTTAGTACAATATGCTATAAATCAACAAAATACATTCTAGAGAGTTATATGTGGTGCATTAATGGGGTACATAAACTAACAGGGATTCTTCAGTTTTTGTTTTTGGATTAACTCTTGTGAACTTTCCTGTATATATGTATAGCACTTGTTCTAGAAATAACATATACATGCACAATGTTAAACCTGAATTACAGTTATATATAGCACCCTCTACCTAAAAGGTAGGTGCTACAATAGGATTTTTCTAGTTCAGGGCTCAAGTGCAGGTAAATTTTACCAGGCCTGTGCTTTAGGCTAGGCCTGGTTGTTTTGATTTGGGACTGGGAGTGTTCAGTATAGTGCCTCCCCTGCTTTCAGAAAGATGGCTCTGGAATGGGGGTTGGACCTGAAGTCTGAGTGGCAGGCAGCTCATGTGAGGAACCCTGACCAATCATCTTGTGGTATTGGCAGGGGGCAGGCCTCCCATATAAGCTGGGGTCACATGCTGCCAGGGAGGAGTCTGGAGTAAAGGAAAGACAGCATGGAGTAGTGAGGTGCTGTTCCGGGCATCCCCATGCGGGATGCACCGAGCGTGGAGAAGGGATGGAGGAACCGCGGAGAGGGAGTCTTAGATAAAAATCTTCGTCTTTAAAAGAGTATCAAGCTGCTGTGACCGGGGAACACAGGACTTGAATGCTGGACAAGATCAGAACAGAAGAAGTAGAAGTAAAGCAGAAGAGAGTAGAGCAGCATTCTGTGACCGGCGACACAGAACGGTGAAGTAACCAAAGGTCAGTGTACAGAACAAAAGAAGTTATCAAGAACCGTGTAGAATGCTGTGGCCGGGGAACACAGCATTGATAGCAAAGGACTGGCTGCAGTAATTTGTCTATTGCCATGTGTCAGGCCATCAGGGGGAGATACTGTGCTATCTCTGGTCTGGTTAGCACATTGGTAATATCTTCCAAAGACTGTGTGGCTGTCTAACTCATTGATCCATCGGAGAGAGGTTGTGTTAGGCCTCTAGATCTTTGACTCTCGGAAACCGTCATAGTCTGCAAGGTGGAATTATTCAGAGTGATTCTTCTTTGTTAAAATTGGAAGTGAAGAAGTAGTTTCAATAACTTGTGAAGAATATTAGATGTGCAACAACATTCAAGCCAAGGCTATTCAGTATTGTAGTACAATACACCAACTTTTATGGGCACCTCAAATCACCCCTTTTGTTTCACCCAAGTTGTATCCTACAAATAAACGCAACAAAACCATGCAAATGACTGTTCCTTGTCTCATCTGAATGTGGGGAGTCTGGCAGCAGGGTGATTGGTGGATTGCTAAGTAACACAGGATAGATAGATAGATAGATAGATAGATAGATAGATAGATAGATAGATAGATAGATAGACAGCTTGGATCAATGTAAGCATTCATTGTTGATCCCTTTGGAATCTGAGAATTGCTGTTTCAATTTTTATTTTGCACAATATTTGTGCAGCGATTTAATAAACACAAATTTTCAGGAAAAAATACACCTTAATAAGTTTTAGGGAGCACAATATAATATCCACTTTCTTGTTCATACATCACGGGACACAGAGACTTTGATAATTACTTAGTGGGTTAGTGGGTTAGATAGTCACCATCAGGTGATTGGACACTGGCAACCCTAATTACAAGGCAAGTTCCTCCCCTATATAACCCCTTCCATATGGAGAGTACCTCAGTTTTTTCGCCAGTGTCTAAGGTGGTTGTTCACGCTAAAGATGTGCTATGAAGAAAGCTCTGCTTGGTGGTCTCTATGGGGGCCTAGGAGCTATACAACTGGATCCATACCTCGGGCCAATAAATACGCCTAAGATGGATGGTACCTGGGCCTCGCGAAAGAAGAAACAAGGTTTTGCCTGTATTGTCTCTCTTTGAGGACTGGGCTCTGGGATCCAGCGCTTTGGAGCACAATTTAAGTTGCGTAAAAAGTTTTTTTCTGGCAGAGTCTTCTACAGGTCCAGGGAAGAGGATCCTGTGAGTAGGAACCCAGAACCCTGAAGGTTGGCACAACGCTACCCACCGTGATGGGGGAAGGTTGGTTCTGTTTGTTTATCAGCAGTTCCTGCGGCGGGGATAAGGTAAGTGAAGACAATCCTAATGTATACACATATGTATTATCTTCTTTTGAGTAGTTTTCATGTTGCATGACCGCCGCCATGACAGTCCTGAGCGCGCTTTTACGGGGGTTTTCGGCATGCACGGCGCACCAGTGCACAGGCGCAAAGCGGCTAGGTTTACAGCCCAGTACGCCAGAGCTCCTGTAAGCAGTGGGACACAGAGCTGTGGGCAGTAAGCATCTCAGTGGATTCGGATCCAGGCATACCTAAGACACTTACTCGGCATCAGGTTGTGCAGACTAAGCTAATGTTTATATTGTAAGACTAGGCACAACAGTGGTTGCATTTGTACTAGTACCTCTGCTTTGCAGCTTAGGACTATGTTTCCTCATAAGAGGGCTTCAGGCAGAGGTAAAAAAGGTACTAAAAAATCACTGCCTACTTCTAGGGGTTCTGGGCATGCCTGCAGGATTCCATCCCCCCCCTGAAAGACTGGAGGCAGCCTCACAGGATGAGTCTGTGCCCCTGTCAGGCTTTGCAGCCTCTCTCAATGTTACAGTCCCTGTATATGTCACTGAAGACACTATGAAGGCTGCATTGGATGGTTTAGAAGGAATTATTACTTTTATCACAGCTTCCTTAAGGAGTAACAGAAAAAGATGTAGATCCCCTTCCTCTACTCTGGCTTCCCTATCGGATGAGCATTCTGATAATGATGAACTATCCCTATCCAGGGACGGGGATCAGGAGCAATCGGACGATTCAGTGGAAGAGGAGAAGCTCTCTTCTGCCTCCCAGGCCCTCAAAGTACAGGTGCAATATTGTACTGAGTTCGTGCATACCATATATAGATTACCCTCTGCTGAGGCTGCCATATCCTCTGTTTCCTCCTTGGGATCTCGAAAATCCCCACAGTCTGCGTATACCTTCCCAATTCATCCCTTGTTGGAGAAATTGTTGTATGATGACTGGGGTCATCCCGATAAACTATTTTCTCCTCCTAAGAGGTTTTCCATGCTTTATCCGGTGGAGGAAAAGTTCACCAAAAAATAGGTGGTGCCAGCAATAGATGTGGCTATTTTTTGTGTGAATAAAAGCCTGACCTGTCCTGTGGACAATTCTCAGGGGTTCAAAGATCCAACTGATAAGAAGTTGGAAACTTTATTTAAAGCCTCCTTTTCTATGGCTGGCACTGTAGTCCAGTCTGCAGTTGCAGCAATTGGCATGTGACAGTTCCTCAAGGAACAAATGAAACAGGTGCTTAACCTCCTCTCCGCTGAGGAGGGCGAGGTTTTTGCAGACCTTCCTAAGGCCTTGTGTTTTACAGTTGATGCCATTATTGATTCTGTTCAGCAAGCATCCCGCCTTCCCCTCCTGCTGGTACACATGGGCAGGGCCCTTTGGCTTAAGCATTGGGCAGCTGAAGCTTCGTGCAAAAAATATTTGACTGGGTTCCCGTTTTATGGAGAATGCCTGTTTGGGGATGATCTGGACAAATATATCCAGAAGATTACCAGGGATAAGACCATGTTGTTACCGGTTAAAAAGAAGAATAAACGTCCCTCATTTAAACGTTCTCTGTCCCCAGCCCCTGGAGCTTCGACTTCCAGGCAGTGGCGATGGCCTCCCCAGTCCAATACTAGGGGAAAAGTCAAGGGCCAAGCCCAAGGGCAAAAGAGGTCTTGGGGTCCAAGATCTGTTAAACAGAACCCCAAAGCCTCCCTATGAAGGGGTGCCCCCGCTCGGCCGAGTGGGGGGGAAAGCTGCTGCAGTTTGTAGGCGCCTGGTGGGAAGAGGTTCAGGACAAATGGGTGACCTCCATGGTGTCTCTGGGATACAAACTGAAGTTTCGGAAGTTTTCGCCATCTCGTTTCCTAAGGTCAAGAGTCGCCAAAGATCCAGAAAAAGAAGACCCTTGTTTCTGGCCTTAGAGCCTTTACTATCCCAAGGGGTAATTATAGAAGTTACCCCAAAAGAGCAAGGCTCAGGGTTCTACTCAGACCTCTTTACGGTTCCAAAACCAAATGGGGATGTCAGACCTATTCTAGATCTAAAAGGCCTGAATCCGTTTTTAGACATTCGTTCTTTCTGAATGGAGTCAATCCGCTCAGTAGTTTCCACCAAAGATTTCTAAGGTTTGCGGTGGATCAGCAACACTTTCAATTCATGGCCCTTCCTTTTCGGTCTTGCTACAGCACCTCGAGTGTTCACAAAAATTCTAGCCCCACCCTTGGCAAAATTAAGGGCTCAGGCCATAACAGTAACAGCTTATCTGGACGATTTGCTACTTGTAGATCAGTCTGTAGCACGCTTAGACCGCAGTGTGCTCAGCACAGTAGAGTACTTTGAGGACCCAGCCTAGGTACTCTATCTAGAAAAGTCTTCCTTACAGCCCCTAAAAAGGCTGGAGTATTTGGGCATGGTCATAGACACAGTCCAAAGCAGAGTATTTTTACCCGGGTCAAAAGCCAAAGCCATAAGTCCCTCCATTCGACTATGTATGAGACTATTGGGAAAATGGTGGCCTCTTTCGAGGCTGTTCCTTATGCCCAGTTTCACTCAAGGCCTCTGCACAGCTGCATCCTCTCTGCCTGGAGCAAAAGAGTACAAGCCTTGGATCTTCCAATGTGCCTATCACCATGGGTACGCTAGAGCCTCAATTGGTGGTTGCTAACCAAGAATCTACTAAAAGGAAAATGTTCCAGTTACTTGGAAAGTGTTCCAGTTACTTGGAAAGTGGTAACCACAGATGCCAGCCTAATAGGCTGGGGAGCAGTTCTGGAAGAAGCTTCCACCCAGGGAAGATGGTCCAGAGCTGAAAGGCTCTTGCCCATCAACATTCTGGAGATTCGGGTTATTATTCTAGCCCTCAGGGTTTGAACTTCCAGGTTGCAGGGTTGTCCTCTCCGGATACAGTCTGACAATGCTACGGCAGTGGCCTATATCAATCACCAAGGCAGCACAAGGAGTCTGGATGCCCAAAAAGAGGTGAATCACATTTTGTTGTGGGCAGAGAGGCATGTTCCATGCCTATCTGCAGTCTTCATTCCAGGGGTAGAAAATTGGCAGGCGGAGTCACCAGCAGCTGTGCCCAGGAGAATGGTCTCTTCACCCCAATATTTTTCAGGCCATATGTCGAAGATGGGGTACCCCGGACGTAAACCTGTTGGCTTCCAGGTTCAACAAGAAACTGAACAACTTTGTGTCAAGAACAAAGGATCTACTAGCACAAGGGTCAGATGCCTTAATGATTCCATGGGATCAGTACACTCGGATCTATGCATTCCCTCCAGTTCCGCTTCTCCCGTGATTCCTGCGGAGAGTGAAGAGGGAAGGAAAGCCAGTAATTCTGGTGGCTCCGGCTTGGCCCAGGCGACCTTGGTATGCGGAGATCATAAAGGTGGCAGAAGGAAGACCTTGGGTTCTTCTGCTGCCCCAGATCTACTCTCACAGGGTCCAATATTCCATCCTGCCTTACGAAGTCTGAATTTGATGGTTTGGCAGTTGAGACCCACATTCTGAAGGGTCGTGGCCTCTCGGGGCCAGTCCTGTCCACTCTAGTTAATGCTAGGAAGCCGGCTTCCAGGCTCATCTACAGAATCTGGAGGGCATATGTTTCCTGGTGTGAATCTAGGGGGTGGCATCCTAGGAAGTATGCTATTAGCAGGATTCTTGCCTTTCTTCAATTAGGCGTAGAAATGAAGCTGGCCTTGAATACCATCAAGGGCCAGATCTCGACCTTGTCAGTATTTTTTCAAAGATTGCTTGCTTCTCATTCCCTCGTCCGGGCTTTTGTTCAGGGGGCTTTACGCTTGAATCCGCCGGTTAAGCCTTCTGTATGCCCATGGGATTTGAATTTGGTTTTGTCTGTTTTACAGGGACAACCTTTTGAACCATTGTACCATGCTTCTTTAGATCTTTTGACAAAAAAAATAGTTTTTTCTGCAGCTCTTTCTTGTAAAGAGCCATACTTGATTATTCACAAAGCCAGGGTGGTGTTGCGTCCTCACCCGACTTTTCTGCCTAAAGTGGTTTCAGGATTCCATCTGAATCAAGATGTGGTCCTACCGTCCATTTTTCCAGATCCGCAGTCCGGAGAAGTTGTTACACTCTTTAGATGTAAGAGCAGTCAGTATATATCTGCAGGCAACCGATCAGATACGAAAGACTGACTATTTATTCTGCCAGAAGGCCCCAAAAAGGGCCAGGTAGCGTCAAAATCTACTATTTCTAGATGGATTTGACTGGTTATTGTTTAGACTTATGGTGTAAAGAAGAAGATTCCTCCTTTTCAGGTTAAAGCGCACTCATGCTTCATGGGCAGTGCATCACCAAGCCTCCATGGCTCAGTTCTACAAGGCTGCAACTTGGTCTTTAGTCCATACATTCACTAGACTCTATCAGGTGGATGTAAGAGGGCATGAGGATGTCGCTTTCGGGCGCAGTGTGCTGCAGGCAGCAGTATAGTTCCTCTGGTCCATTGGCGGTCTATGTTTCTGATCTGTGTCTCCCTCCCCTCAATTTGGGCATTGCTATGGGACATCCCACTAAGTAATTATCAAAGTCTCTGTGTCCTGTGATGTATGAACAAAAAAATAGGATTTTTAAATACAGCTTACCTCTAAAATCCTTTTCTTGGGAATACATCATGGGACCCAGAGCTCCCGCCCCTCTTCAGAATTATACGTTGGGATACTTATTGCTTTGCTACAAAACTGAGGTACTCTCCATATGGGAGGGGTTATATAGGGGAGGAACTTGCATTGTAATCAGGGTTGCCAGTGTCCAATCACCTGATGGTGACTATCTAACCCACTAAGTAATTATCAAAGTCTGTGTCCTGTGATGTATTCCCAAGAAAATTATTTTACAGGTAAGCTGTATTTAAAAATCCTATTTTTTGGTAAAACATAAAAGATGTTTTGCTGAGTAAATACACACCTTACATGTCATCCGCTAAAATTGTGCACCCATGAAATGGCGTCAAACTACGGTATCCAAAAACTCTTCATAGGCAACACTTTAAAAGCCTTTAAAGGTTGCCAGTTTAAAGTTATAGAGGAGGTCTGGTGCTAGAATTATTGTTTTCGCTCCGACGTTTGTGGCGATACCTCACGTGTGGTGTGATTGCCATTTACATAAGTGTGCAGGACCTGTACCAAGGCACTTTAAATGTATTATTATTATTTATTTTATTTACATTTTTTTACACTGTACCTTTAGATTTTTTTCTTTGGTCAGCTTTATTGCTAGTGTTGAACAATACCCCTTGTGATAGCATGGGCTGTGACAGGTCCTCTTTATGGAGACATCTAGGGTCTATTAGACCCCAGACCTCTCTTTTAGACCTTCAAAGCATGTGATCAAAGTGAGATCGCTTTGATCAGATGCTTTCACAAGCCAGTAACGGCTTGTTTACATGAAAGCAAAACCGGAAGGAACAAAATTCTTGTCGCTTCCAATTTGTGACAACACATAGTGGGAGGAACAACAGTTCCTCTCACTGTATATCAGGAACCAGATGCCGCTATTCACATCCTTACTGGGCCCCCCATTATAGTTGCTAGGATTACTTTTAAAGTGTGCAGAATTGCCTGTAAAAAAGTGTGGCGCTATATAATTTAGTGACATATCCCAAAAAAAATGTTATAAAAAATCTTTTCTATAAAGTGCAAAAAGGTGTGACCCAATATATGCAATATGAATGAAAATAAGGGTATACACTATACCAAATATCATATACTGAAAAATGAGGCAAATATATACCATCTACTGAGTAACATACATAAACTTGCAAGTCAAAGCATATATGTAACAAAACTCGTGAAAAAAATAAAAGTGATAATATAAAAGTATGAAGTCCAAAAGAATATTATATGTTGAAGCTGTTGAATATCAACAGATTAAAGTCCACCAATAGTAGGGGGCTTACCAGATATAAATGACCTGGAATGGCATATGCCGGCCAGATCACAACAGGCTATAAGACCAGCGGGTCACTCAAATATGATGTTTAAGATATCCATACTGAGTTGAAGCAAAGACAAATGGAGAGGCTATATAAAAGCAACCAGAGATCCCGGGAAGGGCAGAAATGATGAAAAGAAAGCCGTCAACTGAAGATCTGGAGGCTTACCAAGGGGTATTGACCTGGAAGGACTTACGTTAACCAAGTCAGATAGGCATAGTGACCATCTGGTCAGAGGAAAAATCCCCTTCAGTATATCTTCAAATGCTTCAACTTAGAATGACTCCCAGGCGTCCGCTGTAATTCAAAGGATTAGTGTTTCAATGGAAGGCCACAACCGAGTATTCAAATGCCATGTGAGGATAAGAAAAAAACTCATAGCATAATAACATTTCAACTGGTTTATTTAAAAGATATTAAAAACAAACTCACATTTTGTAGATCAAATAAAGTCAAAATTCAGGTAGCGGGAATGATGAGGGGTCCACCCAACATGTTTCTGCTGAAAAGCCGTCCAGAAAAGCCATTCAGTGTGCAGAATTGCCGGCTAAATAAAAACAATACTGGGATCATGACTGCAGCTGCAGTCATGATCCTGGCATAACCACGACTGCAGCTGCAGTCATGATCCCAGCATAACCACTTCAACCTGCTGCCATTTATAAATGGTGAAGGGACCGTAAGTGCTTAAACAAATAAATACATAAAGCAATGGCTTGGGTCATGTCCGGTAAATTATTATTTTTATATCAAGGTCATTAAATGGTGTTCTGTTTTAAATCCATATATATATGCAATGCCATAGCACCTTAGACCCAGTCTGTTCAGACACTAGGACAAATTTATGACTTGGCAGAACCCACAGGCAGCTAAACTCTTTTTTAAGGAGATAGATGCAGTATAAAAGTGGGGGGGACAGCAGAGCTGCTTACCCAGAAGGGTAAGCAGCTCTGCTGTCTTCCCCCCCCTTTTTATATAACATTGTTATTGATACTATTGTATTTAGTGTTGTTACCATTCTTCTCAAGCGTATTGTTATTGATCACCTGTCAATCAAATTACAGATATCCTCCTGACAAAGCGGCATTAGACCGCAAAACTAGTTGAGATGCTATCCGTGATCAAATGCCATTGCTGAGCCTATCATCTACTAGGACCCCAAGGTCCTTTTCCATCCTAGATTCCCCCAGAGGTTCTCCCCCCAGTGTATAGATTTCATTCATATTTTTGCCACCCAAATGCATTATTTTACATTTTTCTACAATGAACCTCATTTGCCATGTAGTTGCCCACCCCATTAATTTGTTCAGATCTTGGATTGGTCCCAGCACAGAACCCTGGGGGACCCCACTCCCCACCCCTGACCATTCCGAGTACTCCCTATTTATCACCACCCTCTGAACTCGGTCCATGCCAACGGACTTTATTTTGTACAGTAAACGTTTATGGGGAACTATGCCAAATGCTTTTGCAAAATCCAGATACACCACGTCTACAGGCCTTCTATTATCTAGATGGCAACTCACCTCCTCATAGAAGGTTAATAGATTGGTTTGGCAAGAACGATTCTTCATGAATCCATGCTGATCACTGCTAATGATACCGTTCTCATTACTAAAATCTTATATATAGTCCCTTATCATCCCCTCCAAGAGTTTACATACTATTGATGTTAGGCTAACTGGTCTGTAATTCTCAGGGATGTATTTTGGGCCCTTTTTAAATATTGGTGCTACATTGGCTTTTCTCCAATCAGCCAGTACCATTCCAGTCAGTAGACTGTCAGCAAAAATGAGGAAAAATAGTTTGGCAATTACTTGACTGAGTTCCCTAAGTACCCTCGGGTGCAAGCCACCTGGTCCTGGTGATTTATTAATGTTAAGTTTCCCTCAAGTCTAATTTTAATTCTGTCCTCTGTTAACCATGGAGGTGCTTCCTGTGATGTGTCATGAGGATAAACACTGCAGTTTTGGTTACTGAAGCCCCCCGATTCCCTAGTGAAGACTGAGGAGAAGAATAAATCCAATACCTTCGCCATCTCCCAATCCTTTTGTAATCAGATGTCCTTTCTCATTCTTTATGGGGCCAATATGGTCTGTCCTCCCTTTATCAATTAATTTTTCACATATTTGTCTATACATTTGAATTTACCCGCCTATACTTCACCAAGATAGTCCAATTGTCCCTGTTCTCTAAGGAGGCTTTGTTGGGGACCAAACATCTGTTCCTGGATGATGGTACAAATGGTTTACATTTTCTTTATTATTTTCTTGCTATAGAGGCTACCTCTATTTATTTATGTATGCAAAGACACTAATTGTGATTTAAAAAATCCAGAAATTGGGGAAATTAACCTTTTAATTGGCATTTCAACCTGTGTGTGCCACCTTCTGTGTCTGTACCAAGGCCAAACATTCCAGGGTATGTAAACTTTTTATCAGGGGCATTTGTGTGATTTCTGTTATTATGATTTAAAAAGGATCCAAAAAAAACTATTTGATAATAAATGGCTTCATGTGATTGCTATCCTTAAATAGAACATCAGTCATATTTTCAATATTAATGCCAAAATGTCACATTTTCTGCCAGGGTATGCAAACTTTTGAGCACAACTGTACGTCATTACTTTGACGTTATATACCGGGGTTATGGCAGCAGCTAGATGCCATAACCCTGGTATATATTTTTAAACAGTGGGCAATCCTCTTTCACATTAAATTTGTCTTGGCGGCGGATTTGGCTCGGGTTCACTTTTATGGGTAGCAGGAGAGGTGCCCCCTCTCCTCCCACTGCTTCCTGGTCCTTTTCTCGCTTACTGGAGCCATCGGTAGCGGCGGAAACTATCCAATCCCGTGAAGCAATGGGCAGGAAGTCGAGTGAGGGCACATCATCAGGAGCTACATCACTTCCACCTATTGCCCTAAAGTACCAATTTTTTTTATTAGTAAATGTAAAATTTAATTTTTTGTTTCTTTTTGCTTTTAAGTGTAAATGTGAGATCTGAGGTCTTTTTGACCTCAGATCTCACAATAAAAAAGGACCTGTCATGCTTATTTCTACTACAAGGGATGTTTACATTCCTTGTAATAGGAATATAAGTGATCAAAAAAATGTTTTTTGTTTTTTTAAAGAGACAGTGTAAAAATAGAAAATAAAAAGTAAAATAAATAAGAAAAAAAGAAAAAAAATTGTAAAGCGCCTCATCCCTCCGAGCTCGTGTGCAGAAGTAAACGCATACGTAAGTCGCACCCACATATGTAAACGGTGTTCAAACCAGTGGTTGACATGAAATATGAACGAAGCATATCCCCCTGTAGTGTGTACTTCAATCCAGAGCACCAAGTGGCATTTCTGTCTGCTGCCTTGCATGAGTAATTTTTGACAGATCTTCCTGACACCAAGAGGTAAAATGGTAACAGGGGAGGGAGATCCAGCAGATTGACAGCTTCAGCTCTGCTCCTGTGTGTGGTTTGAAGGGGGTGTGTCCCTTCCCTCCAATCACCTCTCAGCTCTCCTCACTTAGCTCTGCAGAGTGTAACTTCAGCTCTTCATCCCCTGCTTTCTGAAAGCTCAGACAAGCTATGTAAGTTCTTGGATGAATGTCTGTAGAGAAGAGAGGGCTGCAGATAAAGAGGTACAACTTATGTAGAAGGATTTGTTACATCTGTGTATCACCGGAGGCTAGTCACTTCACTGGGTATATGTAAGAGTTTAAAACCACTGTAAGCTATTTAGCATTATTATATTTGGGCTAATAAAAGCTGATATCATATTAATTGACCTGCAGTATCAAGAATGGCATAACTTGTTAGTATATAAACTATGAAGGCAGAAGTTCCAAAGTTTTCTTTGGAGTTTTTATATTTGCATATTTGTGTGTTTCTGTATTTTTTCTACAGTTACAGTTATCTCCTAAACTTCAGAAACATACTTGTAGGCAATGGCGTCCCTAGGGGGGGCCAGAGGGGGCCCTGACCCCCCAACATTATGCTGTGCCCCACCATGTGCCCCCCCAATTAAAAGGAGTCCGACCGGGAGGACCACGTTGCTGCAGCGTGTGGGCGGGCCCAGAAGCCATTCTGGGGCCTACCACAGCAGCGAGGGAATGGTCCTGTGCTGTCTGTCCTATGGGAAGAAGCTGGACAACTGAGAAGATCCCAGGGGAGGACCCGTCATGGAAGGATCATGCGGAGTGCTGGTCTGGAGAGGGGCCTGGTGACTCAGTTGGAGGACGTATCCTAAAGTTAACCTACCACATAGTACTGCCGGGTCGGCTTAAAGGTTCTAGTGCTGTGTGTGCTGTTCATCGTAAACCATTACATCCTGTGGCAGAGGATTGTACGGGTTTCTATTCCATTCAAGTCTGTGGCAGAGACTTTTGTTCGTGCTGCGTACCGGTTGCTAGGTTAGTGAGAGAAACCTATCCGGGCGGGCAAAGATTCAACTCTAAAAAGAGAGTACATTCACCTACAAGATTACAATTCATAATACTACATCAAGAAAAGGTATTTGAACTTCCCTGTGACTCTTCTTCTACCTCTTTCCTGCTACTTCCTTCAGTTACTGGTTATTAAAGCATTGGAAAAGATACTCAAGTGTCTGGTGTCTACACTGTCTGGCGTTAAACTCAACAGGACCCTAGACCCGGTTCTGGTGAAATTGAGGTAACTAAGGTGATGGTAACAACCCGCTTAAAACCAGCAGCTCCACCGTGAGTTAATTTTACACACTATATATATATATATATATATATAATTGCATTTTATAATTGCCCCCCTACTTTTGTTGTCCCTGTCCCCCCATGTGCCCCCCCTAAATATGAAAGCTGGAGACGCCAGTGCTTGTAGGCTGATGTCTCTTTAGAAAATGTACCTTTTTGTATACAATACATATCTATGCGAATATGGTAGGAGGCATTAGGTTGTGAACACAACAAAAGGAGGTTTCTTGATCAATGTAAAACCTAAATAGGTGGTGCACATGTAAACATTAACTGAATAAAGAACAAGCTTACGTGGGAGTTACCCCGATGCTTTAGAAAAATCTCAGTGGGGAAACAGATGGCATATAAAACTTGACAGAATTAAACGTTCCCCCACCCTAAAGATAAAACAACAAAGTTTTGCCTGAAATTAGGCTTTAAAGTGTAGCATTTAACATACTGTGAAAAAAAAAATATCAGTCTCTAGAGCTTTCAGCTTCCATGAAGAATTTAAACAAGTTTTGTCACTAATAATTTAAAATGTTTAGATTGGCTGTAAATGGTTGCAAAATGAGCATGCTTAATTGTGAAAAACAGCAATTAAATTAGACAAAAATGCATATAAATAATCATATAATTACAAACAGACTGCCAAAGATAACCTAACATGAGATGCAAGTACAAACATGCATTGATGCAATTCAAAAAAGAAAAACTGATGCTAATGGAAATATTATTTTTTCATGAAGTGTATGGATGCAGATACACATAGGTGGTTTAGGCTAGGGCCGTGATGTCCAACTTAAAACGGTCAAAGGGCCACATTTGTATCCAGTTGAGTAGAGGTCCGCATCCAACTCAACCTCTTGCCATACCTTGTCCACAGTACAGTATAAGAAGCTTTGTGGCAGTGCCATGACAAGGCAGGTGAATGCCAAGTTGCACAAATCCCTCCTCACCTCCATTCTTCATCCCGCCCCCCCCCCCCCCCCCCCCCCCCTTAGTTTTATACAGTGCCTTGAAAAAGTCTTATACAGTGCCTTGGAAAAGTCTTACACAGTGCCTTTAAAAAGTATTCATACCCCTTGAAATTTTCCACATTTTGTCATGTTACAACCAAAAAACGTAAATGTATTTTATTGGGATTTTATGTAACAATACAAAATGGCACATAATTGTGAAGTGGAAGGGAAAATGATAAATGGTTTTCAACATTTTTTACCAATAAAAATGTGAAAAGTGTGGCATGCATTTGTATTCAGCCCCCCTGAGTCAATATTTTGTAGAACCACCTTTCCCTGCAATTACAGCTGTAAGTCTTTTTGGGGATCTAGAGAATGACATTTTTGCCCATTCTTCTTTACAAAATAGTTCAAGCTCTGTCAGATTGGATGGAGAGAGCGTCTGTGAAAAGCAATTTTCAAGTATATATATATTTTCACATACAGTATCTCACAAAAGTGAGTACAACCCTCACATTTTTGTAAATGTTTTATTATATCTTTTCATGTGACAACACTGAAGAAATGACGCTTTGCTACAATGTAAAGTAGTGAGTGTACAACTTGTATAACAGTAAATTTGCTATCCCCTCAAAATAACTCAACACACAGCCATTAATGTCCAAACCGCTGGCAACAAAAGTGAGTACACCCTAAGTGAAAATGTCCAAATTGGGCCCAATTAGCCATTTTCCCTCACGGTGTCATGTGACTCATTAGTGTTACAAGGTCTCAGGTGTGAATGGGGAGCAGGTGTGTTAAATTTGGTGTTATCGCTCTCACTCTCTCATACTGGTCACTGGAAGTTCAACATGGCACCTCATGGCAAAGAACTCTCTGAGGATCCGAAAAAAAAATTGTTACTCTACATAGAGATGGCATAGGCTATAAAAAGATTGCCAAGACCCTGAAACTGAGCTGCAGCAAGGTGGCCACGACCATACAGTGGTTTGACAGGACACTCAGGACATGCCTCGCCATGGTCGACCAAAAAAGTTGAGTGCACGTGTTCAGCGTCATATCCAGAGGTTATCTTTGGGAAATAGACATATGAGTTCTGCCAGCATTGCTGCAGAGGTTGAAGAGGTGGGGAGTCAGCGTGTCAGTGTTCAGATCATACGCCGCACCCTGCATAAAATTGATCTGCATGACTGTCGTCTCAGAAGGAAGACACTTCTAAAGATGATGTACAAGAAAGCCCGCAAACAGTTTGCTGAAGACATACAGACTAAGGACATGGATTACTGGAACCATGTCCTGTGGTCTGATGAGACCAAGATAAACATATTTGGTTCAGATGGTGTCAAGCGTGTGTGGCGGCAACCAGGTGAGGAGTATAAAGACAAGTGTGTCTTGCCTATAGTCAAGCATGGTGGTGGGAGTGTCATGGTCTGGGGCCGCATGAGTGCTGCCGGCATTGGGGAGCTACAGTTCATTGAGGGAACCATGAATGCTAACATGTACTGTGACATACTAAAGCCGAGCATGATCCCCTCCCTTCAGAGACTGGGCTGCAGGGCAGTATTCCAACATGATAACGACCCCAAACACACCTCCAAGATGACCACTGCCTTGCTAAAGAATCTGAGGGTAAAGGTAATGAACTGGCCGAGCATTTCTCTAGACCTAAACCCTATTGAGCATCTGTGGGGCATACTCAAACTTCTGTGAAGCTCTGGTGAGCAACATGCCCATGAGAGTTAAGGCAGTGCTGGAAAATAATGGTAACCACACAAAATATTGACACTTTGGTCCCAATTTGGACATTTTCACTTAGGGTGTACTCACTTTTGTTGCCAGCGGTTTGGACATTAATGGCTGTGTGGTGAGTTATTTTGAGGGGATAGCAAATTTACACTGTTATACAAGTTGTACACTCACTACTTTACATTGTAGCAAAGCGTCATTTCTTCAGTGTTGTCACATGAAAAGATATAATAAATTTTTACAAAAATGTGAGGGGTGTACTCACTTTTGTGAGATACTGTGTAATTTTCAAGTCTTGCCACAGATTCTCAATTGGATTTAGGTCTGGACTTTGACTGGACCATAATAACACATGAATATTCTTTGATCTAAACCATTCCTTTGTAGCTGTGGCTGAATGTTTTCTTCTAAGATTGCCCTGTATTTGGCTCCATCCATCTTCCCGTCCACTCTGAGCAGCTTCCCTGTCCCTGCTTAAGAAAAGCATCCCCACAACATGATGCTGCCACCACCATGTTTAACGGTGGGGATGCGTTCAGGGTGATGTGCAGTGTTAGTTTTCCGCCACACATAACATTATGTTTTTAGGCTACAAATTAAATTTTGGTTTCATCTGACCAAAACACCTTCTTTCACTTGTTTGCTGTGTCCCTCACATAGCTTCTTGCAAACTGCAAACAGGACCTCTTATGTCTTTCTTTCAACAATGGTGTTCTTCTTGCCACTCTTCCATAAAGGCCAGATTTGTGGAGTGCACGACTAATAGTTGTCCTGTGGACAGAATCTCCCACCTGAGTTGTTGATCTCTGCAGCTCCTCCAGAGTTACCATGGGCCTCTTGGCTGCTTCTCTGATTAATGCTCTCTGTGCCCGGTCTGTCAGTTTAGGTGGATGGCCATGTCTTGGTGGGTTTGCAGTTTTGCCATACTCTTTCCATTTTTGGATGATGGTTTGAACAGTGCTCTGTGAGATGTTCAATGCTTGGGATATTTTTTCATAACCTAACCCTGCTTTAAACTTTTCCACAACTTTTCCCCTGACCTGCCTAGTGTGTTCCTTGGCCTTCATGATGCTGTTTGTTTTAATATAATCTCCTGCAGTCCTTTGAGATCCCCCCCCCTCCTGTATGAGGGGGGATCTAATACATCCCTAAAAACTGATATTTTGGCCATGCTCTCGGTCCAGCACTTTAACACCATCACCCACACCCCCGGCAGAATCTAAGGCTTATTAGATTACAAAAGGTATGTATTTTGTGGTCAATATATGAGCAAGCCACTGCTCACCTCTATGAAATGCTGACAAGGAAGCGATGATGATGCATTTTGAAATAACTTTCTAATTTATTCCACATGTCTACGAGTTTCGAAGGCATGCAGACCCAATAAGGAGTTCATTTTAATTTTTCTGAAATAGCATTGGAGGTGTTTTTGTTATCCTGGTAGGTTAGATGCTTAGCAAAAAGTAGAGTCTGATTCAATATGAGCCAGAGTCTGACCATAAATAAAGGGTATTGTGGTTTTTTTAGGTTGTGAGCTTCTACTTAATACCAAGATTTCATGTGGGGAAATAATAAATCTGGAGCCCTCTTAGTAAATCACTAAATGAAATGTACATTATACGCTGCACAATGGTGAATTTCTACACTGTATATAGCTCTGCATTGTGCTGAGACCTCTTAAATGAAATAAGTTCAGCACATCTTAGTGAGATGTGTCTGATATTTAGAGAAAGGTTCCCCCCAGGAATCTGTGGCACTGAAAGCATTCAGGAAAGAACAAACTGATAAATTAATACTGCCTACCAGGAGGAAAATTACAAACGATTGTTGAAGGTTGAAAACAGAAAAAGGCTATAAAAATACTTCTCCTTTGCATAATATGCAGTTGTGTAATATACATCTTTTTGCTGCATGAGAGGTACATAGGAAGTGTGCCTATATTATACATTTTCTGGCTAAGCGGGATACCAAAGCAGGCTGGAAAAAAAATATTATCTAGAAAGCTTGAAGCAAACTTTTTATGCTCTTGCTGACACATTTTTAATGGTTTTAAGATTATGGGAGTGCTTTAAACGTGCAGTGGTCAGTTCAATAGTGCAAAGATCAGGGGGAGTATGTCATATATAGCCCAGTGCAATAGTTGGCAGCACATAAGGTACGGAGTGCAGGGGCTAGGGGTGCTCAAAACACAGGGCACAGAGGTCAGCAGAGCAAAACACAGAGTGCAGCTGTCAGAAGTGTGTAAGGCACTGAGCCCAGGGTAAGAGTGCATAACATAAAGTGTGGTAGTCAGGAGTGCATAAGGCATAGAGCACATAGGTTCGAAGTGTGTAACACAGAGTACAGATTCAGGAGGTATAAGGCACAGAGCATAGGAGTCAGCAGTATGTAATGCACAGTAGTACAGGGATAAGTGAATACAGAAGGCACAATGTGCGGGGGTCAGGTGTGCATAATGCACAGAGTACAGGGGTCAGGGGTGCATATGGTACAGAGTGCAGGGCTCAGGAGTACGTAATGCAGAGTGCAGGTCCAGTGTGCAAAATAAGCAGCATGCTGGATCCAGGAGTCTGTAACACAGAGTGCAGGGGTCAAGAGTATGTAATGCAGAGTGCAGGTCCAGTGTGCATAGGGAGCAGCATGCTGGAATCAGGAATCTGTAACACAGAGTGCAGGGGTCAGGAGTGCAAAATATACAGAGTGCTGGGGTCAGGAGTTCATAGCACAGAGTGTAGGAATCAGGAGTGTGTTATGCACAGAAATCAGGGGTCAGGCGTGTGTAATGCTCAGAGGGCAGGGGTCAGGAGAAAGTAATGCATGGAGTGCAGGGGTCAGGACTACATAGCATTTGAGTGCAGGGGTCAGGAGTTTGTAACGCTGAGTGTAATGGTCAGGACTATGTAACCCATACAGCATCGATATCTCCCTCTCTCCCCCTCCCTTCCTGTCAATTCTGTGGTCCGTGTGAAGCTGATCCTCTCCTCCTGAAACTAACAGCAGAGAAATGTAAACCCCTCCCACTGGAGTCACTCTGTTTGCTAGAAAGATCCAAGAAAAACATGTGCTTGCTCAGAAGCACTGCTGGCAAAAGGTATTTAGAAATTATATTGCACATTTTGTCCTTAAACATATATGGATTGTTCAAATGCACTGAGTGACCCAATGCAGAATAAAAAAGGGAAAAAAAGAGTCTGAGAAGATAACACAATAAGGGCAATTTTATTCTAGAACAGACAGCTGCCAGAGCGTTTTACCTCTCCGGTAGGTGTCCGTTTCTGACAGCGGTAGGGGGCAGTGTGGTGAAAGCAAATGTATGCTTCATTCATGACTGCTTTACAGTGCCATGTGTTTCTGTACAGCACGCTGAGATAAAATGCAGTATGTCTGCAGCGCAGCTCTTGGCTGCGTTGCAGTGGAGCCGCTGGGCTCGGGTACAGGTAAGAAAAAGGGGGGCTCTGGGGGCAGCTGCAGCAAAGAAGGTTTTTCACCTTAAAGGGGTTGTAAAGCTTCGTGTTTTTTCACCTTAATACATCCTATGCATTAAGGTGAAAAAACACCTTGCACTCTCCGCCCCCCCCCCCCCCCGAGCCCCCGTTTTACTTACCTGAGCCCTGAATCTCTATGGGCGCGATCCCGCGTTGCTTTCCCCCAGCTCTTGTGGGCTCTTCATTGGATGATTGATAACAGCGCAGCCATTGGCTCCCACTGCTGTCAATCAAATCAATGAAGTGGCGTGCTGGGGGCGGGGCCGAGTGTATCACATGGGAGCACGCCCACAAGCTAACCCCCTTGGGAGAGCGCTTCCCAGAGGGGGGTTAACTCTTGCGGGGAGGAGCCGAGACAGCCGCCGAGGGACCCCAGAAGACGATGATCGGGGCCACTCTGTGCAAAACGAACTGCACAGTGGAGGTAAGTATGATATGTTTGTTATTCCTAAAAAAAAAAAAAAAATTAAACCTTTACAACCCCTTTAATGGATAGAATCCATTAAGGTGAAAAACCATGAGACTTTACAATCCCTTTAAGATAAAAAAAAACCTCCTGCCTTTACAACCACTTTAATGTGTGTTGCAGCAAAAAAAAAAGATGAAAATTGCTATGCATATTGTAACTTTGCTTTGACCTGGGAGAATTTGCTTCTACGCTGTCACAAAAAATAAATGGGGAGTCAAATTATGACCTGTAAAGGCAGGAACTCTATTAATTTTCCTAAAGCAATTAAGAAATAACCATGCTTAATTTACAATCATTACATCAATTTGGTTGCCGCTTTATAGATAACTAGATGTAGACATTTAAACCTAACCATTCTTTACACAAGGATAGGTTTGCTCAGAGCATATACGGTATGAAATAATCCGCAAAAGCTTAAACAGCAGGTCACATTATTTTCTCAGATCCAAGCGCCAGCTGAATAGGAAAAGCCACAAACTAAATTGTTCTTCTAAGCACTGATGTCATCTGAGCAGGATAAAATAAACTCTTTGAACTGCTTAATTTAGAAACTTGCACACAGGGATGCCCTAAATTATCTTACTATGAGGTAGCACATAACAATAAAAACTCATATGCTTGTGGATAAGCTTTCAGCTTTTTGCTAATGAGCTATAAGCTGGGTACAAATGTCACAATCAATTAATCTGTAAAACTCTCAACATGATGCTCCCAGCCAGTTTGGTTGGAGGTGATTTATTGTGAATATAAAATAACTGGTTTATTTTGGGCTTTAGTCACAAAGTGTACCTATCAAGACATATTAATATGGGAAGCACAGTATGTAATAACCAATATGACTGCACCAAGTGCATATATTTGTTTTGTAAAACATTAACACCTGTTGATTATATACACTAAATTGATTGTAATCATATTTGTACCAGTGAAATGTTGTTTTATCCACGCAGGGCAAAGCAACATGGTACCCCCTCCTGCTGGTTATACATAGCTTACCTTCATTCCTCAGCTGCTCCATTCAATCATGTGAGAAATAAAAGAAGCCAAGTGAAAGCTCTAAATTTACCTTAATTCTGGACTATGTTCCCTCTCTCACATTACAGTGTTGGTGATTGACCATTCCGGCACGCAGCAGTGCATTGTGGGAGAAAGAGGATTACATTTAAAAAAATGTGATTATGTGCAGCTGGAGGGAAGAGGTAGATAGGTAAGCAAACAAACCTGTTTTGCCCTTTAAACACTAATTAACTTAAAAAAAAAAAAACGATACCCAAACTCCGCCTCGTCATCATGTGGTGGGACGTCAGGACACATTGGAATTGAGATCGAGGGTACATGCTTCTTAAGTAGCTTGTATTCGTTTGATTGCTAATACATCTAAATGCACTAGACATTGTGCACATGTAAATGTTAGTGCTTTTAAAGGTTTTTTTTAAATACATTGAAAGTTTTATATGTTGCACTACGATGGTTCCTTTTATGTTCTTTTGAGTACTCAATCTCTCTTTTGAGAGGAATGGAATTATGGAGAGCCGTGACCTTTTGAGTTGTCATCTTTAAGAGTCTATCTACATTACAACCTGCGGCCATTCCATATGTTGGTCCCAACATAGAAGGGCAAAGCGCTTATGACCTACGAGTTATATAGGTCTGTGCATGGAGGTGAGTTATTGGTGGAGGAGTCACATGGGTGTCTGCAACAAATTTTTTTGTTTGCACTTTTAAAGAAGGTTGCACAGTGGGGACAGTTATAACATTTGCATGCACCAAGTTATAAGGAGACAATATGCAGATTTGAAGTTTTATATAGTTACATAATTACATAGTAGGTGAGCTTGAAAAAAGTCCATCAAGTCCAAACTATGTGTGTGATTATATGTCAGTATTACATTGTAAATCCCTGTTTGTTGCGGTCGCTCAGGTGCTTATCTAATAGTTTTTTGAAACTATTGATGCTCACTTTCATCGCCTGTGGAAGGGAATTTCACATCCTTGCCGCTCTTACAGTAAAGAACCCTCTACGCACTTTATGGTTAAACTTTTTTTCTTCTAATTTTAGTGAGTGGCCACATGTCTTATTAAACTCCCTTGCGCAAAAAAGTTTTATCCCTATTGTGGGGTCACTAGTAGGGATGAGCTTCGAGTTCGAGTCGAACTCATGTTCTACTCAAACATTGGCTGTTCGCAAGTTCGCCGAACAGCGAACAATTTGGGGTGTTCGCGGCAAATTCGAATGCCGCGGAACACCCTTTAAAAGTCTATGGGAGAAATCAAAAGTGCTAATTTTAAAGGCTTATATGCAAGTTATTGTCATAAAAAGTGTTTGGGGACCCGGGTCCTGCCCCAGGGGACATGGATCAATGCAAAAAAAAGTTTTAAAAACGGACGTTTTTTCAGGAGCAGTGATTTTATTAATGCTTAAAGTCAAACAATAAAAGTGTAATATCCCTTTAAATTTCGTACCTGGGGGGTGTCTATAGTATGCCTGTAAAGGGGCGCATGTTTCCTGTGTTTAGAACAGTCTGACAGCAAAATGACATTTGGAAGGAAAAAACTCATTTAAAACTACCCGCGGCTATTGCATTGCCGACAATACACATAGAAGTTCATTGATAAAAACGGCATGGGAATTCCCCACAGGGGAACCCCGAACCAAAAAAAAAAAAAAAAAAAAATGATGTGGGGGTCCCCCTAAATTCCATACAAGGCCCTTCAGGTCTGGTATGGATATTAAGGGGAACCCCAGCCAAAATTTAAAAAAAAAATTGACGTGGGGTTCCCCCTAAATTCCATACCAGACCCTTCAGGTCTGGTATGGATTTTAAGGGGAACCCCGCGCCAAAAAAAAAAAAAAAAAAAAACGGCGTGGGGTCCCCCTAAAAATCCATACCAGACCCTTATCCGAGCACGCAACCTGGCAGGCCGCAGGAAAAGAGGGGGGACGAGAGTGCGGCCCCCCCCCCCTCCTGAACCGTACCAGGCCACATGCCCTCAACATTGGGAGGGTGCTTTGGGGTAGCCCCCCAAAACACCTTGTCCCCATGTTGATGAGGACAAGGGCCTCATCCTCACAACCGTGGCCGGTGGTTGTGGGGGTCTGCGGGCGGGGGGCTTATCGGAATCTGGAAGCCCCCTTTAACAAGGGGACCCCCAGATCCCGGCCCCCCCCCCTGTGTGAAATGGTAAGGGGGTACTTACCCCTACCATTTCACTAAAAAACTGTCAAAAATGTTAAAAATGACAAGAGACAGTTTTTGACAATTCCTTTATTTAAATGCTTCTTCTTTCTTCCTTCATCTTCTTCTTCTTCTGGTTCTTCTGGCTCTTCTGGTTCTTCCTCCGGCGTTCTCGTCCAGCATCTTCTCCGCAGCGTCTTCTATCTTCTTCTCCTCGGGCCGCTCCGCACCCATGGCATGAGGGGAGGCTCCCGTTCTTCTCTTCATCTTCTTCTCTTCTTCATCTTCTTCTTCATCTTCTTCTTCATCTCTTCTTCCTTCTTCTCTTCTTCCTTCTTCTCTTCTTCATGTCTTCTGCGGGCCGCTCCGCAGCCATGCTGGCATGGAGGGAGGCTCCCGCTGTGTGACGGCGTCTCTTCGTCTGACGGTTCTTAAATAACGGGGGGCGGGGCCATCCGGTGACCCCGCCCCCCTCTGACGCACGGTGAATTGACGGGACTTCCCTGTGACGTCACGGGGAATGCCACAGGGAAGTCCCGTCATGTCCCGTGCGTCAGAGGGGGGCGGGGTCACCGGGTGGCCCCGCCCCCCGTTATTTAAGAACCGTCAGACGAAGAGACGCCGTCACACAGCGGGAGCCTCCCTCCATGCATGCATGGATGCGGAGCGGCCCGCAGAAGACATGAAGAAGAGAAGAAGGAAGAAGAGATGAAGAAGAAGATGAAGAAGAGAAGAAGATGAAGAGAAGAGCGGGAGCCTCCCCTCATGCCATGGGTGCGGAGCGGCCCGAGGAGAAGAAGATAGAAGACGCCGCGGAGAAGATGCTGGACGAGAACGCCGGAGGAAGAGCCAGAAGAACCAGAAGAAGAAGAAGATGAAGGAAGAAAGAAGAAGCATTTAAATAAAGGAATTGTCAAAAACTGTCTCTTGTCATTTTTAACATTTTTGACAGTTTTTTAGTGAAATGGTAGGGGTAAGTACCCCCTTACCATTTCACACAGGGGGGGGGCCGGGATCTGGGGGTCCCCTTGTTAAAGGGGGCTTCCAGATTCCGATAAGCCCCCCGCCCGCAGACCCCCACAACCACCGGCCACGGTTGTGAGGATGAGGCCCTTGTCCTCATCAACATGGGGACAAGGTGTTTTGGGGGGCTACCCCAAAGCACCCTCCCAATGTTGAGGGCATGTGGCCTGGTACGGTTCAGGAGGGGGGGGGGGGGGCGCACTCTCGTCCCCCCCTCTTTTCCTGCGGCCTGCCAGGTTGCGTGCTCGGATAAGGGTCTGGTATGGATTTTTAGGGGGACCCCACGCCGCTTTTTTTTTTTTTTTTTTTTGGCGCGGGGTTCCCCTTAAAATCCATACCAGACCTGAAGGGCCTTGTATGGAATTTAGGGGGACCCCCACATCATTTTTTTTTTTTTTTATTTTGGTTCGGTGTTCCCCTGTGGGGAATTCCCATGCCGTTTTTATCAATGAACTTCTATGTGTATTGTCGGCAATGCAATAGCCGCGGTAGTTTTAAATGTGTTTTTTCCTTCAAAATGTCATTTTGCTGTCAGACTGTTCTAAACACGGGAAACATGCGCCCCTTTACAGGCATACTATAGACACCCCCCAGGTATGAAATTTAAAGGGATATTACACTTTTATTGTTTGACTTTAAGCATTATTAAAATCACTGCTCCTGAAAAAACGTCCGTTTTTAAAACTTTTTTTTGCATTGATTCATGTCCCCTGGGGCAGGACCCAGGTCCCCAAACACTTTTATTGACAATAACTTGCATATTAGCCTTTAAAATTAGCACTTTTGATTATTCATGTTCGTGTCCCATAGACTTTAACGGTGTTCGCGTGTTCGAACGAATTTTTTTCCTGTTCGCATGTTCTGGTGCGAACCGAACAGGGGGGTGTTCGGCTCATCCCTAGTCACTAGTACGGTATTTGTAAATTGAAATCATATCCCCTCTCAAGCGTCTCTTCTCCAGAGAGAATAAGTTCAGTGTTCGCAACCTTTCTTCATAACTAATATGCTCCAGTCCCTTTATTAGCTTTGGTGCCCTTCTTTGTACTCGCTCCATTTCCAGTACATCCTTCCTGAGGACCGGTGCCCAGAACTGGACAGCATACTCTAGGTGCAGCCGGACCAGAGTCTTGTAGAGTTGAAGAATTATCGCTTTATCCCTGCAGTTAATCCCCTTATTAATGCATGCCAATATTCTGTTTGCTTTGTTAGCAGCAGCTTGGCATTGTATGCCATTGCTGAGCCTATCATCTACTAGGACCCCCATCCTAGATTCCGCCAGAGGTTCACCCCCTAGTGAGTAGATTACACTCATAGTTTTGCCACTCAAATGCATTATTTTACATTTTTCTACATTAAACCTCATTTGCCATGTAGTTGCCCACCCCATTAATTTGTTCAGATCTTCTTGTAAGGTTTCCACAACCTGCAGAGAAGTTATTGCCCTGCTTAGCTTAGTGTCGTCCGCAAATACAGAGATTGTTTACCCCATCCTCCAGGTCGTTTATGAACAAATTAAACAGGATTGGTACCATCAACAGAACCCTGGGGGACCCCACTACCCACCCCTGACCATTCCGAGTACTCCCCATTTATCACCACCCTCTGAACTCGCCCTTGTAGCCAGTTTTCAATCCATGTACTCACGCTATGGTCCATGCCAACGGACCTTACTTTGTACAGTAAACGTTTATGAGGAACTGTGTCAAATACTTTTGAAAAATCCAGATAAGCCATGTCTACGGGCCTTCCTTTATCTAGATGGCAGCTCAACTCCTCATAGAAGGTTAATAGATTGGTTTGGTAAGAACGATTCTTCATGAATCTATGCTGATTACTGGACTTATACTGGATTATATAGATTGATGTATTGAGATTTAATGTGTAATTGGTTTAATGCACACACATTATTAAGTATACACAGGGGGTTGCACCGTCCCTATATATTACATATATATTATGCTATTTTGCGTATATTGCATTACTTGGATAAAAAAAGAGGTCCTACGCCCCAAATGGGGGGGGGCTATTATTAATTAGGGGTTGTTTATTACACATTCATAATTTTATAGTTTGTTTCTGGTAGCTCTCTACCCAGTGGCGGCCCATCCATTAGGGGCGCACAGGTACCGCCCCCCACATCCATGCGTCCGGTCCCCTAATCCACATGTAGGGTGCCGAACGCATGGATTCCAATGAGGGGGAGGTCTTTTTTTAAGCACGTGATTTGAGCCAGAGGCGCAAATAGGCTTCAAAAAACGGTGGGCTCGGGGCGCAGAGCATTGCGCTCCGAGCTCACCCAGTAGTTGTGTGAATAGCGAATGAATATTCGCTATTCTCACACTGATCCTCCTCCCTATTGGCTGAAAGGACAGGTCATCCTATTGGATGCCTAGGAGGAGGAGATGCACAGCGCAAGCATGCATGATGCAGAGGAGGAGACGCCCACCTGCCACCCGTCGCCCATAGGAGTGTTGCCCGTCCACAACCTACATGGGATAAGTGTGGGGCTGGATGACTGGCCGACTGACCACGAGACCCCCGGGAGGGTGCCGGTGACCCGATCGAGCAGGACAGGGGGGTTGGGTGTTTGCCGCCCCCACAAATATATTTAACGACATTAACATTACCAATAATTTCAGGAATCACTGAGCAGTCAGGATAACCCATCACCGTCACCTGGGTGTTTATCTCATTTGGCAAGGCAGCTTCTATAAGTTTTTAGTAAATATTGGAGAAAAACGACCTGGTGAATTTGAATGATGAGGTAGCTTAGCATTGCTACAAACAGTATATGGATAATAGAGATTTTAGCTGTGCATCCTCTATAGCAAGTTTGGAAAGCTGAAGGGGACCAAGTTTATTCTGTGTAGTAATTAAAGTAATGGCTCCTACTTGGTAGCATCAGTTACTAAGGATGTCAGTTGTCTGTCAGTAATACCAAAGTCTCTTTCCCAGGAAGACATAAACTGAATGTTAGTGAAAGTACCCAAAGATGGTTTTACATACCTAAATTTGGAGAAAGAGTTGTTACTGCAGCAGAACTGGTGCCAGAGCTAGCTGATGGAGACCTCCTAGCAGAAGACAATGATCCCAATGACTAGATGGTTAACTGCTTTGAAGCTGTATTGCCAAGTAGTAATGTTAGGGGACCTTAGCACACATCTCAACAGAAAGCAGTGGGAGAATCCATTCCCAAATATGCATTGGAACTGAAAGACTTTGCAGCATAAATACTCCAACAGGAATGAAGTGGGGTAGGATAGCCCAGCTTAAGGGATGCTACAAGAGGCCACACCTGATGAGGAAGAGGTAGCTGATTTGGGATCTGAGGCTAGATGATAGGCCCTCCACTGCTGGACCCGAGTCAGAGCCTAGTAGTACACAGCTACTCCAGAAAACCCAGCTATTGTTGAAAGCATGTTCCCAATTGTTAACAGATCCCTACAGTTCCAATGGTGTGGCTTACATCTGCCTATGACCTGGAATCACCTGTGTTACCAGAGCTACCCTGAAATTCACTGAACTTTTTACTTAAGTATCACTCTCTGTTGCTATAGAGTCTTATAGAAACTATGCTTTGCATTACCCTGAGTGAACCACAGAGACATTGCTGTGAAGCAAAGGCGTGCACACCCCAATCCAGGGGATCGATCTCTATTTTCCTCCTGCAGCAGCTAAAAGTAGGCTTCTGTTCCACTCCCTCCCGCTGGTCTTCA
Organism: Lithobates septentrionalis; assembly: GCA_037952835.1. Classification (NCBI taxonomy): domain Eukaryota; kingdom Metazoa; phylum Chordata; class Amphibia; order Anura; family Ranidae; genus Lithobates; species Lithobates septentrionalis. The sequence continues at coordinate 3,910,129 of JBBDGP010000966.1, forward strand.
GCTACCATAGGAAGAAAATACATGGGATTGGTACCAGTAAATGCTGCCCCTGCCGCCCCTCTTGTCCCTGTTCCTCTTGTTTCTGCTGCCCGGCCCCATGTGTGCTCTCCTGGTCCCCCCTTCCCCAAAGCTCTTCCGCCTTCCCCGCCTTCCCCGCCTCTCCTCTCCTGCCGGCTGCTGTGAGGGATCGTTTCAGAGAGAGTGGGGAAAGGGCCAGTAAATATGTAATGTGCCTATCCCTTCCTTTTCTGAATGAACACAGGAGTGATAGCTACGAGACACTCACTGTGTTTATTCATGACTGAAGCATTGTAAACTGTTGTGCGAATGAACAATAAGCCGTTTGGCACAAAGCGCTTCCCTTTCATTCACTGTCCAGTGCAGCTTAGGCTGCAGAGAAAAGGGACTGGGGAATCTCTGTCCTCAGTCCCTGTTCTGTATCAAAACTGAGACATCAGGGGTCTGTTTAGAACCCTGGTATTTCACAAAGCCCCCAACAGGGCTCCTAAAAAATGTAAAATAAAAAATAGAAAATAATACTGTAAATATAATAAAAAGAACTAAATTGTAAAAAAAAAAAAAAAAAAAAAAATTAATAAAAATAAAAAAAAATACTCACACCAGCCACTACTCTACTGACACTGTCCTCTGACCTAATGACATATCCACTGCTCCACTGACACTGTTCACCCTTTTTGAGAGAGATATATATAGATATATATATATACTGCGAGGAGTCTATGTTTTGCAGCTTTCATATTCTATTTTGCATTTGTCTCCAGTGCATGCAGGGCTGGTGCTAGACCATTTTGTCACAACAAAAAGAATACAATTTAAATTTTTTTAGAAATTAGTAGAAAATACTATAACAGTCTGTAGCTTGGGTGACACGGCCCCCATTTATATCACATGATATCCGTGATGTTTCTCTGGACACTGGACTTTTTGTCATGTGGTCCTTGTGGACTGGGGTCTAGCGGTGTGTCACAGTGGGATCAAAGAAACCATGGTCTCTGCATGTCCTAAGTGTGGAGCCATGACAATTGGCTCTCACATCCTGGGCCTGTTGTGGGGAGTGCCAGGTCTTCCTTTTTGAGGTACTCCCAGTCAGACTACCTGGTACCCTGCCAAGACACAGTGCACTATGGACCATTGCTGCTAAGGTCACCACCATGGCAGACATACTACAGGAGACAGTCAGAAACTACAAATATACTACAGGAGATGAGAAAAAGAGGAAATGGGATGTACTAGTGTTTAGACTGCCAACATTGTAAACATACAGAACGTTTGAACACCTACACCATGGTGCAGGATTGGAGCAGCCCCCTTGGACTTTTTTAGGCAGAAAGGGTCATAGAAATAGTTTTATCGTAAAAGGCGATATAATGCCACTTTTATTAGTACAAAACATAAAAACATGTTTATGTATAGACATAGCCAACAAGGCAAGTAATATAAAACATACAGTAAAAAATTTCAAAAAATGGTCGTACATCAAAACATATTTGTCAAACCCAACAAGAGGCAAGTATGCCCTGTGCTGCCAGAGAGGAGCTGTGGTCAGTAAGTAGGGATTTATTTTGTATAGCCCAACATGTTGAATGAACAATGTATATACCTTCATCAGGGAAGATTATGTCTGGGTGACTTTAATTCTCATTATCTGAAATGTAAAGATAGTTGCATGGTAATCACACTATAAAGCACAATATGAACATGGCGAGCAGTATAAGAGTATACATATATATAACCATTCTGAAACTCACATGATCCACAATACAATAAACAAAGAACAAATACAGGAGATAAAATCAGTGGGGACTCCCAAGTTGACTGAAGCAGTCACAGGGCAGCAGGTGGGTGAGCGTGTATACCAGGATAAGCACACTGCAAACATCCACAAGAAATGCCTTGTAGGCTACACCAGCCAAAAGGGTGTCAATATCTAAAGCAAGAAAAGCAATTGGAGGAGTGTATTAACACATAACTTCCTAAAAGTAATCGTCAGCAAACAAAATCCTATTACCCCATTATAGAGTACATTACCTTTTAATACACCAATGCAGACGAACACACCACGGTAGCAATGCTCAATCAGAGACATGCTTGTCATGTGTGTCTGCTTATATAGGGAGTGTTCCTCAGGCAGAGCCAATAAGCCACGGGGAGGACAGGGACAGGGCGGGATGACATCATGTGCCAGGGCATCACCGGTACAAAGAGTTCCCCAGCAGCGTCATATGATGGGTATGGGTAGGAGCACCTCCCCGCAAAAAGGCAGTGGGGACAGCAGGAAGTGTAAACCTCCATTGCCGGTTACCGGCCACAGGCGGGTGGAGCCTACCCACTGGGTGGTGTAAACAGAAGACTCCAAAGGGGACACGCAAATTGCCACCTAGCTGATCCGCGGACCACAACAGTCACAGTGGGAAAATAGTAATTCAAAGGCCACAAAAAATAACAATCAATTAAACAAAAAATATATAAGATGATACAAGCAGGGAAGGGAAAAAAAAGGGGGTGTAAGTAATATGGTGGTAGGGAAAATAGCCACGGATATAAAAAACCAGGAAGGAGCAAGTCTAAAATGAATTATTGAGGAGTTCTATGTATGATGTTGTATTTGGCACAGGGATCCCATAACGTAATGGCATAGGGACACATAGCAAAGTCGCAACACATTAATTCTTATAAAGTTCAGGACTCTCAATGCCAGAAATCAAAGATTCAACTCACACCCCTGATCACAGGCGTTGCCAGGGGGGGCGAGGGATGACACCTGTGGGCAGCGGCACCGCTCGCTAACACCTCACACCGCACAGTCCTCACCCCTACACAGGGATGTGCACAGCGGAGCGGACCGAACCCGCCTCCCCCTCGTCTCTGTTTACGGAGGAGAAGGAGTCCGAGGGACACATGCCGCTGTGCCTATCCCTCGCTGTTCTGAGGTCTGTAAAGTTTTTATCCAAATAGACATGTGCTGGGGGGAACGCTATGGGAGGGGGGTCTGCACTGATGGAGGGACGGTGGTCTGCACTGAGGGGGGTTTGCATTGATGGGGTGGGGGTCTGCACTGGGGGGGTCTGCACTGAGTGGAGTCTGCATTGATGGTGGGTCTGCACCATGGGGGGTCTGCTGATGGAGGGGGGTGGTCTGCAATGAGGGAGGTCTGCATTGATGGGGGGTCTGCACTGAGGGGGGTCTGCATTGTGGGGGCCTGCACTGATGGAGGGGGGTCTATACTGACGGGGGGGGTGAACTGATGGAGGGGGGGTCTGCAATGAGGGAGGGGAGGTCTTCACTGATGGAGGGGGTCTACACTGGGGTCTATAGTGATAGAGGGGGGTCTATACTGATAGAGGGGGTCTGCACTGAGGGGGGTCTATACTGATAGATGGGGGTCTGCACTGAGGGAGGTCTATACTGATATATGGGGAGTCTGCAATGAGGGTGGCTATACTGATGGAGGGGGTCTGTACTTAGTGAGGAGGATCTATTCTGCGAGAGGGGGGTCTGTACTTAGTGAGGAGGATCTATACTGCGAGAGGGGGGTCTGTACTTAGTGGGGGGGTCTATACCGAGAGGGGGGTCTGCAGTTAGTGGAGGGGGGTCTGTACTGAGGGGGGGCTATAGTTGGTGGAGGGGGGTGACACAAATTTTTTCCGCACCGGGTGACACCAACCCTAGTGACACCACTGCCCCGAGACAAAACCAGGAAGGAAGAGCTTGAAGTTAAATGCCTCATTCAAGCCTGCTGGCAGGGTGGCCTTGAGGTTGAATATCCATCTAACTTCACATTGTAATAATTGCTTGTTGAGGTCGCCACCTCTGTGACTAGGATGTAGGCGATCCAGAGCCAGAAAATGTACCTTAGAGATAGACGCAGCATGGACTAAGGCCATGTGTCGACCAATTGGTACATCAGGATCACGTTTGTTGATATATGCATTTCCAGAATTCGTTTATAGTTTTCCCGACATAGTAACATCCACCGTCACAGGAGAATAGATAAACGACAGATGGGGTTCTGCAATTTACATAATGTTTGGGATGAAAAGTGTACTCATTGGGTAACCGAATATTTTTATGTCTGTCCATATATTGACAGTAGGCACATCCCCCACAGGGGAAAATACCTAGAGTTTTGCACATGTCACCTCTTGAGGCCCTATATTCACTTGATACCAGCTTGTCGCCCACAGAGGGAGCACTCTGGCTGGCGCCTCTGACAGAAATGGAGCAAGCAAAGGATCCATAACAAGCAGATGCCAATACTTATTTAAGATACCGTACGTTGAATTTGCTTGTGTTGTGTAGAGTAGGTAGTGATGACACATGTTGTATCATCGTTTTAAAGTTTTTGGGGAGTAAAAAGTAACGGTCGATGAAATAGCTTAATTGTTTTCTGATACGCCTTTTTGAGGGAGGACTTGGAGTATCCTCGCTCAAGGAGTCTGGTCCTCAGCTTCCTTTTGAAATCTGATATCATCAATTACGGCGAGCCCTTAAATACTGGCTGTAGGGGATAGATGCCATCAATGGCTTGGGTTGGAAGTTACCCGCCGTGGGTTTGCGGTAAAGCTCGCTAGATAAACTGCCATTGGTTTGATTATGAATGGATACATCCAAAAAAGTAATTTCACTCATACTATGTGACATTGTGATGGTAAATTGAAATCATTAGTATTAATACAAATCATAAATTCATATAGAAGATTGTTCGATCCATCCCAGAGTATGAGAACTTTGTCTGTCTATGTAACGATACCATGGCATAACATAGCTCATATACATAGACAATGTGTCATCTGCCAACAACTGACGTTCCCACTCCCCCAAGTACAGGTTGGCGTAGGATGGGGCACAGCAGGTCCTCTTAGCCACGCCCTGTACCTGGAGGAAGTGGGAGCCATTGAAGGAGAACACATTGTGTTAAATTATGAATTCTAATGACATCAATAGGAATTTGTTGTATTGAGGTTCATATTGATTACATTGGAAGAGGACATGACGCATCACTGCAAGACCCTTGTTATGAAGAATTGTGCCTCAATGTCTATAGCCAATAGTTGTATGTCATCACTGACATTGATATCTTGAAGGATCACGTATATACGATGGCATGCATGACACAAATGGTTTTAAATGATTGTCAGCTACACAACGGAGGTTTTCCGTAAGATTGCCATATCCAGATATAATTTTTCTACCAGGAGGGTTCTTAGAATGCTTATGCAACTTTTGTAGCTCACAGAAAGTGGCTTCCCTAGGGAAATCAATGCAAATAAATTCTCAGGTTTGTTTTGGGTTAATGTTCAAGTAGAAAGCTTCATCAACCATAAGGTAAAATTCCCTTGTAAACTAGGCCAACACCAAATTTGATATAGGGCGATACCACTCAGGGTTGTGAAGTATCCTTGTGCACATTCTAGTATACTGGACATTGTCCATAACCATGACATTGCCACCCTTATCAGAGGATTTAATGACAATATTGTGGTTACGGGCCAAAGCATTCAGGGCCTTTTTCTCATTGACACTTAGATTAGAGCATGATTTGGAATGATCCTTCCTCTGGCAGCACAGGGCATACTTGCCTCTTGTTGGGTTTGACAAATATGTTTTGCCTTGTTGGCTATGTCTATACATAAACAAGTTTTTATGTTTTGTACTAATAAAAGTGGCATTTTATCACCTTTTACTATAAAACTACTTTTATGACCCTTTCTGCCTAAAAAGTCCAAGGGGGCTGCTCCAATCCTGCACCATGGTGTAGGTGTCCAAACCTTTTATACTACAGGAGATGTGAAACATATTACTTGGGGACACAGACAAGGACACGTTTATAGTACAGCAAGAAAGGGGTTAAACCTCTGACAATATTTTTTATAGCTGTTCCTGTGACAAGGTCAGGAATTTGGGGGGGGGGGGGAGCTCCTTCAAGTGGTGTCACAGAAACAGGAAGTCTCCCTCCAGTGGCTTCACATGGTCAGGAAGTGAGGGGAAGACTCCCTACAGTGGGGTCACAAGACAGGAAATCTCTCTCTGGTGGGATCACAGGATAAGAAGTGAGTGCTCTCCACACTCTAGAATGCAGTAATATGAAGGTTGGATGTTAGGCTGTGATGATGACATGCTGAACCCTGTGCTTCCCCAGCAAACCCCCCCCCCCTCCTCCTGAATACTGACTCTGCATGTTCTATCAGTATTATGGAGGGGTCAGGAGGATGTAGGGGATGGGACCTCCTGATAATGCAGCAATTATCACCTCTAAACACAAATCACCCCATACCTGTCCAGTGCACAAAGGCACATGGGACCCGGTTACAGATTCGACTTCATCTGTCCACCTGACTGTCCACACACCACCCCTACTGGTCAGAGGACCAAACAACCACTGCCTGACAGCACAGCCAAAGAGCTCCATACGGCCACATGAAAACCACTTGAGCTGTCTCCTGGATGTATGGATAGAGCCTGGAGAATGTCTTAGCTGCAGGCCAGCAGGGGTCAGGGCCCGGTCTTCTTGATCCGGGGGTTCTTTGCTCCTTCAAGCGGATACCTGGCTGCATGCACCTCCTGCTTATCCTTGTCCTCTGGGCCCCCAGTCAGCCTGTCCTCAGAGGCTCCGGGCAGCTGTCACTGTAGATGTTAGAGCGGAGAGGAAGTCTGAGAAGGAATCCAGGCCCTAGGAGGCGCACCCGTGCAGTGAATGTTGCGCCCGCTGCTGTTTACCATTTTAGGGGTCAAGGAAGCAGTGGACCTCTTCTCCCTCCCAGGCTTTCAGGCCTAGCTGCCCTCACTGTTTGGCTTCCCCGCGGCCTCCCGCTCACCTTATGGAGATAATTGCCCGCACCCCGAGGACACATTGTTTGCTGTCCCTCTCCTGTCACCATCGAGCCAGAAATCTCCATGACAATCAGTGGCTGTGGCTGTGCCCCTAGGTGACAGTGCGCCCTAGGCGGCTGCCTAGTTCGCCTAGAGGTAGCGCTGGCCCTGAGTGCATGTATACTCTTTGCTATTCTATGTTTTGCATTATTGATCCTAACTTTGCACTTGTTTAGTAATCTGCAAGTTACAGTTACTTTCTGATCATTCAGCCAATTACACATCCTTTTACAGGGATAGAAATTGGAGAAGGAATGAGGAATGGAAAAGTAAACCTGTGCCGTAGGGATGAGCTTCGAGTTCGAGTCGAACTCATGTTCTACTCGAACATTGGCTGTTCGCAAGTTCGCCGAACAGCGAACAATTTGGGGTGTTCGCAGCAAATTCGAATGCCGCGGAACACCCTTTAAAAGTCTATGGGAGAAATCAAAAGTGCTAATTTTAAAGGCTTATATGCAAGTTATTGTCATAAAAAGTGTTTGGGGACCCGGGTCCTGCCTCAGGGGACATGGATCAATGCAAAAAAAAGTTTTAAAAACGGACGTTTTTTCAGGAGCAGTGATTTTATTAATGCTTAAAGTCAAACAATAAAAGTGTAATATCCCTTTAAATTTCGTACCTGGGGGGTGTCTATAGTATGCCTGTAAAGGGGCGCATGTTTCCTGTGTTTAGAACAGTCTGACAGCAAAATGACATTTGGAAGGAAAAAACTCATTTAAAACTACCCGCGGCTATTGCATTGCCGACAATACACATAGAAGTTCATTGATAAAAACGGCATGGGAATTCCCCACAGGGGAACCCCGAACCAAAATAATAAAAAAAAAAAATGATGTGGGGGTCCCCCTAAATTCCATACAAGGCCCTTCAGGTCTGGTATGGATATTAAGGGGAACCCCAGCCAAAATTTAAAAAAAAAATTGACGTGGGGTTCCCCCTAAATTCCATACCAGACCCTTCAGGTCTGGTATGGATTTTAAGGGGAACCCCGCGCCAAAAAAAAAAAAAAAAAAACGGCGTGGGGTCCCCCTAAAAATCCATACCAGACCCTTATCCGAGCACGCAACCTGGCAGGCCGCAGGAAAAGAGGGGGGGACGAGAGTGCGGCCCCCCCCCTCCTGAACCGTACCAGGCCACATGCCCTCAACATTGGGAGGGTGCTTTGGGGTAGCCCCCCAAAACACCTTGTCCCCATGTTGATGAAGACAAGGGCCTCATCCCCACAACCGTGGCCGGTGGTTGTGGGGGTCTGCGGGCGGGGGGCTTATCGGAATCTGGAAGCCCCCTTTAACAAGGGGACCCCCAGATCCCGGCCCCCCCCCCCTGTGTGAAATGGTAAGGGGGTACTTACCCCTACCATTTCACTAAAAAACTGTCAAAAATGTTAAAAATGACAAGAGACAGTTTTTGACAATTCCTTTATTTAAATGCTTCTTCTTTCTTCCTTCATCTTCTTCTTCTTCTGGTTCTTCTGGCTCTTCTGGTTCTTCCTCCGGCGTTCTCGTCCAGCATCTCCTCCGCGGCGTCTTCTATCTTCTTCTCCTCGGGCCGCTCCGCACCCATGGCATGAGGGGGGAGGCTCCCGCTCTTCTCTTCATCTTCTTCTTCATCTTCATCTTCATCTTCTTCTTCATCTTCTTCTTCTTCTTCTCTTCTTCATCTCTTCTTCCTTCTTCATTTCTTCTGCGGGCCGCTCCGCATCCATGCATGCATGGAGGGAGGCTCCCGCTGTGTGACGGCGTCTCTTCGTCTGACGGTTCTTAAATAACGGGGGGCGGGGCCATCCGGTGACCCCGCCCCCCTCTGACGCACGGTGAATTGACGGGACTTCCCTGTGACGTCACGGGGAATGCCACAGGGAAGTCCCGTCATGTCCCGTGCGTCAGAGGGGGGGCGGGGTCACCGGGTGGCCCCGCCCCCCGTTATTTAAGAACCGTCAGACGAAGAGACGCCGTCACACAGCGGGAGCCTCCCTCCATGCATGCATGGATGCGGAGCGGCCCGCAGAAGAAATGAAGAAGGAAGAAGAGATGAAGAAGAGAAGAAGAAGAAGAAGAAGAAGAAGATGAAGAAGAAGATGAAGATGAAGATGAAGAGAAGAGCGGGAGCCTCCCCCCTCATGCCATGGGTGCGGAGCGGCCCGAGGAGAAGAAGATAGAAGACGCCGCGGAGGAGATGCTGGACGAGAACGCCGGAGGAAGAACCAGAAGAGCCAGAAGAACCAGAAGAAGAAGAAGATGAAGGAAGAAAGAAGAAGCATTTAAATAAAGGAATTGTCAAAAACTGTCTCTTGTCATTTTTAACATTTTTGACAGTTTTTTAGTGAAATGGTAGGGGTAAGTACCCCCTTACCATTTCACACAGGGGGGGGGGCCGGGATCTGGGGGTCCCCTTGTTAAAGGGGGCTTCCAGATTCCGATAAGCCCCCCGCCCGCAGACCCCCACAACCACCGGCCATGGTTGTGGGGATGAGGCCCTTGTCTTCATCAACATGGGGACAAGGTGCTTTGGGGGGCTACCCCAAAGCACCCTCCCAATGTTGAGGGCATGTGGCCTGGTATGGTTCAGGAGGGGGGGGGGGCCGCACTCTCGTCCCCCCCTCTTTTCCTGCGGCCTGCCAGGTTGCGTGCTCGGATAAGGGTCTGGTATGGATTTTTAGGGGGACCCCACGCCGTTTTTTTTTTTTTTTTTGGGCGCGGGGTTCCCCTTAAAATCCATACCAGACCTGAAGGGTCTGGTATGGAATTTAGGGGGAACCCCACGTCAATTTTTTTTTAAAATTTTGGCTGGGGTTCCCCTTAATATCCATACCAGACCTGAAGGGCCTTGTATGGAATTTAGGGGGACTCCCACATCATTTTTTTTTTTTAATTTTGGTTCGGGGTTGCCCTGTGGGGAATTCCCATGCCGTTTTTATCAATGAACTTCTATGTGTATTGTCGGCAATGCAATAGCCGCGGTAGTTTTAAATGAGTTTTTTCCTTCAAAATGTCATTTTGCTGTCAGACTGTTCTAAACACGGGAAACATGCGCCCCTTTACAGGCATACTATAGACACCCCCCAGGTACGAAATTTAAAGGGATATTACACTTTTATTGTTTGACTTTAAGCATTATTAAAATCACTGCTCCTGAAAAAACGGCCGTTTTTAAAACTTTTTTTTGCATTGATCCATGTCCCCTGGGGCAGGACCCAGGTCCCCAAACACTTTTATTGACAATAACTTGCATATTAGCCTTTAAAATTAGCACTTTTGATTATTCATGTTCGTGTCCCATAGACTTTAACGGTGTTCGCGTGTTCGAACGAATTTTTTTCCTGTTCGCATGTTCTGGTGCGAACCGAACAGGGGGGTGTTCGGCTCATCCCTACTGTGCCGTGCCCTTGTAAAGCACTGTAACATACAGTATATGCTGCCTTCTAGACATGCTCACCTTCTGGTAGCTGATCCCAGAAACATAAGTATAAAACTGGCCCTGAATATATTAAGAAGAAATACATTAAATATATACAATATTATTTTTAAGGACAATAAAAATGTCATGCATAAAATTCTATTCACATACAATATCTAGACAGTAGATTTTATAAATACTCCTAAAAAAGGTACAATGTCAATACATATAATAGCACATTTGTCACAATCTTATGATAAAAATATTCTTCTAAGTCTTTTAGAGGGCCTCATCTATCATTGTGTCTGCAGAGTCACCATTGTGGAAGAAAGAAACAAAACTAACACCATAAATATTTGAATAATTCATAACTTCATGTAACCTTTAACGTTAGCAAGGTTCTAGCTCTGCTGCACACTTAATCCAATATCCATCTTGAAAATATAGCTCTCTCGCAGTGTACAGAAAATCATCAACTCCACAATAGCAGTCAGCTACAATGAACACTGTCAGTACCAGCAAAGAAATGATATACTACACATAGAATTGTTTGTAAATGCTAGAGATAAATGGATGTATAAGATAGAAAGTGCTATTGTACTTACAGGTGCATCCTTGACAGTAATTAAGTAGAATATCACTTAACAGCATATTGTTTTGGGTAGAGGTTAACAACCAGGGATGTGGATACGGGTAAAACTACAACCAACCTATGAATTGCTTATTTTTCATTATTTACATAATGTTATCATCTCCTATGGCAATGTACAAGGTGGCTAATACAGATAACACAAATGTTACCTTCTGTTCTTGTGGCATCTGAGAAATGTTGACGTTTACATCACTTTCTGCACCAGAGACACATTGATCACCAGAACATACAGAAAGAATAAATCAATGCAGCAGGAGCACAGACAGCAAAAAATAAAATAAAAAATAAATTTCAATTTCATACTAAAAAGTTTTGGACATACACTATTTTTCAATGTTTGCAGCAGAAAGTATTGCAACTCATCTCTTTTGCTTTGCTCTTCTAGCAGTGATTGGCAGTGTGCACTCTCCAATTTGTAATACATTAACACAGCAGGTATACAGGAAGAGGTGAAAGCAAAGTGCTGGGACCCAACTTGAACAAATTCACTGCTTTTCTTGTGAACTTTAAAATATGAGTTGCCCTTGTTGTCCTTCAGCGCTGTGAAAAAGCAGACCTTGCTACAGAGGAAATCAGTGCTGCTCGACCTGCCCTCCTTCTACCTTCCCCACCATTTATATTGCTAATATGACTATGCTCCCACAATGCATGGCATTCTGTGAGTGGACAGAGAAGATCCTTTCATTTGACTGCTCCTCCTCCATTCACAGAATGTGATGCACTGTGTGAAAATAATGCCACATACACACGAGCGGACTTTACGGCAGACTTTGCCCGGCGGACTTTTCGACTGACTTTACGACGGACTTTCTGAATGAACGGACTTGCCTACACACAATCCACCAAAGTCCGTCGAATTTGTACGTGATGATGTACGACCGGACTAAAACAAGGAAGTTCATAGCCAGTAGCCAATAGCTGCCCTAATGTGGCTTTTTGTCCGTCGAACTAGCATACAGACGAGCGGACTTTTCGACCAGGCTCGATTTTGACGGATTGATTTAACCAGTTGCCGACCGCCGTACGCCGATGTACGTCGGCAGAGCGGCACGGGCAGGCAAAAGGGCTTACCTGTACGTCCCTGCCTGCCCGCGGGTGGGGGGTCCGATCGGACCCCCCCCGGTGCCTGCGGCGGTCGGCAAATCTCCCCCAGGGATCGGTGGTGAGGGGGAGGCCATCCATTCGTGGCCCCCCCCTCGCGATCGCTCCCAGCCAATGGGATCATTTCCCTGCCTCTGTATTGTACACAGAGGCAGAGAAAATTATGTCATCTCTCCTCGGCTCGGTATTTTCCGTTCCGGGCCGAGGAGAGAAGACATGTGAGTGAGTGCACAACACACTACACACACAGTAGAACATGGCAGGCATACAAAACACCCCGATCCCCCCCCCCCCCGATCGCCCCCCGATCCCCCCCAATCACAAACTGACACCAAGCAAGTTTTTTTTTTTTTCCCCGATTACTGCATAGTGTCAGTTTGTGACAGTTACTGTGTTAGGGCAGTGAGTATTAGCCCCCTTTAGGTCTAGGGTACCCCCCTAACCCCCCCTAATAAAGTTTTAACCCCTTGATCACCGCCCGTCACCAGTGTCACTAAGCGATCATTTTTCTGATCGCTGTATTAGTGTCGCTGGTGACGCTAGTTAGGGACGTAAATATTTAGGTTCGCCGTCAGCGTTTTATAGCGACAGGGACCCCCATATACTACCTAATAAATGTTTTAACCCCTTGATTGCCCCCTAGTTAACCCTTTCACCACTGATCACCGTATAACCATTATGGGTGACGTTGGTTAGTTCGTTTATTTTTTATAGTGTCAGGGCACCCGCCGTTTATTACCGAATAAAGGTTTAGCCCCCTGATCGCCCGGCGGTGATATGCGTCGCCCCAGGCAGCCCACCCAAGTGCAGTATCGATCGATCACTGTCACTTACAAAACACTAAATGCATAACTGCAGCATTCGCAGAGTCAGGCCTGATCCCTGCGATCGCTAACAGTTTTCTTGGTAGCGTTTTGGTGAACTGGCAAGCACCAGCCCCAGGCAGCGTCAGGTTAGCGCCAGTACCGCTAACACCCACGCACGCACGCACCGTACACCTCCCTTAGTGGTATAGTATCTAATCGGATCAATATCTGATCCGATCAGATCTATACTGGCGTCCCCAGCAGTTTAGGGTTCCCAAAAACACAGTGTTAGTGGGATCAGCACAGATACCTGCTAGCACCTGCGTTTTGCCCCTCCACCCGACCCAGCCCAGCCCACCCAAGTGCAGTATCGATCGATCACTGACACTTACAAAACACTAAATGCATAACTGCAGCGTTCGCAGAGTCAGGCCTAATCCCTGCGATTGCTAACAGTTTTTTTGGTAGCGTTTTGGTGAACTGGCAAGCGCCAGCGGCCTAGTACACCCCGGTCGTAGTCAAACCAGCACTGCAGTAACACTTGGTGACGTGGCGAGTCCCATAAGTGCAGTTCAAGCTGGTGAGGTGGCAAGCACAAGTAGTGTCCCGCTGCCACCAAAAAGACAAACACAGGCCCGTCGTGCCCATAATGCCCTTCCTGCTGCATTCGCCAATCCTAATTGGGAACCCACCGCTTCTGCAGCGCCCGTACTTCCCCCATTCACATCCCCAACCAAATGCAGTCGGCTGCATGAGAGGCATTTTCTTTATGTCCTCCCGAGTACCCCTACCCAACGAACCCCCCCAAAAAAGATGTCGTGTCTGCAGCAAGCGCGGATATAGGCGTGACACCCGCTATTATTGTCCCTCCTGTCCTGACAATTCTGGTCTTTGCATTGGTGAATGTTTTGAACGCTACCATTCACTAGTTGAGTATTCGCGTAGGGTACAACATTCCACAGACTAGGCACACTTTCACAGGGTCTCCCAAGATGTCATTGCATTTTGAGAGACCCGAACCTGGAACCGGTTACAGTTATAAAAGTTACAGTTACAAAAAAAAGTGTAAAAAAAAAAAAAAAAACACATACAAAAATATAAAATAAAAAAAAATAGTTGTCGTTTTATTGTTCTCTCTCTCTCTATGTTCTGCTCTTTTTTACTGTATTCTATTCTGCAATGTTTTATTGTTATTATGTTTTACCATGTTTGCTTTTCAGGTATGCAATTTTTTATACTTTACCGTTTACTGTGCTTTATTGTTAACCATTTTTTTGTCTTCAGGTACGCCATTCACAACTTTGACTGGTTATACCAGAATGATGCCTGCAGGTTTAGGTATCATCTTGGTATCATTCTTTTCAGCCAGCGGTCGGCTTTCATGTAAAAGCAATCCTAGCGGCTAATTAGCCTCTAGACTGCTTTTACAAGCCATGGGAGGGAATGCCCCCCCCCCAACGTCTTCCGTGTTTTTCTCTGGCTCTCCTGTCTCAACAGGGAACCTGAAAATGCAGCCGGTGATTCAGCCAGCTGACCATAGAGCTGATCAGAGACCAGAGTGGCTCCAAACATCTCTATGGCCTAAGAAACCGGAAGCTACGAGCATTTTATGACTTAGATTTCGCCGGATGTAAACAGCGCCATTGGGAAATTTGGAAAGCATTTTATCACACCGATCTTGGTGTGGTCAGATGCTTTGAGGGCAGAGGAGAAATCTAGGGTCTAATAGACCCCAATTTTTTCAAAAAAGAGTACCTGTCACTACCTATTGCTATGATAGGGGATATTTACATTCCCTGAGATAACAATAAAAATGATTAAAAAAAAAATAAAAAAAATGAAAGGAACAGTTTAAAAATAAGATAAAAAAAATAATAATAATAAAAAAAAAAAAAAAAAAAAATGAAAAAAAAAAGCACCCCTGTCCCCCCTGCTCTCGCGCTAAGGCGAACGCAAGCGTCGGTGTGGCGTCAAATGTAAACAGCAATTGCACCATGCATGTGAGGTATCACCGCGAACGTCAGATCGAGGGCAGTAATTTTAGCAGTAGACCTCCTCTGTAAATCTAAAGTGGTAACCTGTAAAGGGTTTTAAAGGCTTTTAAAAATGTATTTAGTTTGTCGCCACTGCACGTTTGTGCGCAATTTTAAAGCATGTCATGTTTGGTATCCATGTACTCGGCCTAAGATCATCTTTTTTATTTCATCAAACATTTTGGCAATATAGTGTGTTTTAGTGCATTAAAATTTAAAAAAAAGTGTGTTTTTTCCCCAAAAAATGCGTTTGAAATTGAAATTTGAAATTGCTGCGCAAATACTGTGTGAAAAAAAAAATGAAACACCCACCATTTTAATCTGTAGGGCATTTGCTTTAAAAAAATATATAATGTTTGGGGGTTCAAAGTAATTTTCTTGCAAAAAAAAAAAATATTTTTTTATGTAATCAAAAAGTGTCAGAAAGGGCTTTGTCTTCAAGTGGTTAGAAGAGTGGGTGATGTGTGACATAAGCTTCTAAATGTTGTGCATAAAATGCCAGGACAGTTCAAAACCCCCCCAAATGACCCCATTTTGGAAAGTAGACACCCCAAGCTATTTGCTGAGAGGCATGTCGAGTCCATGGAATATTTTATATTGTGACACAAGTTGCGGGAAAGAGACAATTTTTTATTTTTTTTATTTTTTTTTGCGCAAAGTTGTCACTAAATGATATATTGCTCAAACATGCCATGGGAATATGTGAAATTACACCCCAAAATACATTCTGTTGCTTCTCCTGAGTACGGGGATACCACATGTGTGGGACTTTTTGGGAGCCTAGCCGCGTACGGGACCCCGAAAACCAAGCACCGCCTTCAGGCTTTCTAAGGCCGTAAATTTTTGATTTCACTCTTCACTGCCTATCACAGTTTCGGAGGCCATGGAATGCCCAGGTGGCAAAAAAAAAAACCCAAATGACCCCATTTTGGAAAGTAGACACCCCAAGCTATTTGCTGAGAGGTATAGTGAGTATTTTGCAGACCTCACTTTTTGTCACAAAGTTTTGAAAATTGAAAAAAGAAAAAAAAAATTTTTTTTTCTCGTCTTTCTTTATTTTCAAAAACAAATGAGAGCTGCAAAATACTCACCATGCCTCTCAGCAAATAGCTTGGGGTGTCTACTTTCCAAAATGAGGTCATTTGGGGGGGTTTTATGCCATCTGGGCATTTTATAGCCTTCAAAACTGTGATAGGTAGTGAGGAGTAAAATCAAAAATGTACGCCCTTAGAAATCCCGAAGGCAGTGATTGGTTTTCGTGGCCCCGTACGCGGCTAGGCTCCCAAAAAGTCCCACACATGTGGTATCCCCATACTCAGGAGAAGCAGCTAAATGTATTTTGGGGTGCAATTCCACATATGCCCATGGCCTGTGTGAGCAGTATATCATTTAGTGACAACTTTTTGTAATTTTTTTTTTTTTTTAGTCATTATTCAATCACTTGGGACAAAAAAAATGAATATTCAATGGGCTCAACATGCCTCTCAGCAATTTCCTTGGGGTGTCTACTTTCCAAAATGGGGTCATTTGTGGGTGTTTTGTACTGCCCTGCCATTTTAGCACCTCAAACGACATAGGCAGTCATAAATTAAAGGCTGTGTAAATTCCAAAAAATGTACCCTAGTTTGTAGGCGCTATAACTTTTGCGCAAACCAATAAATATACACTTAGACATTTTTTTTACCAAAGACATGTGGCCGAATACATTTTGGCCTAAATGTATGACTAAAATTGAGTTTATTGGATTTTTTTTAGAACAAAAAGTAGAAAATATCATTTTTTTTCAAAATTTTCGGTCTTTTTCCGTGTATAGCGCAAAAAATAAAAATGGCAGAGGTGATCAAATACCATAAAAAGAAAGCTCTATTTGTGGGAAGAAAAGGACGCAAATTTCGTTTGGGTACAGCATTGCATGACCGCGCAATTAGCAGTTAAAGCGACGCAGTGCCAAATTGTAAAAAGTGCTCTGGTCAGGAAGGGGGTAAATCCTTCCAGGGCTGAAGTGGTTAAAACATGTTTCAAATCTAAGTCTGTCCAACTTTTGAGAAAACAAAGTCCGCTGGAGTCCACACACGATCGAATTGTCCGAAGAAATCCCATCCGCCGGGCAAAGTCTGCCGTAAAGTCCGCTCGTGTGTACGCGGCATTAGATTTTTTTTCTACATACTTACCTGTAAAATCTATTTCTTGGATTTTAAAACAATCAAACAAGAAGTTCTCCCCTTAAAATCCACTTTTATACAGGAAGTACTTCAGTTTTGTAGCAAGCAATGAATTTCCAGAAAGAAGGGAAGGACCTCTGTGTCCCGTGATGTCATCCAAGAAATTGATTTTACAGATAAATATGTAAAAAAAAAATGGAATTTTCTATATCGTACATCATGGGACACAGACCAGGCTATATTAACCACTTCCAGACCGCCACACGCCGATATACATACTTATTTGAAGGAGGATATCATTTTTATAGCAGCAGCTAGCTGCCATAACCCCGGTATCCTCTTGCTCGGCCGGCGGTCCGTTTTCCTATAATAGTGGTCTCTGCGGTGGATTCGCAGCGAGATCACTTTTATCGGCGGCGGGAGAGGGCCCCCCCCTCTCGCCGTGCTCCAGTGCCCTCCGCCGCTTACCAGATCCGTCGGCAGCAGCGGAGGCAATCGGATCTTCACCCTTGCTGGGCATGGAGACGAGTGAGGGGAAGATGGCCCCCCTCTTGTCTCCATAACAATGCAGGGCGGAAGCGACGTCATAACGTCACTTCCGCCCATAGCTCTTAAAGGGCCTTTTTAAAAAAAAAAAATTAAATACATTTTTTTTTTATTTATTGCATTTAAGTGTAATTATGAGATCTGGGGACTTTTTGACCCCAGATCTCATATTTAAGTGGTCCTGTCATAAAACGGTGTCCAAACCACACATGTGAGGTATTGCTGTGATCGGTAGAGCAAGAGCAATAATTCTAGCCCTAGACCCAGTGGCGTCTCCAGCTTTCATATTTAGGGGGGCACATGGGGGGACAGGGACAAAAATAGGGGGGCAATATAAGATAGATAGATAGATAGATAATCTATCCTGGGGCCCTTTACCCCTTTACTATGATCCCACAACGGCCCTTTCACATGTTCTGCAGTAAGCTCCCTTCCTACTGTATTGGGGCCCCCCCAGGGTGACAGAGAACAAGAGATATATGTCACCAGCATACCAAGAAAATATAAGGGTCCAAAGCAGTGGGAGAACTATCAGGGTTGCAAAGGTTGTCTTGCCACCGGGCCCTGGTGTTCTGTCACTGTGGGGTTCCCCAGCCTCCTCTTGCTGTCCTGCCCCTGCTATTGACAGCTCTGGTCTGGCATCTCTTAGAATTTACAGGCTGGTTCTCTTGTCCTAAGGACGGGAGAAATCAGTCTGTTTTTTCAGTAACTGAGAGTCCTGGTGGAGTCCTTCCTGCAACTCGCTCTTCTCCCTGCCAATGAGGATGCAGGGGAAGGAGCAGATCGGGCGGTCGTGGTTGTGTGAGCGCTTGCATTATGCAGTGTCAGCGAGCAGAAGGAGGGGGGAGGAATCACCCACAGGAGCTGACTGGGGACGTTCTCCCTCTCAATAGAGACTGCGTTACCCCAGCGGTGGCCCAAGTAAGATGCGGCACATCCGATATGAATACAAACAAAAAGAAATTGCCTTTTTGTAAGAAAAAATAATTTTTTTTGGGGGGGGGGGGCACATGGTGGGGCCCAGCATAATGTTGGGGGGGGTCCCCTCTGCCCCCCCCTAGGGTCGCCATTGCCTAGACCTCCTCTGTAACTTAAAACATGCAACCTGTATAATTTTTTAAACGTCGCCTATGGAGATTTTTAAGGGTAAAAGTTTGTCGCCATTCCACAAGTGGGTGCAATTTTGAAGCGTGACATGTTGGGTATCAATTTACTCAGCATAACATTATCTTTCACAATATAAAAAAATTGGGCTAACTTTACTACTTGAATGAATGTATATTGTATATGCCCGTCCCAAAAAAACAACAATGCTCTGCGCTTAGTACAATATTCTAACGGTGTATGTGCGGCACATAAATAATTATATGACTAGTAGCAGCTGCTTAAATAGTAGAACATGTATATAGGCAATAATGAATCAATTAAATTAGATAAATATATAAATACACAATTATAAATATATAAAGTGTCTCTTCAGTATTGCAGCAGCGCTGTGCACCCCAATTAAACAGGGTCTTTTTCTTAATCTATTTCAGAAAGTTCAAACACGGATCTGATAGCCAGAGTCCCACCAATAAATAATCAAGATGTATTCTGTGAGGGTAGTAATCCTTTCACCAAGCGATACACCACGTGCTGGGGGCCCCAATGAAAACTCACTCACCAGAAATCAGATCAATAAAAGCCTTGATTAATGGTAGTAAATCTGCATCAATATCCAAAGCGACCACCAGATGTCAGTATTATTCCCAGTAGTTCCAATAGGATATGTAGAAGAAACAAAAATGCTCACATAGCGTGATACTGCTAAACATCTTTATTTGAACCATCCAAACATCCCCTTAAAACCATGCGTACCAAAATTTAATAAACATTGAGCAAAGATAACAAAGTGCACTGTGCCTGATTGCATCCTCCAGTCATGAAAACCTGTCAGGAGCGCTCCCTGTGTGTAACCACAGTCACACGCTTCCTGGTTCCTCGGTTGGTGGAGCACATGCGTCACTTCCTATGCGTCACTTCCTATGCGTCACTTCCTGTGCGACACGTCCCTAACGTTTCATCACTTCCTGGACTTCTTCTGAGGGCGTGACACACAAGAAAGGAGGCCGGTATTTATATAAGTGGCAGGCGGAACAGCCAATCAGCAGAAGCAGATGCCCAGATGACTCACACATCCCCGCCCCTAATGCTAAATACTGTCAGCAATTTGTGAAATAACATCATCCGGACATTCTGCTCCCACAGGTCGTATTAAGCATGACAATACCGGTTCTAGTGGAAGATGACCTAATGCATAAAAAACAAGTACCTTGAATACCTGCAATCATTCAGTGTATGCGGTGCGGACATTGATCCGCAGCGCTATCATTGAGCAAGCACACTTTCGGTATTCATTAAAACTGATTAAAATATTCACTCTCAAAATATAAAAGTTTTCAGTAAACAAGAATTGTCTAGCAATTTTACATCATACATTGCTTATCCTATGAATAAAGATAAAAACTGCATAGCGATTTCCTAGCACGTATTGAATAATCGCATACGCTAAATTGCAACTGATAAACATATGTTGGAATATAAAAATAAATATATTGTCTAGCAATTTTACATCATACATTGCTTATCCTATGAATAAAGATAAAAACTGCATAGCGATTTCCTAGCACGTATTGAATAATCGCATACGCTAAATTGCACCTGATAAACGTATGTTGGAATATTAAAATAAATATATTGTCTAGCAATTTTACATCCAACATTGCTTATCCTATGAAAAGGTAAAAACTGCATAGTGATTTCCTAGCACGTATTGAATGATCGCATACGCTAAATTGCACCTGATAAACACATGTTGAAATATTAAAATAAATATGTATTAAAATTGTATATCTAAAATGTATATATGTACATATATAAAATATATGACAATCCACATGTAAATATATGTATATAAAACATCTATATATAAAACGTGATCATATTGGAGTCAAAATTTCATTATAATAAAACATTACACTGTGATAAAATGAAACTGGAACCATACCCCAGGGTATGTCTATGTGTCACTGATGAAACAATTTATGTCAAGCTCTATGTTAAGACCCTTGGGGGCAATCACATCCACAGAATAGATCCAATGGGTTTCACGTTTGGATAACTCTCGGATGCGATTTATGCCCCTCCAATGGGACTGGAGATGTTCAACCTCCCAAAATTCCAATCCCGTCGGGTCACTATCATGTTTTAATTTAAAATGCAGTGAGACATTATGATCCTTATAGCCTATTTTTATGTTGTTTATGTGTTCAGCTATTCTCACCCGTAATAGCCTTTTTGTACGGCCTATATAGATTAAACCGCAAGGACATTTCAATGCGTACACCACAAAGGTGCTGTTGCATGTAATGAATTGTTTAATCCCGAAACTGCGATTATTAATCGGGGAAAGGAAACTATCAATTCCTCTAAGAGGTCTGGAGACCTCCCTGCAGGCTTTGCATCTCCTGCACGCAAAAAAGCCGTTGCGATCCCAAAATGTCGGAGGACGTTTAGGAGGGTCAATCACTTTCTTCACCACTCTGTCTCCAAAACTCATGGTTTTTCTATAAATGAACTGGGGCTCAGAAGGTAATACAGTGGTGAGTTTCTTATCTAACCGGAGTATATGCCAGTGTCTTCTGAAGATCTCCTCCACTTCCTTGTATTGAGTATGAAATTGAGAAATAAAGCCCCACTCTTTATTACGATTTTTTTCTGTTGGTGCTACCTCAGAACCCACCGGCCGTGATTCTTGTAAGCATGTGATTCTAGGTATTTCAGCCACTTCCTCCACCACCTTCTTCAGTTTCTTCGGGTCATATCCCTTGGCTTCAAATCTCTCTGTAAGGACTTTAGATTGAATCCAGAACTGTGCATCTTCAGAGCAGTTTCTTCTTACTCTCATAATCTGTCCTTTTGGGATATTCCGGAGCCATAATGGATGATGACCGCTTGAGATGGGCAAATAACTGTTCCTGTCTGTTTTTTTAAAATAAACTCTTGTTTCTAATTTATCGTTCACCCTATAAATGGTGACGTCCAAAAAGTTTATTTCTTCTTTATGCCATTCTGAAGTAAGCTTAATATTGTTATTATTATTATTCTAGGCCTGTATAAATGCTCCTAACGACTCAGATGTACCATTCCAGATAAAAAACAGGTCATCAATGAAGCGTTTGTAAAATATAAGTTCCGGCCTTTGTTCTCTAAAAATGGTCTTATCCTCCCACTCCGCCATGAACAAATTGGCTATGCTGGGCGCGAATTTCGCGTCCATCGCAACGCCTCTTTGTTGTGAGTAGAATGTACCGTCATACCAAAAATAGTTATGACTAAGGCAGAAATCCAAGGCATTCCTAAGGAAAATCTTTTGGTTGTGGGGGAGATCCTCTCTTTGACTAAGGGCCCAATTGAGCGCCAATAAGGCATCATCATGCTGTATGATGGAGTAGAGAGAGGAAACGTCGGCTGTGACCAAAATTGCCTGCTCTCTTCCTATCAGGCTCACATTCTGCAAACAATTTAAAAAATTCTTAGTGTCCCTTATATATGAACGGGTATTAGTGACACTCTTTTGCAAGAACCGGTCCAAGTACTGACCCATTCTGGCAGAGACCGAATCAATACTGTTGACAATAGGTCTTGCTGGAGGATTAGAGGGGTCTTTGTGAATCTTCGGCAAGGTGTAGAGCGTGGGGATCCGACTGCTGGTGGGTAACAGGAACCTTTTCTCTTTGTCCGTTAGTACCCCGCTTTTTGAACCCATGTGTACTAGAATATCCAATTCATCCCTATAGGGCAGGGTGGGGTCATTCTTCAGACGTTTATATGTTACTTCATCTGAGAGCATCTCCATAATCTGGTTATGATAGAACTCCTTTGAGAGTATTACTACCCCACCCCCCTTATCGGCTGGTCTTATGATATCTTTTCGTTTCTCCAACATGGTAATCCCCTCACTGATATGCCTTACATTCATTTGTTTATCGGGTTTCAGATGTTCCAGATCCCGTAGTATTAACCCTTTGAATACCTCAACTTGATGGTTGGGATTGTTGAGGGGGTTAAATAGGGACTTATTTTTAAGACCACTATTGACCACCTCCCCTGGCTTATGAGTTACCGCTGATATATTAGGGGTGCATCCCAAAAAATACTTTTTAATATTTATCTTCCTAATATATTTGTGGATGTCAATGAAGACGTCGAACTTATTGATTGGTTTTTTCAAGCCACATTTTAAGCCTAGATTCAGAATATTCATCTCTTTGTGTGTTAGTTGTTTGTCAGTCAGATTGAAGATGCCCTGTATTGAACCCACGGGTGGGGTCTCCCTCCACGTTCGGGTTGGTTCCGACCTCTGGACGAGCGACCCCTTCCTCTCCCTAAAAAAGGACAGGGGTGTGGGTGATTGTTAGCATAATTCTCTTGATTATTTCGATATTCCTGCAGGGGCTGAAACCTGTTGTGTGTGGGTATGTCATAGGTGTTGGGTTGTGAATAACCGTTCTGATTAGAACGTCTTCCATTCCCCTTTAGTTTCCTTCCTCCTTTCTGTATGGGAGTGGAACACCTAATCGGTGAATTTGCATACGAGGTGTTCCCTGCACGATCATTCGTAGATACCGGATAGTTAACCGATGGTAATCTTGGTATCAGTCGTATCAGTACCATAGGGATTTGGAGGACTTCAAAAAGAATTCCATTTACTTGTGGCAACAAGTGCCTTGTAGAAATGAGGCAGGAGATCAGTCTATACAAGAGCCTTCTGCACCTCCACAGCAGATCCGGCGACTGATACCAAGATTACCATCGGTTAACTATCTGGTATCTACGAATGATCGTGCAGGGAACACCTCGTATGCAAATTCACCGATTAGGTGTTCCACTCCCATACAGAAAGGAGGAAGGAAACTAAAGGGGAATGGAAGACGTTCTAATCAGAACGGTTATTCACAACCCAACACCTATGACATACCCACACACAACAGGTTTCAGCCCCTGCAGGAATATCGAAATAATCAAGAGAATTATGCTAACAATCACCCACACCCCCGTCCTTTTTTAGGGAGAGGAAGGGGTCGCTCGTCCAGAGGTCGGAACCAACCCCAACGTGGAGGGAGACCCCACCCGTGGGTTCAATACAGGGACCAGCAACCCCAGAACAACCCCAATACCCCATATTGGAAGACTCAACATCCGCAACGAAAGAGGGACCCTCCGCAATACCCACAATCAAAGGAAGAAAATATCGTGGTTGCAGAGCAGGATCTAGGACCCAAAAAAAGAAGAAGGGAGTCGGAGTAGAGGGCATCTTCAATCTGACTGACAAACAACTAACACACAAAGAGATGAATATTCTGAATCTAGGCTTAAAATGTGGCTTGAAAAAACCAATCAATAAGTTCGACGTCTTCATTGACATCCACAAATATATTAGGAAGATAAATATTAAAAAGTATTTTCTGGGATGCACCCCTAATATATCAGCGGTAACTCATAAGCCAGGGGAGGTGGTCAATAGTGGTCTTAAAAATAAGTCCCTATTTAACCCCCTCAATAATCCCAACCATCAAGTTGAGGTATTCAAAGGGTTAATACTACGGGATCTGGAACATCTGAAACCCGATAAACAAATGAATGTAAGGCATATCAGTGAGGGGATTACCATGTTGGAGAAACGAAAAGATATCATAAGACCAGCCGATAAGGGGGGTGGGGTAGTAATACTCTCAAAGGAGTTCTATCATAACCAGATTATGGAGATGCTCTCAGATGAAGTAACATATAAACGTCTGAAGAATGACCCCACCCTGCCCTATAGGGATGAATTGGATATTCTAGTACACATGGGTTCAAAAAGCGGGGTACTAACGGACAAAGAGAAAAGGTTCCTGTTACCCACCAGCAGTCGGATCCCCACGCTCTACACCTTGCCGAAGATTCACAAAGACCCCTCTAATCCTCCAGCAAGACCTATTGTCAACAGTATTGATTCGGTCTCTGCCAGAATGGGTCAGTACTTGGACCGGTTCTTGCAAAAGAGTGTCACTAATACCCGTTCATATATAAGGGACACTAAGAATTTTTTAAATTGTTTGCAGAATGTGAGCCTGATAGGAAGAGAGCAGGCAATTTTGGTCACAGCCGACGTTTCCTCTCTCTACTCCATCATACAGCATGATGATGCCTTATTGGCGCTCAATTGGGCCCTTAGTCAAAGAGAGGATCTCCCCCACAACCAAAAGATTTTCCTTAGGAATGCCTTGGATTTCTGCCTTAGTCATAACTATTTTTGGTATGACGGTACATTCTACTCACAACAAAGAGGCGTTGCGATGGGCGCGAAATTCGCGCCCAGCATAGCCAATTTGTTCATGGCGGAGTGGGAGGATAAGACCATTTTTAGAGAACAAAGGCCGGAACTTATATTTTACAAACGCTTCATTGATGACCTGTTTTTTATCTGGAATGGTACATCTGAGTCATTAGGAGCATTTATACAGGCCTAGAATAATAATAATAACAATATTAAGCTTACTTCAGAATGGCATAAAGAAGAAATAAACTTTTTGGACGTCACCATTTATAGGGTGAACGATAAATTAGACACAAGAGTTTATTTTAAAAAACAGACAGGAACAGTTATTTGCCCATCTCAAGCGGTCATCATCCATTATGGCTCCGGAATATCCCAAAAGGACAGATTATGAGAGTAAGGAGAAACTGCTCTGAAGATGCACAGTTCTGGATTCAATCTAAAGTCCTTACAGAGAGATTTGAAGCCAAGGGATATGACCCGAAGAAACTGAAGAAGGTGGTGGAGGAAGTGGCTGAAATACCTA
This sequence comes from Lithobates septentrionalis, assembly GCA_037952835.1. Classification (NCBI taxonomy): domain Eukaryota; kingdom Metazoa; phylum Chordata; class Amphibia; order Anura; family Ranidae; genus Lithobates; species Lithobates septentrionalis. The sequence continues at coordinate 3,935,605 of JBBDGP010000966.1, forward strand.
GAATCACATGCTTACAAGAATCACGGCCGGTGGGTTCTGAGGTAGCACCAACAGAAAAAAATCGTAATAAAGAGTGGGGCTTTATTTCTCAATTTCATACTCAATACAAGGAAGTGGAGGAGATCTTCAGAAGACACTGGCATATACTCCGGTTAGATAAGAAACTCACCACTGTATTACCTTCTGAGCCCCAGTTCATTTATAGAAAAACCATGAGTTTTGGAGACAGAGTGGTGAAGAAAGTGATTGACCCTCCTAAACGTCCTCCGACATTTTGGGATCGCAACGGCTTTTTTGCGTGCAGGAGATGCAAAGCCTGCAGGGAGGTCTCCAGACCTCTTAGAGGAATTGATAGTTTCCTTTCCCCGATTAATAATCGCAGTTTCGGGATTAAACAATTCATTGCATGCAACAGCACCTTTGTGGTGTACGCATTGAAATGTCCTTGCGGTTTAATCTATATAGGCCGTACAAAAAGGCTATTACGGGTGAGAATAGCTGAACACATAAACAACATAAAAATAGGCTATAAGGATCATAATGTCTCACTGCATTTTAAATTAAAACATGATAGTGACCCGACGGGATTGGAATTTTGGGGGGTTGAACATCTCCAGTCCCATTGGAGGGGCATAAATCGCATCCGAGAGTTATCCAAACGTGAAACCCATTGGATCTATTCTGTGGATGTGATTGCCCCCAAGGGTCTTAACATAGAGCTTGACATAAATTGTTTCATCAGTGACACATAGACATACCCTGGGGTATGGTTCCAGTTTCATTTTATCACAGTGTAATGTTTTATTATAATGAAATTTTGACTCCAATATGATCACGTTTTATATATAGATGTTTTATATACATATATTTACATGTGGATTGTCATATATTTTATATATGTACATATATACATTTTAGATATACAATTTTAATACATATTTATTTTAATATTTCAACATGTGTTTATCAGGTGCAATTTAGCGTATGCGATCATTCAATACGTGCTAGGAAATCGCTATGCAGTTTTTACCTTTTCATAGGATAAGCAATGTTGGATGTAAAATTGCTAGACAATATATTTATTTTAATATTCCAACATACGTTTATCAGGTGCAATTTAGCGTATGCGATTATTCAATACGTGCTAGGAAATCGCTATGCAGTTTTTATCTTTATTCATAGGATAAGCAATGTATGATGTAAAATTGCTAGACAATATATTTATTTTTATATTCCAACATATGTTTATCAGGTGCAATTTAGCGTATGCGATTATTCAATACGTGCTAGGAAATCGCTATGCAGTTTTTATCTTTATTCATAGGATAAGCAATGTATGATGTAAAATTGCTAGACAATTCTTGTTTACTGAAAACTTTTATATTTTGAGAGTGAATATTTTAATCAGTTTTAATGAATACCGAAAGTGTGCTTGCTCAATGATAGCGCTGCGGATCAATGTCCGCACCGCATACACTGAATGATTGCAGGTATTCAAGGTACTTGTTTTTTATGCATTAGGTCATCTTCCACTAGAACCGGTATTGTCATGCTTAATACGACCTGTGGGAGCAGAATGTCCGGATGATGTTATTTCACAAATTGCTGACAGTATTTAGCATTAGGGGCGGGGATGTGTGAGTCATCTGGGCATCTGCTTCTGCTGATTGGCTGTTCCGCCTGCCACTTATATAAATACCGGCCTCCTTTCTTGTGTGTCACGCCCTCAGAAGAAGTCCAGGAAGTGACGAAATGTTAGGGACGTGTCGCACAGGAAGTGACACATGTGCTCCACCAACCGAGGAACCAGGAAGCGTGTGACTGTGGTTACACACAGGGAGCGCTCCTGACAGGTTTTCACGACTGGAGGACGCAATCAGGCACAGTGCACTTTGTTATCTTTGCTCAATGTTTATTAAATTTTGGTACGCATGGTTTTAAGGGGATGTTTGGATGGTTTAAATACAGATGTTTAGCAGTATCACGCTATGTGAGCATTTTTGTTTCTTCTACATATCCTATTGGAACTACTGGGAATAATACTGACATCTGGTGGTCACTTTGGATATTGATGCAGATTTACTACTATTAATCAAGGCTTTTATTGATCTGATTTCTGGTGAGTGAGTTTTCATTGGGGACCCCAGCACGTGGTGTATCGCTTGGTGAAAGGATTACTACCCTCACAGAATACATCTTGATTATTTATTGGTGGGACTCTGGCTATCAGATCCATGTTTGAACTTTCTGAAATAGATTAAGAAAAAGACCCTGTTTAATTGGGGTGCACAGCGCTGCTGCAATACTGAAGAGACACTTTATATATTTATATATTTATAATTGTGTATTTATATATTTATCTAATTTAATTGATTCATTATTGCCTATATACACTAACTTTACTACTGACTTATTTTTTAATTCAAAAAAGTGTTGTTTTTTTTTTAAAAAGTGCGTTTGTAAGACCGCTGCGCAAATACGGTGTTACAGAAAGTATTGCAACGACATTTTATTCTCTAGGGTGTTGTAAACAACACATCTAAAAAAGAGGCTCGGTCCTTAAGTGGTTAATTACTATCTGATATGTCCCAAAGCAATACACTTGAGGGGAGGGAGACACAATCACAGAAACCATCACCAGAGAAGGGCTTATTCTGTCACCAGTAACACATTGTGGCCAAAGGCAGTATCTTCCGTGTTTCTGACATTCATCTTATAAAACCCTGTGAATGTATGAACCAAATACCATGTAGCAGCCTTGTAAACCTGAGCCACTGACGCCTGATGGCGGATAGCTCAAGATGCCTCCACACTCCAGGTAGAGTGCATTCTCACCAGAAAGGGTAATACCTTGCCCTTTTAAACCATGGGCTTGAATTATTAATTAGTGGATTCAACGAAAAATAATTACAATATCCTTGAAAGCGCCTGCCCTTCGGCTCTTCTGGCAATACAAACCAGGATTTCTGGCCTGTGCTGACAAACTCAAGTAAATCCTGCCCACCTGAACTACATCCAGAGTATGCAGCAATCTTTCCCCTGCCGACTGTGGACTGGGAAAAAAAAAAGGCATGACACTGTACTGATTCAAGTGAAAACTAGAAACCACTCTAGGGAAGAAAGATAGATGAGGACGCAATATCACCTTATCATGATGCAAGACCAAGAGCAGCTCCTTACATGAAAGAGCTGCCAGCTCTGACACTCTTTTTGCTGAAGTGATAATAATCAAAGAAACCACCTTCTGAGTCAAAGGACTAACAGAGTTTCTTAAATTGGTTCAAAAGCCAAGACCAAGTCCAAGTCCCAAAGACACATTGTACTATCTGTGTTACACCCTGCATGAAGTATGAATCTAAGAGTGAGAAACAATGGTATCTGTAAAAAAATGTATAGAGACTAAATCTGACCCTTAATGGTACTGAAGGCCAATTCCATTTCCCCTCCCGGTTAGAGAAAGGAAAAATTTGCCACTCCCATATTTCCACTGGAAGTGGGTGCCACTTCCTAGCTTCACACCAGGTATATAAGATTTCCAAGTCCTGTAATTAAAGCTTCCAGAAGCCAGCTTCCTGGCGCTTAACAGTGCAGAGATAACAGGACCCAAGACCATAGGTCTGGTCAGACTGGAAGTGTCCAAGGAGTGTCCACTGCCAGATTCACTATATCGGAGTACCAAGCTCTCCTGGGCTTGGCCTGGCTACCACTATTATCAGTGTTACCACCTCTCAGATCCTTCGCAAAAGATGCGGCAGTAGTTAAATCAGGGGGAAAGCCTAGATTAGGGAAAACTGGTCCCTAATGTGTTACCAGTGCATCTACCCCCAATGCCAGTGGGAATCTCATCCCAGACACAACCTGTCCAACTTGTTATAGAACCTGGAATCCAGTAGATCCACCTCCAGAGTTCCCCAATGCTGGCGGATTGCCGAGAATGTTTTGGGATGCAGGGACCACTGTCCCAGTATTAGTCGATGATGGCTGGGAAAAACCCTCTGCCAGTTTTCTATACCTGGAATATGTACTGCTGACAGAGATGGCACATTCTGTTCTGGCCCAGACAGAATGTAATTCACCTTTTCCTGAGCCCCACGACTTCTGGTGCTGTAGCTTGGGGCAATTTAATTTGCTGGATGATTGGGAGCCAGTGTAGGGATTGGAGGAGAGGGCTGGCAGACACTGAGCGGTTGGTAAGGTGGATAAGTTTGGCAGCAGCATTCATGATAGACTGATGAGGGGATAGCCTATGGAGAGGCAGGTCAATGAGAAGAAAGTTGCAGTAGTCAAGGTGAGAGATAACAAGGGAGTGAATGAGAAACTTGGTGGTTTCATTTGTTAAAAAGGGGTGAATTTTAGAGATGTTACGGAGGTGAATTCTACAAACTTTTGACAACGATTGGACTTGAGGTTGTAATGACAAGTCAGAGTCTAGGATTACACCTAGTACCCTGGCGTGAGGGGAGGGACTGATACTAATAGTTTCATTGTTGATTTTGATGGAAAAGTCATGGAGGGGGGCATGTGCAGGGGGGGAATATTAATAGCCCAGTTTTAAAGAGATTTAGTTTAAGGAAGTGGTGCGACATCCATGCTGATATGTCAGTTAGTAATGCGAGAGAAGACTGAAGGAGTGAGATGAGGAGTAGACAGATAGATTTGGGTGTCATCGGCGTATAAGTGGTATTGGAAGCCGTGGGCGGTTATCAAGTGACCAAGGGGGGAGGAGGTGTAGATAGGGAAGAGAAGGGGTCCAAGAACACTTTTTTTATTGAATTTTTTTTTTACACTTTACAACAAGACCGCCACATACAGAACAAACCCACTAAGCATATAATATTACTATAACAAAAAAAACAAAAAAAAAACAAACAGCTCAAATAGATTATGCACCTTTCAGATTATACCATCATTATTACTTAAGACATTTTACCATAACATTAATAATTAATTTCTTCATATATACAGTTGACGACAATGTAAGGTAAGCCAATATATTCAATTTAGCGATTATGCCTTAACGACTCATATATACAGCTATCTCATATCAAGAATCCACTACATTTCTAACTTTCAAAAAGCTCACCTATAGAGAGTTGGAGTAGCTGGATAGTCCTTGGTACGATACGGCACCTCATCCCAATAATTTTCAAAATTTATATGGACCAGGGATGCAGGGATTATTACGGTGCCAAAGGAAAACCAGAATACATAAGATAAAACATATGATATTTTATTAACAAAGTTAAAAAGGTTTGTATAATGTTACATATGCAGGGTGTGCACCAAACTACAGAGAGTTAAAACCATTTGTAGCAGAGTTTACAAGATATAGCCTGGGAGCATGGTGGCCAATCTTGTAAGCAGGTAATCAGAGGTCCTACATGTTTCGCCAGAAGTGGCTTCCTCAGGCACAGTTGGTTGTACCTGTATCGCTACTGTAAATTCTATAATGAGAAATTCACAATCAAACAAAAATAATGATAAAGTGCAATAGACTAGACATAAGTGAAACAAACAATATATTTTGTGGATTGTCAGACATGATCGTGCAACACACCGCCCAGGGCATGACCATAGAGCGCCTAGTGCCTAGTTTACGAACTATATACTTAGATCACAGCCACATCACATGCATTTCAGATGGGAGAATATCTTCCGATATAATCCCTAGAAAAGCTACTTTTGGATATAGATGAACATATGTGGAGCATATAGTGTTTAATGCATCAAATATATGCTCTTAATATTGATGCAGTTTAGGACAACGCCACATCATATGTATAAGTGTGCTTGTTTCAGTAGTACATCTTGGACAATTTGGCGTAGCTATTTACCCCATGTATGTAATTTTTGAGGAGTATAATGAGACCTGTGAATAATAAATAACTGGGTCAGACATTGAGAGGAGGATAGAGAGGCTCTGGTCAGATTCACCAGAGCTTGCTCCCATTCCTCAACTCTAATAGTCTCCACATCCCTACGCCACCTCTCAAAACTGCCACCCTGTGTACTAACGCTAGTTGTTATTTGTAGGGAGGAGTATATGTCACCAATAAGTCCCTGTTTAGAGAATCTTGTGGATATTGCTATAGTTAAACTTGGGGAGGGTTTATATTTCAATGGGAAAGTCGCTGCCTGACTCTGTAAAGCATCCCGTAGCTGCGGGTACTGGAAAAATAGTTTGTTGGGTAGATGGTATTTCTCTGCCAGTTTAATAAATGGGTGTAAAGTCTCATTATCAAAAAGTTGATAAAGAAAAACAATACCAGCCCTTTTCCATGAGTTAAAGTTTTCAAGCTTTGCTATCTCTAATCGTAAATTATATAGGCATGTATTGTGTATATCCCTCATGAGAAGTAAATTGTTGGACAGTAGTCCATATTTTATGAATTAGATAAAATGTTGGAAAACAACGTTTACTAACAATATAGTAAGCCACTATTAACTATACCGGTGGCTCCACCAGACATTGAGAAATTATGATTTGCTGTATAGGGTCCTCAGAGTCTATAGTATTCCAACCATATAAGTGTTGAAGTTGTGATGCCAAGTAGTACAATCTGGCATTGGGGACAGCTAGACCACCTCCATCCCTGTGCAACTGTAGGATTTCTAGTTTAATTCTAGGGATGTTTATATCTCCAGATGAGGTCTCTAAAGAGGGTGTCCACCTGTCGGGAAAACCTCTGGGGCAACCATACAGGACAATTATGTAGAAGGTACAACAATTGCGGCATCCAGACCATCTTTACCAGGTCAGCTCTACCAACTACCGTTAAAGGCAGCTTGCTCCGTATTTTTCCTGTCTGTTTAAGGCGCTTAAGCAATGGATCTAAATTCTCTCTACATACTCAATCATTAGTGCTGTGACTTGAACATCCAGATATTTAAATGTAGAGACTACAGCTATTTGGGATGTGGAGCTAGACATATTATCCACTAAAGGGTCTATCTGTAGGAGAACCAACTTATCCCAATTTATTGTGAAACCTGAAAAGGAACCATATGTAGTAATTAGGGATATTACTGCTACCAGGGATTGCGAGGTATCTCCCAAAAATAGAAGTGCATCATTAGCGTATAGGGCAATCTTGTCCTCTCTAGAGGTCTGCAGAACCCCATAATATTTGACGATTGACAAATAGCAGCAGCCAAATGTTCAAGAGCCACATCAAAAAGGAGGGGTGATAATGAGCATCACTGCCTTGTTCCTCGTTGTAGTGAGAAAGGGGCTCATATGTGTCCGTCCATCTGAACCCGTGACACCAGTGCAGCAAAAGGAAGCTGTATCCAGCAAATAAATTGGGATCCAAATCCAAATTTCTGTAAACAGTGCCTTCAAAAGTTACACTTTATACTATCAAAAGCTTTTGCTGCATCAAGCTGGCACCTGCAGATTAAGGAATAATCGTCTAATATGTATTGCAATAGTTCTGTTTGGAATAAAACCAGATTGATCCAGGTGTACAATCTTAGAGATTACTTTTGCCAATCTAGTGGGTAGCGCTTTTGCCAATAGCTTCACATCTAATGTGAGCAGTAATATTGGACGATATGATTCTGGATTATTAGGGGTCTTACCAGGTTTTAATAGGACTATAATAATCACCTCATTCATACTGTAGAGGGGGGGAGATGGCCACACTCCAATGCTGCATTAAATACCTCTAATAGTTCAGGCAGTAACTTGGCTCCATACATTTTATAAACCTCTCCTGGTAACCCGTCGGGCTTTATTGTTTGATAAACTGTGAAAAACAACCCGGTGTACCTCTAGAGTCCGAGGTTTATCCAACTCCTCCCTGTCAGCTGCGAACAGTTCTGGTAACGTAATAGAATAAAAAAAAGTTGCAATACAGCTTCTTCATATGATACTTTGCTACTATATAGTTTTTTAAAAGAAGTCACAGAACACAGATGAAATTTCCAAAGTAATATGTGCTATTTTAGTTGATGATTCTTGCAATTCTACTACATGGGCCAAAGGCTTTTGGGCTTTTACAATTGCAGCTAAAAGATGACCCACATTTTCCCCTGCTCAAAATAAAGTTGCTGAAGAAAAAAACATTTCTGCTCTGCTTTTTTACATAATATTTCTGCATAAGATTGTTGATTTTGTATCCACTTCTGTTGATTTTCTGTAGTGGGATTCACTATATATTGGAGTTCAGCCTGTAGGACAGCTTTGGCTACATTTCGCTTTATATTATATTTCGCTTTAAACCTGTAACTGACAGCTCTCTGAGCAAAGATGATTGCGGTATCCTGAGATTGACACCCCCTGCATCCACAGCAAGTCCAGCGCCAGGGCTAGAAGCTTTATGAACCCTCAGGGGGCTGTGGCCAACCCGAACGGCAGTGCCACAAAACGAAAATGGCGATTTTCTACTGCAAATTGCAGAAACGTTTGATGAGCCTGGAAAAATTGGCAAATGATATGCATCACTGATGACTATGAACATCCAAAATCTACCTCTTGCAGAGAAGCCATCACTAATCGGACCGATCCTATTTGGAACAGAAGGACGTTTAGAAATTTGTCTAGTGCCTTGAGATCCAAGATAGACCTTATGTGCCCGTCTGGTTTTGGGGCTACTACCGGTCAAGTGTTTTACAATAATGAGCCAATAACTTCTGCTCCATAAGCAAATGTAAGGAAAACGGCTGATAACTATGACGGACGCTGAAGGTCCCAAAGAGGCATACTTAACCTACCAGGCTTCTACCTGAGTCAACCTAAGCAAACCACCTTAGAGACTACCCTGGCATCCTCTGGCCTGAGATACTCTCAAAACACAGCAGCCTCTTATGCCTCCCTCACTCTGGAAGGGAAAACCTTACAGCACCTGGTATTCCCAGACAGTCTCCCATCCAAGTACTAACCAGCCCCAATCATGCTTAGGCTCTAAGATCAGCCGAGATCAGGGTGATGCGGCCGCATTATAACATGTCAGGAATTGCCGCAATGCCAGACAAACACAATGGCTCAGATATACCTGACACCACTGGTCTAGCAAGTGATGTAAACACTGCAAGATTACCACCAGAGTCCACTGGACCTGAAGGTGGTGCATCAGAATCCCCCTTTTAGGGCTATTTGACTTTTTATAACAAGTAAATAATGTAGCAATTATATTGCCAAAACCTGACAATGCAGCCTTGCAGGTCCATAGCCATATTGGTCTACAGCTATGCAATCATGCAGGTATGCAAGCATGCAGAAATGCAGTTATACGGGTATACAGGTATGCAGTTTATGCAAGCATGCAGTTCATGCCAGTATACCATTTATACAAGCATACAGGTATGCAGTTCATGCACGCATGCAGTTTATGCAAGTATGCTGTTTATACAAGTATGCCATTTATGCAAGTATGCTGTTTATACAAGTATGCTGTTTATACAATTATACAGGTATGCAGTTCATGCAAGTATGCCGTTTATGTAAGTATGCACGTATGTGTTTATGCAAGTATGCTGTTAGAAAAGTTTTAAATGTTTATTGTGTGACTATTGGAAAAACTATTAGAAAAACAATAACCCTGAGACTTTTCTTAAGATGACTTCTGAGCACATTGTTGTATTAACTTGCTGTATCTTTTGCTTTAACTAACTCCATAGTAAGTTGTAGAATGATTAGGCTTAATCATATATGGTAGAACAAGAATGTACAGGAAACACTAATTGGCAAATAAAGTACCATTTTGTACCAGGCACGCTATGTGTGTTTCCTCAGCCAATAGAAGCGTTATCTCTATATTATTGTAGGTATTAGGAGGGGGGATGTTCATCTCTTTGTATGATTCTTACTGCATCTTTTGACTTGTAAGCATCATCCATTTGTGTGACACATCTGAAATAAATTGTCTGCTTTTCAATACACCTGGAGTTCGACTGATCACAAGAGGAGAGTAATCCTAACATTTTGGTCCTTCCGAGCCTGGAACCAACAAGTGAATTTCGGGTCAGATGGTCCCGACAAAAACTTGGTGAGTATTGGACCTCAAAGCTCACTGAGAATTAAAAGTCCCCCCACTCAACGTTAGTGGTGAAATAGGGGCGGGGGCCTGAGACCCAGATCCACTGTCTGGTTTCGAACTTCGTGATCCAGTCCTCCTGGTGTTTGAGAGGTAAGATAATTTAACTTATTCTTAATACTCTCTAAGAGTCTTTTCTTCTCTTTCTGTGTGATTCTGGTTTAATGTGTTGTAATTGCCGACACTGGTATTGATTGTATAATATCTTAATAATACAGTGTGCGAAGACAGAGACACTTGGGAGCGTTGTCTAAGGTAAAAAATAGCGTTACCCGCTGTCCAGGACAGATAAAAAAAAGATTTGAGGTATACCGAACGTCAGAGGGTGAATGCCTGACGTCATCGTCGGAGGTGGATTGCCCGACGATGTAAGCGCTTAAGTGATCTAGGAAGATCACAAGACTAACTTTCTTTTGTGTGTTTAGTTTCTCCTTTCTCATGGTTAACCTTTCTGTTGATGCTGTAACCTTATTGAGAAAAAAAAAAAAAAAAAAAAACCAACAGCACTGCAGAGACAAGTTAATTATTTTTTTGATTCTCCCTATAGTGTGGGGAGTGATGATAGTTTTACACTTCTTGTATTCCTATTGTTACCGTGGGTGGAGGGTCACTATACCAGTGTTTTATAGGTAAATGAGAGACCTGTCTGGCGTTGACAATGGGGAATAGTCTCTGTAAGATAATGTTTTGTGCCTGCTTATGAGGCTGCTGTGTTCCTAATGTGCCAAGTGGGAGACTGGAACTGCTCTTTAAGGACACAGGGCTTTATAGGGAAGTTTGGATTCAATAGTAAACTAACTGTAAAAGTGTCAGGATTTGATGGATAAATTTAAATTGTTAGGACCTAAAGATAAAAAAAGGTATGGGTTGATAATATGAGTTTAAATAACCAGCAAAAAATCTTTCTTAACACCTCATGGTCTGTGTTTGTAAGATTTGTGTTGTAGCCTGCTTGCCTATCAGTGACAGATTGGGAGCTGGCAGAGAAGCAGGAAACTTTAGAAAAGCTTAAAGAGATACTTGGTTTAATTGTCTTATGGCTTCACTCTGTAAGGCAGCCAACACCTTGCTAGCCAATGTATTAAGCAGATAAATATGTAAAATATCAGGTGACATTGCACTATATGGCCCATGGGGATTGGACCGGAGCTGGCGTCTTGGATTACAGCACTGTCTCAGGTACCACTGGACAACATTGTCTGGGAGACTGTGCTACATCTGGGCCATCTGCTCGGGGACAAACCTCGGTCGGACTCATAGAAACCAAACAGTTGGAGCTGCAACTTCAGGTAAAGGTGATCCAATAGCCATATCACTGATGGGTCTAGCAAAAGAGAATTAGACCAGATGCAAGTGTGATCTAAATGTTTAACAAATATTTGAGAAGCAGAAAAATAGCTAAGTATGACTGAGTAAAAAAATAAATAAATAAGTGCGAGAAATCATCACAGGGAGATTAAAGCCTGTAGTTTTTTCCTCACCCCCTCCCCTCGTGTGTGAATCTCCTGTATTACAGGAGGGAGTGAATTGCTCCTCCATTTCAAATTCCTGTGTGAGAGATTGTGTCTGTAAAAAAAAAGTTAACTCTTGACCAGCTATGACAAAACAGAAGGGTTATATTGTAAATATTGAAACTGAGCATAAAAAAAAAAAAAAAAAAGAGTACACTGATAACACCAGGCTGCTTTATTATTTTAGCATGCCATGGTGTTAAAGGAAGCACATGGCAGAAATTGTTGATGGTTTTGAGGAGGTAGATGGGAGCCCAGAGAGAGGAGAGAAGGGAATATGCAGACTTGATGCTTTTTCTCAGAAACAAGAAAATGCAGATTGCCTGACAGACATAGCAGAAGAGCGAGGTAGAGGATGGTGGATGACTAGTAGGGCAGCATTAACCCTTTGAGCACACAGAGGTTAATTTGTGCATCTGTAAAAAATATTAGGATTTTCGGTGGGAAAGAAAGTCCAAATAATAGTCTTAAGGTAAATATTTCTTGGATATGTTACTTTTAGAACTCCCAGATTTTCAACTGTAAAGTGTTAATGATGCAATGCTGTTTATATTTAGGTACATTTATAAAATTAAAAGGCTAAGTTCTGAATTCGAATATGTGTTTGGGTTAAATAAAAAAAAAAAAAATATATGTTTTGGGACCAGGGAATAAGGGGAACAATACAAAAGGGGATTCATGTTTTATTCAATTCTGCTAAAATATCGGGGTCTGAGAAAAATATTTTTATATATATTAAATATATATGTCAAATAATGTAAATGCCACTAGGAAACATTTTATGTCTGCATACTTGGTGGACTTATGGACTTATATTTGAATAAATGAAAGAATATTGTTTTTAACAACTCCAAAGTAAGGAAAGCTTTCTTTGGTAGTTTGATCTGTGATCCTGCACTCATTCATGTTAGATAAAGAGTATCTTTTTTTCCCAGCCCCAATTCAAGTGCAGATATGACACCCCCCCCCCCCCCTCCTCCTTCTACACAACTGAAGAATGAGGCGAGTTCCTTTTTATGGGGTGGGTGTCTAGTGATTACATTAATGGGTACAAAATTGAACCTTTAGAGGTATTTTAGAGTTTAGAACATTAAATTAAGGTATGAAATAATATAGACTACACAGTGTCCATTGCTTAGACAAAGAAACAATATTGGAAAACAAAAGGTTGCACAAGTTTAGATAACATTAACATGTCACCTGATTGAAAACCGGTATTGCCAAAATCCTTATTTAGGTATGCAGCAGTATTGACACATGGAGTAACACATGTGTCAAACAGGGGGATGACTGAGATGTTTAATAAGGTATTTACAGCCCATGGCTTCACTAACTACTAAAAAAAACTTTTTGCTCTCAATGGATTATATGTGCAAGATACAATGCTTAGGGAGGCATAAGACCACAGAAAGGGAAGTTCCCCGCACCGCAATATCCATTCCAACACATTTGCATGGATTTTATTGAATTGGACAAATGTGAAAGGAAGAAATATTGTTTGCTAATCACAGACACCCTGACCAAAATGGGTGGAGAATTCCCGACAGGAAGTGCAGATGCACAGACAGTGATAATGGACCCTTATTTGTAAATAAAACTATACAACATTTGACAGAAGTGATGCGAATTTAAGTGAAATACCATTGTGCCTATCATTCCCAATCAGCTGGATTGGTGGAAAGACATAATGGCATTCTAAAAAGAGGAAAGCTATGGAAGAAACAGGTAAAAATTGGATGTACTGACTACTAGTGGCTGTGACTAGTATGCATATCACACCCACAAAAGAAGGTTTAAGCCCATTTGAGATGATACATGGAAGGCCATATAAGATACCCTTACAACCAAATGAAACACCTACTGAGGAGTCTGAGCACACACTAGCAGAACACATGTCTAGGCTGTTAAGACAAAGAAGTACTAATGATTTTTGTTCTATCCTAGAAGGTCCAATTCGAGAAGATGAAAAGGTGCATGTGGGAGATTGGGTCTTAACAAAAAGTAATAAGAAAAAGCAGTGGTACTCCCCAAGGTGGGATGGTCCTTTCAAAGTCCTCCTAACTACCCCTACTGTGATAAGGATTGCAGAGTGGTCTACCTGGATTCACCAGTCCCATTGCAAAAAGGTTTTACAGGTAGAGTAGGGCCAGTTGGCTACAAGAGGTTCAGAAAGTCCGGCTACAAAGGGAGGTCCTGCACAAGGTGGGACTTGTCTCAAACCGGTGAAGTCTCCCCTACCCTATCCGCTGGAACTCTGTAGCTGGTTAGGATGAAAGGGACAGCAATTATCCTTGGGTTACTGGTGACTCTAGGAGAGGTGTCCATAAGAGGGGGGAGACGTTATGGAAGGGTAGAGGAACCTTTGGATTGGGAAAGAACAGGAAAAGCATTGAATCTAACCTTTATAGAGGGAATAACTAGCACCATACTGGTAGACTTCTGTCAGATTGCAGATTGTGGGGATACAACTGGGGCTAGAGGACTTCTATGGGCAGATAAATACATTTGCTGGCTCTGGGATGGGGCAGGATGTCAAGCATGGGATCAAGCCCTGTGGACCACAGCACATCAAGATTGGGGGTATAATCTACCAGGGCCTAAAAAGAGTGGAATAAAGGAAAGATTCAATTACAGAAGCGGCCAACTCCCCCTACACACATAGTAAGAAATGTAAATAATTATTGATAACATTAAAGGAGTCGAGGAAGGAAGATCAGTGGTTGTACTCTATGGGAGCATGGGTATCAGAAACTGACCCCTCAGGCAAATTTTTCCTCAAGGTATGACCACCTAATGAAACCTGACAACAGGAAAAGGTAGATTATGGGAGTGTAGATGTGGTGCTATTTCCCTTCAAATTAAATATATATATATATATATATATATATATATATATATATATATATATATATATATATATGTGTAAAATATTAGGGGAGGTATGCCTCAAATAAAATGAACTGTGATACATCCTCTGTCTGTTGGTCTCAAAATGTGTTTGAAAAAAATAAAAATATATATAAGTGCCAAACATCTAAACAAATGCAACTACTTTATGTATTAAATCTCTGATGCAGTAAACCACTTTTGTGTTGCACCCCCTGGGGGCAAGAATTAAAATAACCTATACAAGTGATAGTGTTACACCCCCTGTTGATGGATATCAGAGTGTGTGTGTTGAAGGTGCTGAACTTCAGATAGGGTGTCCAACTGGTGTGCTACACCCTCTGGAGTCCGCAAACTAAAATCTATGAACTACAATATCTGGAACTGTAGAAATGTAGTGATCTAATACCTAGTTGGCAAAGTGATAAATATGGATGTCTGCTGTATCAAAAATCTGGTATGTGAATAAAAATCCAATTATGCCAATAGATAAACTTAAAGCAGAAGTAAAAAAAAAGGTAATAATAATAAACAACAAAAATGTAAATGCACAATTCAATATACGTCTCTGTGTTACACCACAGTAAGACCACATTCAAAACCAAAACAAATGATGAAATTATTGCAAACACTAAATTATTAGTAGATAAGTCCATACAAAGTGACGTGCTTAAAAAAGAAAAAAGAAAAAAAAATAGTGTGATATTGTTTAAAAAGGCTTTATTTAATAAAAAGTTTAGGAGATATACTCACATGATAAAACAAGAGCCGGCGCTGTATAAACAACAATCGCCGCTCAGACCGGAAGTGAGGCCATACTAAAATAGAAGTTCTGAGTAAAATTATAAGATTTACTAACCTAACAGTAGAAGATGCCATAGCTTTGGAGACAGGATACCAGGGAAAAAATGAGTGGTTAGGATGGTTGAGGTACAGGGTTAAAACTTAAAAAAAAAAAAGGAAAACTGTTTAGTTTGTGCCAGAGCAAGACTACATTTAGCAACTATTCCTTTTCCTCTAGATCACAATACAGATCCAGAAGGTTTAAAATGTATGTTGTGATTGTATAATAAGAGCTATAAACCTGAAACAAATTCCACCTGTCACATGTTGAGTTTGTTGTTTCCCCCAGTACAGAGACCTCAGATACCTCCAGCGGTTACTGCTTATCCGGGCAACTTTGCTTGTTTTGCACTTCCAGGGAACTGTACCGGGGTGGATCTTGGGTCACTACCCGATGACTATTGCAGGGAGAGGATTAACATGGGCAATGGTGACTGGGTTGAACATGACATTCAGAGAGCTGATGTCTGGTGGATGTGTGGGGATACGAAACTGTGAGCTAGGATACTGGCCAATGCCCGAGGGGATTGCGCTATGGTCCAGCTGGCTATGCCCCTGAGGATCCTGTCAGAACACCCGTGGACTAAGAGTCGCCAACGGTATTGGAGGGACACCTCTCCCATAGGGTCATTTGACTCTCGGATCTACATAGAAGAGATTGGGGTTCCTCGCGGAGTGCTGGATGAGTTTAAGGCCAGGAATCAGGTGACAGCTGGGTTTGAGTCTCTTCTCTGGTCGGTGACTATAGATAAAAATGTTGACTGGATTATATGTATGTATATATAAATATATACACACACACACACACACACGTAAACTATACTAGGGAAGCTGTGAAGGGCCTAACAGAACAGTTGGCCACCACATCTCTAATGGCATGGCAGAACCGAATGGCCTTAGATATGGTCCTAGTTGAAAGAGGAGGGGTATACAAAATGTTTGGTAGCATGTGTTGCACCTTTATCCCTAATAATACAGCTCCTGGAGGGACCGTGACCAGAGCCTTGGAAGGACTGACTGCTCTATCGAATGAATTAGCGGAAAACTCAGGTATTAATGATCCATTAACAAACTGGCTTGAAGGATGGTTCGGTAAGTGGAGTGGACTTATCACATCATGTTTGATCTCAATTGCTGTGGCTCTGGCCATTTTGGTCACTTGCGGATGTTGCTGCATTCCCTGTATTTGAGGACTTTCACAGAAACTGATTAAAACCGCAGTCTAAAGAACGATGTATCAAGCCCTTCCTACATCTGAGGAGACCTTTGTGGAGATTGAAGCTCAACTTAATGACATACAGACCGAAAGTGTATAACACTGGGACTATCATCGAAATGTGTTGAGATAAAATAGTCACACAAGAGGAGGGAATGTTAGAAAAGTTTTAAATGTTTATTGTGTGACTATTGGAAAAACTATTAGAAAAACAATAACCCTGAGACTTTTCTTAAGATGACTTCTGAGCACATTGTTGTATTAACTTGCTGTATCGTTTGCTTTAACTAACTCCATAGTAAGTTGTAGAATGATTAGGCTTAACCATATATGGTAGAACAAGAATGTACAGGAAACACTAATTGGCAAATAAAGTACCATTTTGTACCAGGCACGCTATGTGTGTTTCCTCAGCCAATAGAAGCGTTATCTCTATATTATTGTAGGTATTAGGAGGGGGGATGTTCATCTCTTTGTATGATTCTTACTGCATCTTTTGACTTGTAAGCATCATCCATTTGTGTGACACATCTGAAATAAATTGTCTGCTTTTCAATACACCTGGAGTTCGACTGATCACAAGAGGAGAGTAATCCTAACATATGCATTTGTGCAAGTATGCAGTTCATGCAGTATGCAACTATGCACTTATGCAGTTATGCCCCTGCATAGCTTTGTAGCTACCATATATACTCGAGTATAAGTCGAATTTTTCAGCACATTTTTTTGTGCTGAAAGTGCCCCCCTGGACTTATACTTGAGTCAAGCACTTTTCTGCAGCAAAAAATTTCATTTTCCGAACCGATTTTGGGGCCCTGTATCTCAGGGCCACTTGGTGCTAGGAACCCCAAGGTTGGTGTGCAAATCCAGTGGAACTGGCACCACAACATATCCAAAGATGAAGTTCCTAGAACTAAGTAGCCCCGAGATACGGGGCCCCAAAATCGGTTTGGAAAATGTCATTCTCTGCAGAAGAAAAGTGCTTGACATTTTCTGAACCAAATTTGGGGCCCCATATCTCAGGGCCACTTAGTGCTAGGAACCCCAAATTTGGTGTGCAAACCCGGTGGAACTGGTACCACAACATATCCAAAGATGAAGTTCCTAGAACCAAGTGGCCCTAAGATACGGGGCCCCAAAACCGGTTCGGAAAATGTCATTCTCTGCTGCAGAAAAGTGCTTGACATTTTCTGAACTGATTTTTGGGGCCCTGTATCTCGGGGCCACTTGGTGCTAGAAACCCCAGATTTGGAAATTTTATGGTGCTAGTTCCACTAGGTTTGCACACCAAATTTGGGGTTCCTAGCACTAAGTGGCCCCGAGATATGGGGCCCCAAATTCGGTCAACTGTGTCCATCTGCAGCAATGTCATTTCAGGACCCTTTGGGTTCAGAGACCCCAAATTTTGGCTGCAGCTAGGGGGCATATAGGAACCCTTAACTACCGAGTTTGAAGTTCAGGGGACCTATGGCTGCAAATGGGCACAGTGAGGCTGCAAATGGGCACAGTGAGGCATGCAAATGGGCACAGTGATGCTGCAAATGGGCATTGTTGACCCTCTTTTCCACTCACAGTAGCTGTGCATTTCTCACCCTCGTCTTATACTCGGGTCAATAAGTTTTACCCATTTTTTTTGTAGTAAATTAGGGCCTCGACTTATACTCGGAACGACTTATACTCGAGTATATACGGTATGTAGATATGCAATTATACAGGGATGAAGTTCTACTATTATGCAGGTATGCATGCAATAATGTAATACTATGCTGCACCTGCCCTGCTCTGCTTTCTAGAAGCCTATTGTTTCATCAAAGAACTATGCCAAAATTAACCACACTTAGCCTTATACTGGTTTTGTAGATCTAGCAAAGCACATATGCATCAAGCGCACCCTGAATGCAACCTCTATGCTGCTTCAGTGCAGCCTAAATGTAAGCTCCTGCAAATCAAATGCAAGCTACTCTAGAGACACAATTGCTGTGCAAGTGCATTGAGACCTGTGCAAGGGTGTAATGCCCCGTACACATGGTCGGACTTTGTTCAGACATTCTGACAACAAAATCCTAGGATTTTTTCTGACGGATGTTGGCTCAAACTTGTCTTGCATACACATGGTCACACAAAGTTGTCGGAAAATCCAATCGTTCTAAACACGGTGACGTAAAACACTTACGTCGGGACTATAAATGGGGCAGTGGCCAATAGCTTTCATCTCTTTATTTATTCTGAGCATGCGTGGCACTTTGTCCGTCGGATTTGTGTACACACGATCGGAATTTCCGACAACGGATTTTGTTGTCGGAAAATTTTATATCCTGCTCTCAAACTTTGTGTGTCCGAAAATCCGATGGAAAATGTGTGATGGAGCCTACACACGGTCGGAATTTCCGACAACAAGGTCCTATCACACATTTTCTGTCGGAAAATGCGACCGTGTGTACGGGGCATAACAGAAGAACAGTTGTACAAGCCCCCCCAGGATTATGCAGACAAATGCAGTACATAATGTTCTGTCTGGTCATGCAGCTCCCCGCAGTCATACAGTTATAGTTACACATCATGATCCAGCCATAGACTGCGTCATGTCCCTCTCAGGAGCCTCACTGATCCTTCAGCCCACATGTGGCTTCAACCATAAGTTAAATGGCCACCCTTCTACTTCCTGCCTTCACAGCACAAAGGTAGGCTATACAGAGAAGCCCCAAGCCCTCTAATGGCTGGAAGAGAAGACTACAGCTCAATACTCCTTCTAAAACACACAGAGCATGGTTTAGCCAGACCAAACAGCAAACTGCCCACAGTGGCCACCAGGGGAATGACCAGACAGACGGATATTTTTTTTTACATTTGCAGAAACACTGCAAATGTAAACCTACCATTCCTGCCAACCTTGAGGATTCTACTCTCCAGGCTCGGGTACCATCCACTTTAACTATCTTCCCTTTAAATTAATCCAATTTTAGTCCTTGATTCACAGAAGAACCGTTTCAGACCTCTAGGTATGCTCCAAGAGCACATGCAGCACATCAGTGACCATCACCTTACAGACACTGACAAAAAATCTGCGGTACTTCCTATATATGAGGGCTTATATAGGGGAGGACTTACTGTTTGATTGATCTGCCAGTCTCTATTCACCTATAGGTGGCGCATAACCCAGATAGTAATTATTATAGCCTGCTCTGTGCCCCGTGATGTACGATGAACAAAGTAGTTATATGAGTTTTGTGAATGACCGAGAGGGCCCCCCTCAAATAAACAGATACAAAATAGCAGGTTAAAACCCAAAACATTATTTAAGTTACATACAAGGTTAAAAGGTGCACTCTGTAGCTCTGAGTCAGTAACTGAAGAGTATATTTTAGCTTAGGGTATACGTTGTGCTTCAGGGTCTGCTTGTTTGAAGGGTATCTGAGTGTTGGATGGGATGTGAAGGAAAATTTCAAAGCCGAAGATGCAAAAAGTCCTGAAGGCAAGAATGTTCATAGCTGATTATACTGGATAAGACATACTGATCATTGATCTCTTATTTTCATAAACTATCTTTATTTAGAAACAAATGCAGCAGCAAGAACAGAGAAAAAAATTTCTAGCTGAGTTTTATGATGTTGGACAGAAATTAGCAAATTGTGTCACCTGAAGCAATCTGAAGTGGAGTTAGATGTTTTGCTAGAAGCAAAAAATAAATTAACTGCCTACTTTCTATGGCTCCACTGGGTCCTCCAGCTCTAAGCTAGAGCCATTCAGCAGGGGACATGTGTATTGTCATGCCCACAAATCAAAATATGTTATATCCTTGGATAGAGGGGGGCCCTGAGGGATTGGTCAGAAACACTTTATGAGATGAAATGGCTATTTCCCCCAGTTCAGGTGCTAATGTCAGTCTTTTAGTACTAAGTGCAGTGTTTAGAGGAGAACTTATATGCTGACTGTGCCCAAATTATCATCTATAAGTGAGCGTATTGCATATCTTACAGTGATTACCCTGCATATGTACTGTTCAATGACTGTTGTTATCTGTGGAATACTTCTGTAGCCACACCCATTCTCTTGGTTATTTTACCTACTGCTGAGCCATGTTTTGTGTCATTGACTTTAGAATTTATAGTGGGGCATATAGGGTCTGATGTTTGGTGCAGGACGTCAGTTATATACACAGTTCAGTGTAACCTCTGGTGCAAATTACATGTCATAGTTAGCCTTTGGGGCTGGGCTTAGAGCAGCGTGTGGTGCATGTAGCTCCTGCCATCATTATGACAAGGTTATCACTTTATTGTAGGTTTGGTGGAGGTAAAGCCTTGTCATTTATACAGCTTGGTCCTGAATGTAACAGTCTTTCTGGGTTCGTTCTGCCCGGGTTTTTAAATTCATTAGTGGCGTTACTTGGATCACACTGATTATTTGTGGTGAGTCAGTGGACATGGGCTTTTGGTAGGTTTGTTGATACATAATCCCTACCAAGTTAATTGACCACTTCCGAGAGACCCCTTGCTGCTTTTAATATTTTTTGCTTTGTAAAGGAATGGTGGCCCACTACTGTCACTAGAGCAGCAATACCACCAGCAGAGGCAGAGATTGGATTAAGATGTGGGAGTAGTAGAATCAGAGAAGAAAAAAAAGCGACAGCGTGAGAATAGCAGAACTCAGAGAAAAATCTCAGCCTCCAACGACTTTACTTTACTAAAAGCCCAACTTAATTTACTAATGTAAAAAAATTGTAATATATGCATTTGTTTGACATATCCATTAAACTAATTGTTGTGCATGCTAAGACGTTTTGCTACGGTGCACTGGGGATATAGGCAGAGAGGGAAGGTGGAGGATTGGAAGCACTGCTGAGAATAGTCTGTTTGAGTTACAAGAGCAGATGTTTATCCTTCTCTATTTCTGTTATGAAGGGCTACCACTTGTCCCTGATACAACTATTGCAAACTATTGCTGACTATCCTACGATTGTCATGTGTACATTGAAACACTGCCACTCTACCATTTTTCCTGATGATTCTGGGGGTATAAAGCTGGCTAAACATTATACAATTTTCTTATTCATTTTACTTTAGATTTACCTTCAACTATGTGGTACAAGGGCCTGCCTGACTGTACAGTATACAAATTGAACGTGTTTAGGTTTTACCTCATATTATATGGCTCTGGTATATCTAAACAATAATTGTACAGGACATTTTAAAATGTATGTCCTGCCTAAGTCAACTATTGATGCTTTTCCAACAACAACATGATTGCTGCTTTCCCTTTCAACATCTCCAAATTAGCAACGTGGTAAATTTTTACACTGGTAACATTACTTGATCATGCTCAAACACTGGTTGGTTAAAAATTCCCAAAGAACTATCCAGGCTTGCAGGAATTTTTGGTTGTGGTAATGAAGCCCTGTCCCAGTTTCACAGATTTTATTCTTCAAAAAATATGCTACATGAATTGCAAAGTTATCACAGGCTATTCTTTATGTTGCAGGAAGCACTCACTCCCTCATACAGAGAAGCAGAACAGAAGCACAGCCTCTAGCTCCAACTAACTTCTCTATTGCCTTCAGGGTCAAATATGGGAGTAAAGGTTTACAGGTGCAAGCAGAGAGTGGCCAGAAGCATCATCATCATCTTAGTTCTCTGTATGAGAAGGAGGGAGACACAGAATACATGTTTTAATTTCTATCATACAGTTGAACTGTATTATAAGAGCACAGGAGGAATACGACTATTCTTGGATTGTCTTAGAATATGTGAAATAAAGGTAATAATCATGTTCATTATATCAAAGGAAGAGGAGTAAAGTCAATCTTGACCGTATACAATACCAGCTACTTGGTCATAAGCAACCAACAATATAATGTTTTAGAAAAAGTAGTATACTTCTAATTCTCTCTGATATTCAAGCCAGTGTTTCCAGCTGCAGAGATAGAGACCAAAGCCATACACAGCAACTTAATAGTATGGCATAATTGGACTGCCCCATGATAACAAAAGCTATACCACTAACCAAATATTTCAAAGATTTAACAGTGTAGGCCAGAAGAGTGACCTGGCCTGCCCCAATATGCAATCCAGGTGCTTTCATCCCCACTCTTCACTGTGGTTTTAGCGAAAGCATTCAGTTAAGTTGGAGGCTTCACTAACAACATACTATCAAAATTGTTTGCAGAAAACGTGGAGAGACTAACTGCTGTGTTACCCAATGTCCTCATCAGGGGCCCAACTACAGATCATAGCTGGGTCCCAGAGCAAATTTTTCTAAGAACCACTCAGCAATCGCTCTAGCAGGTATCTAAAGAGTTATAAGCATAGTCAGTACACTGGAAACTAGTGCTGTGGGTAAAAGAGGCCAGGAAAAAGCAGCAGTGCACAGAATTAAGTCTTAAAGCAGAGTTCCACCCAATAGTTTAACCTCCGCTTATCTGCTTCCTACCCCCCTCCAGTGTCACATTTGGCACCTTTAAGGGTGAGGGGGGAACGGGTACCTGTTTTTGTCAGGTACTCTTCCCCACTTCCAGGAGACAGCGCCGCAGCGACGTCCCTCGGAAGTTCGGCCCTCCTCCTCCTTCCTCCTCCACTGAGCCAGTTAGACAGTGCAGCGCGCTTTGCACATGCACAAATAGGAACAGGCTGTGAAGCCAAAAGGCTTCACTACTGGTTTCCCTTATGACGAATGGCGGTGGCAGCACCCGACAGCCGATCCGAAAATCGACTGGGGTGCCGACATCATGGGCTCCCTGGACAGGTAAATGTCCATATATTAAAAATCAGCAGCAGAATTTGTAGCTGCTGACTTTTAATTTTTTTTTTAACCTTAAAGCGGTAGTAAACTCAAAAATAAAATTAATAAAAACGTTTCCCTTGCAAGGCAATGTTATAATGTGCTAGTATATATCGCATACTAGTACATTATGTGAAACTTACCTTAAAACAGCCCTCCAGGGCCGCGCTGTCACTGCTGACAGGGCTTCCAGTTTAACCTAGTCTTTCTTGGGGCTCGCTGGCTCTGGTCCTTTGCAAGGTTTGAGCCGTGATTACTCCACAACCACACATATGCGTGGGTGACACTGTTTATGGCACAGGGCTCTGAAGGAAGGGCACTGATACACCATTCCTTCAGAGCACATGCGGCGATGACGTCATCAGCGACTGCACAAGTAAATATCTCCCAAACGATGCACATTTAGGAGATATTTACTGTACCTACAGGTAAGCCTTATTATAGGCTTACCTGTAGGAAAGACATAAACGAATGGCCTTTACTACCAATTTTCCAACCAACTATTCTGTCCTCAGGAGCCCACAATTCTTTTCTGCACCATCTAATCATTTTTGGAGTATAAGAGCCCAGGGCCTTGGTGTAAATTCTAAACCTATTCCACCACAACACAAAGTAGTAGTCGATAAACAATAAAGATGGTAGCAGTAATAAAGATAACAGTCATAATATTATTTTATATTATGACATTGTTAGTGCACACAATATTTCTCAATATCTTTAAACTGTGTTTTTTTTTTTTAGAAGTACAGAGCTTAGTTGTTTTATCAATTTGTGATTGGGGAGACACTCTGGGATTACAGCCTCAAGAACACTATGTTAGGCATATAAGGTTAATATTAGAGTGCTAGTGGGAATGAGCAGAAGCTCCGAAGGCCATAAATCTACTCAGGTCACATTAGAACTGAACAAGTGGCTTGGATAAGCTACAAAACATCTTCAACATCACAGAACAAATCCAGTTGAATGTGACTAACTACCACTAGTTATACGATCCTGGCTTTAATTTTTTTTTTAAACGGGATGAAGAACCGCATTACGATCCTTTGTAGAATTTACATGATCCCTGTTGGTTTATGTTCTTTATCCTGTTGCCAGATACTGACCATTGTATCATCTGAGTTGAACTTGATACTAATACATTTGTATACTCTTTCTTGTCTTAGTATTGTTATCAGACCACTTCACTGGCCCATTGTTATATTTTCTGGTTTACTCTTGTATTTACCTGAAAAAAAAATTCAATAAAAACTATTGAAATTTAGAATTTACATAATCCCTACTAGAATTTACAAAATGAATAGCAATTGCAGTTTCCTGCCAACATGTTTGAGAAGATGTCCAGAAGCTGTCATTTGATGACCCTGTAGAGTGGTTTCTGCTCTCTTGGCTAAGATGACCAGACTCCTCTCCACAACTCTGTTTGAAACCCAAAAAATTCCAAAAGACCTGTTCTGCTTTTGTTCTGTTGCTTTTTAGGTGATAAACCTCCAGAGATAAAATTTCCAGCTCACAGGTGGTCCAACATGTACCTTTAATCCATATAGTATCTATACAGAAGTGTAAATGTATTAGTGTGAGTGTATCAAAAATGCAGAGAAAAGAAGCGTGAATATTTTTTTAGAAACCTAATGCTTGTTAACATGGATTTCTACAACCTGTTACATTAGAACTTTAAAGATCTGGAAACTACACTTTGCAGAAGTGCATGTCTAGCATTTTATTCAGCAATGATGTGTAGATGTGTAGTAAACCACCTAACAGCACACACAGGCTGAAATCACCCATTGTGGATTGCCTTTGTCATTACCTTATGTTACTGGAGGTGGTATATCACCAAGGAATTGTGCATCATCATCTCACCATATGCTTGGAGTCTGAGGAAGCACACTGAACCTTTTGTTTTATTACAGATTAAACAGTAAAAATATTTATATTGCATCATTTTTGCTTTCTAATACACTGTATTACTTTAATTAAATTGGTTAGTTTTACAGCTGTAAAATACAGTACATGTGAGCTAGTTTGTGCAAAGGAAAAAATAATATTTTAAAATATCATTACAATGTAAATGTAATTTTCATATATCAACTTCTAAAGACAATTATATCTTAAGGAAGTATGAACATAGTATACTACTTCATTATGCAACGCTAAATTAATTTGATTTTTTAGAGGCGATATAGATGGTGTGTATTCACGTGCAAATAAAATGACTCTGGAATTAAAGATAAGAAAAAACGTGTGTGAGATATGGAAGGATGCTAAATTGAAATCAGCAATTATTCAAGATACTCTATTTATTTTGTAACTGACAAATGCAATTTTAGTAGTACAAAAACAAAGCCAATATTAAAGAAGATAATGCCATTGTAATTAGAGATGAGTGAGCCAAATTTTCTCCAGCACTCTTTCATCCCCATGACATAAATCAATAGGATCGAAAATTCATGTTTAAAGGCATTGTAAGTGTTGGTGGAACTGAGTGTGAAAAATTATCTGTGAGTATCTCAGCTAGCTACAATATATAGAAATTACTCCTGTCCAAACATGGTCTGAAAATGGATCACATCATAATAGAACAGCAAGGCAAAAGCAGAACTCCCGTTTACAAACAGGGACCAAAAGTAATGGGACAGATTAACAATCATCCATCAAACTTTCACTTTTTAATACTTGGTTGCAAATCCTTTGCAGTCAATTACAGCCTGAAGTCTGGCATGCATAGACATCACCAGACACTGGGTTTCATCCCTGGTGATGCTCTGCCAGGCCTCTACTGCAACTGTCTTCAGTTCCTGCTTGTTCTTGAGGTATTTTCCCTTCAGTTTTGGATTCAGCAAGTGAAATGCATGCTCAGTCGGATTCAGGTCAGGTGATTGACTTGGCCATTGCATAACATTCCACTCCTTTCCCTTAACAAACTCTTTGTTTGCTTTTGCAGTATGCTTCGGGTCATTGTCCATCTGCACTGTGAAGCGCCGTCCAATGAGTTCTGAAGCATTTTGCTGAATATGTGCAGATAATATTCCCGAAACACTTCAGAATTCATCCTGCTGCTTTTGTCAGCAGTCACATCATCAATAAATACAAGAGAACCAGTTCCATTGGCAGCCATACATGCCCACGCCATGACACTACCACCACCATGCTTCACTGATGAGGTGGTATGCTTTGTATCAGGAGCAGTTCCTTTCCTTCTCCATACTCTTCTCTTCCCATCACTCTGGTACAAGTTGATCTTGGTCTCATCTGTCCATAGGATGTTGTTCCAGAACTGTGATGGCTTTTTTAGATGTTGTTTGGCAAACTCTAATCTGGCCTTCCTGTTTTTGAGGCTCACCAATGGTTTACATTTTGTGTTGAACCCCCTGTATTCACTCTGGTGAAGTCTTCTCTTGATTGTTGACTTTGACACACATACACCTACCTCCTGGAGAGTGTTCTTGATCTGGCCAACTGTTGAAGAGTGTTTTCTTCATGAGGGAAAGAATTATTTGATCATCCACCACAGTTGTTTCCTGTGGTCTTCCGGGTCTTTTGGTGTTGCTGAGCTCACCGGTGCATTCTTTCCTTTTAAGGATGTTCCAAACAGTTGATTTGGCCACACCTAATGTTTTTGCTATCTCTTTGATGGGTTTGTTTTTTCAGCCTAATGATGGCTTGCTTCACTGATAGTGACAGCTCTTTGGATCTCATATTTAGAGTTGACAGCAACAAATTCCAAATGCAAATAGCACACTTGAAATTAACTCTGGACCTTTTATCTGCTGCTTGTAAATGGGATAATGAGGGAATAACACACACCTGGCCATGGAACAGCTGAGCAGCCAATTGTCCCATTACTTTTGGTCCCTTCAAAAGTGGGAGGCATATATACAAATTGTTGTAATTCCTACACCGTTCACCTGATTGGATGTAAATACCCTCAAATTAAAGCTGAAAGTCTGCAGTTAAAGCACATCTTGTTTGTTTCATTTCAAATCCATTGTGGTGGTGTAGAGAGCCAAAAATATTAGCATTGTGTCGATGTCCCAATATTTATGGACCTGACTGTATACTGTAAGCAAGTCTTCTTGCTTACCTGTAATAAAGTTTTAGCACATCTAATTTTTTTTTCCATTTTGGATAGAATAGGCAATGGATAATACCTCTGTAGATTTTTTTGGGCAAATTTACATATACCTACTAAACATTGTATATACACATAAATTGTAGCATGGAGGTTGTTATTATCCTTTTTATCCTAACTCTTTTCCACTGCTAGTATGCATATATGCTGCCTCACTGGATTGGGATTTTTTCTGTGGGGCCGAATATA
Source organism: Lithobates septentrionalis (assembly GCA_037952835.1). NCBI lineage: Eukaryota > Metazoa > Chordata > Amphibia > Anura > Ranidae > Lithobates > Lithobates septentrionalis. The sequence goes on from JBBDGP010000966.1 coordinate 3,963,187, forward strand.
TGCGTAACTCTCTTTGTGCTGGAAGCATTTAGCAGGGTGCTCCCAGCACAGAGACCGAGGTCTTACCGAGCGCCCTGGGTCTCATACTAATGATCGGGACCCGGTACTCCCCGGTTCCAGGTCACCTGATCAGTCACTGTGAGCCCACACTTGCAGGAGAGGAAGAGGTAAATTTAAAAAATATATATACGTTTTTAAAAAGTAAAGAAAGAAATACATGGATTAAGCCTAGATCTAGGTTAGTGCCAGTGTTAGTGTTAGTGTCAGGCAAGGGTCAAAGGTCAGGGTCAGTATATTTTGGGTAGTTTAAAAAAAAAAACACTTTTTAAATTAGTAATTATAAAATAGAAAAGACACTCACTGCCATCATCTGTAATATGTATACAACAAAAAGAAAAATCTAGATCAGACTATATTGGCCATATAATGAGTACACAACACTGTAAAAACAAATATACCGTATTTATCAGTGTAAAACACGCACTTTTTCACCCTGAAAATCGGGTGCAAATAGTGCTTGCAAGTTATATGCCGATCGTTCAATTTGGGTTGCTTCGGAGGGGACAGGGAGGGGGCGGGACGAGTGCTGTCAGATTACATATAGTGAGAATCTCCTGTTTACTCAGCGGCCTCTGTAATAGGAAGTCCCATCTACTGGGCTGGCATTGGACCACTGTTCTGTCTATCATAGCCGGCCCAGGAGGCGGGACTTTGTATTAAAGAGGCCACTGAGTAAACAGGAGATTCTAGCTGTATGTAATCTGTAGGCGCTCATCCCATCCCCTCCCTGTCCCCTCCTTGTCCCCTTTCGAGGTAGCAGTAAGGTGAGGCTTCAGCAGGCACTTGTGAGGCTGCAGCTGCAGATGGGCATTGATCAAGCTGTATTGGTGGCAATGGCGAGGCTGCATTGGTGGAAATGGTGAGGCTGCATTGGTGGCAATGGGTTAGGCTACATTGATGGCAATGGTGTGGCATAGGGATGAGCGTCAAGTTCGAGTCGAACCCATGTTCGAGTCGAACATCGCCGGTTCAACCGTTCGTCAAATTGCAAACGATATGGGCCGTTCACGCCAAATTCGAGTGGAGCGTCACAGCCCATAATTCACTGCGGCATCGCAGTGCATTGCTGGCTGATGATTGGCCAAGCATGCACTATGACCTGCAGGCTTGGCCAATCACAGCGCCGTGTGTACAGAGAGCCATAATTGGCCAAAGCCAGGGTGGCTTTGTCCAATTATGACTCAGGGGGTTTCGTACACGCCCCCCACTATTTAAGGCCATTTGCGTGGTGGCCTTGTGTAGTGTTTTGCGGCGGCGGAGAGAGATAGATAGACAGAGAGACAGTGTAATTTGATTTAAGTTAGATAGAGTAGGCAGGTCGAGTCAGTTAGCTGCACTTACAGTGTATTGTGTATATATATATGCATCCCAGGTGTTTTATATATATATACACTGTATTCAGTTTAGCTAGATCCGTTCCTGTTATTCTCTTCCTAATATACTGACAGGCAGGAGTTTTTACAGTATTTACAGTTAGTGTACGGTATACCCTGCACAGTTGCACCTACAGTATAGCTACCTGAAGACAAGTGCTTGTGTGCTTCTTCTCATCCTATTAATAGCACAGGCAGGCTCTTGAAGTATTTACAGTTAGTGTACTGTGTACCCTGCACAGTTGCACCTACAGTATAGCTACCTGAAGACAAGTGCTGGTGTTCTTCTTCTGATCCTATTAAAACCACGGGCAGGCAGCTTGAAGTATTTCCAGTTAGTGTACTGTGTACCCTGCACAGTTGCACCTACAGTATAGCTACCTGAAGACAAGTGCTGGTGTGCTTCTTCTGATCCTATTAATACCACAGGCAGGCATTCTGCTAGCTGCTGTATAATCAGTATATATATACATCCCAGTTTTGTGCAGCTACATCTCACTGCAGTGCAGGCCATTAGTATGTCTGGAAGGCCAACAAGGAGAGGAAGACAGTCACAAGCCAATAAAAGAGGGCAAGCAGGCTCTGTGTCTAGAGGCAACAGTGCTGGTCATGGACAGGGTGCATCCTCATCAGCACTTGGCCGTGGGACACGCTTGTCCTTTTTTTCGGAAGCTGGCCACGTTAAGCCGCAACATGTGGAAGACTTGGTAGAGTGGATGACCAAGCTGTCCTCATCCTCCTCATCCTCTCTCACCCAGGCTCAGGGTACGTTGTCTGGCAAAGCAGCTGCCAACACGGCCTCTTCCCTCAGCTCAATGGCATCAGTCAGTCCTTCGCTAGCCCCACCATGTCCTCCTGAGGAGTCCCCCAAACTGTTTGACCACAGTGTTGGGTACATGCTCCAGGAGGATGCCCAGCATTTTGAAGGCTCCAATGATGGTAGTCAGCTAGAGGAAGACAGTAACGTGAGCCCAGACAGAGGGGGTGCCCAAGAAGGACAGAAATCTGGCAGTCATGTTCCCCCAGTTGCAGCATACTGCCAGCTTTGCTCCAATGATGAGGAGGGAGGGTATGATGAGGTCACTGACTCCACGGGGGTGCCTGATAGGAGAGAGGAGGAGGAGGCACATGACCAAAGAGGCAGGATGCCCTCCAGGGGCCAGCTTAAGGGCAGCACACCAACTGCATCACACCGCAGAGCTTCGCATGTGCAGGGCGCTGCTGTCTCTGCGCGTTATTCCAAAAGTTCTTTGGTGTGGGCCTTTTTTGAGACGAGTGCATCAGATCCCACCGCTGCTATTTGCAACATATGTCTCAAGCGTATCTCGCGTGGCCAAAACATCACCCGCTTGGGCACCACATGCTTGACCAGACATATGTTGACCCGCAATGCAGTTCGTTGGCAAGCGTACCTAAAAGACCCACACCAAAGAACAAAGAGGACCTCTCTTTTCTCCTCATCAGCTGGGATCTCCAACCCCACTATACCTTCAGTCCTCTCTGAGACCTGCACTGAGAGGAATGAAGGTGTAGAATTAGGTGTCACAGCCAAGTACTTAGGGGCAATCTGCTATCGGTACACCCACGTCAGATTGTACCAGGCAAATTTCCCTGCCCCAGCTGCTGCACTGCTGAAAGAAGTACGCTCCCAGCCATCCACATGCCCAGCGGTTGAATGCTAGCACTTCAACTGCTGCCTTTTCAGTTGGTAGACTCTGCCCCCTTCCGTGAGTTTGTGGAATGTGTGGTTTCTCAGTGGCAGGTTCCCAAACGTCACTTTTTCTCATGGAAGGCGATTCCGGCTCTCTACCGGCATGTGGAAGGCAATGTCTTGGCCTTGCTGGACAGGGCGGTCAGCAGTAAGGTGCACCTTACCGCTGACTCATGGTCCAGCAGGCATGGACAGGGACGTTACCTATCTTTCACGGCGCATTGGGTGACTCACTGGGGCAGAGATTCTGTCAGCTCTGCAGGGGCAGGCTCAGAGGTGGTTGACGCCACGCCAGCTTCAGCCAGGAATGGTGGTTTGCGACAATGGCACCAACCTCCTCTCCCCCCCCGACAGGGACAACTGACCCATGTGCCCTGTTTGGCTCACGTCCTTAACTTGGTGGTGCAGAAGTTCTTGGGCAGGTACCCGGGCTTACAGGATGTCCTGAGGCAGGCCAGGAAAGTCTGTGTGCATTTCCGCTGGTCATATAATGCCAGTGCTCGGCTGACGGACCTCCAAAAGGAATTAAACCTGCCCAAGAACTGCCTAATCTGTGACATGCCCACCAGGTGGAACTCAAAGATGGCCATGCTGCAGCAGCTGCACACGCATCAGAGGGCCATCAATGAGTACCTGTGCGACTATGGCACCAGGACAGGGTCAGGGGAGCTTGTTTTTTTCCCCCACGCCAGTGGGCCATGATCAGGGATGCATGCACTGTCCTGTCACTATTTGAGGAGGCCACGAGGATGGTGAGTAGTGACAGTGCATGCATCAGTGACACTGTCCCCCTTGTCCACCTGTTGGAGTACACGCTGCATGGAATAATGGACGGGGTACTTGAGGCAGAACAAAGGCAGGAAGAGGTGGACTTCCTTAACTCTCAAGGCCCCCTTTATCCAGACAGTGTTCCTGCATGCCCGCCGATCACACAGGAAGAGGACGAAGAGGAGGAGGATTGTGTCAGCATGGAGGTGGAGCCTGGCACTCAGCATCAGCTGCCGTCTTCAAGGGATCATTTACAGTCCCAAGAAAACCGAGGACTTGTACGTGGCTGGGAGGAGGTGGCTGCGGATCATGTCGTCCTTAGTGACCCAGAGGACTCCGGACTGAATGCCTCAGCAAACCTATGCTGCATGGCCTCCCTGATCCTGCAAAGCCTGCAGAAGGATCCTCGTATTCGTGGTATCAAGGAGAGGGATCGTTACTTGCTGGCAACCCTCCTTGATCCACGTTACAAGGGTAATGTTGCGGACCTTATCTTGCCGTCGCAGAGGATGAAACATCTTCTTGAGGCCTTGCAGAAAGGTCTGTGCAGCGCGTTCCCAGAGACTGGGAGGTTACAAACTCCTGTTCCTGGACAACGTGTTGCTGAGGCTTCGGTCAGTCAAAGAAGGAGCGGTGGAGAAGGTGGCCGTCTGACCGATGCGGTCAGACAATTTTTTAGTCCGTAGCCCCAAGCTATGATCGGTTCCAGCAACCATCGCCAGCGTCTGTTTTACATGGTGGAGGAATACCTAGGGGCAAGATCTGACTTGGACATCTCTGGGTTACTGGGTCTTGAGGATGGATCACTGGCCAGAGCTTGAACAGTATACAATTGAGCTACTGGCCTGTCCTGCATCCAGCGTTCTTTCGGAACGCACATTCAGTGCTGCTGGAGGCTTTGTAACCGATCACAGGGTGCGCCTGTCCGCCGACTCGGTCGATTCACTGACCTTCATAAAAATGAATCAGTCTTGGATCACCACCAGCTACCAAGCACCTGATGCTGATGTAACCGAATAATTTTTTTGAAATGTCAGATCCCTTCAAGACTGCCTATGCTGATGCTGAGTGACTATCCTGTTATGCTGAGTGACTATCCTCTTCATTCTAAATGATCATGCTGATAGCTTGTAAGAATATTTTTGGTTCTGAGCCCTGCCACCAGTGGCTAAGGCCCAATTTTTCAGCCCCTGTTTAACAGGGGCGTGTAATTACAATTTTGGATGCAATATTTTGCAAGGAGGGTTTGTTGCTGCGCTCAACTAGAGTATTTGTGAGGGGTTGAAGTGTTGTGGCACCAGCACCAGTGCCTAAGGCCCAATTTTTCTACCCCTGTTCAACAGGGACATGTAATTACAATTCTTGATCTAATATTTCACAGCAGGGCCCATTCCAGCGCAAACCAAGAGTAACTGTGAGGACTTACAGTGTTGTGGCAACACCACCACCAAAGGCCCAATTTTTCTGCTCCTGTTTAACAGGTGCATGTAATTACAATTCTTGAATCAATATTTCACAGCAGGGCCCATTCGAGCGCCCACCAAGAGTAACTGTGAGGACTTACAGTGTTGTGGCAACACCACCACCACCACCACCACCAAAGGCTCAATTTTTCTGCCTCTGTTCAACAGGTGAATGTAATTACAATTCTTGATCTAATATTTCACAGCAGGGCCCGTTTCTGCGCCCACCAAGAGTAACTGTGAGGACTTACAGTGTTGTGGCACCAGCACCACCACCAAAGGGCCAATTTTTCTGACCTTGTTCAACAGGGGTATGTAATTACAATTCTTGATCTAATATTTCACAGCAGGGCCGTTCCTGCGCCGACCAAGAGTAACTGTGAGGGCTTACAGTGTTGTGGCAACACCAACACCTAAGGCCCCAATTTTTGCAGAGTATATAGGGTAGGCCCCTACTTTCAAACATCCAACTTACAAATGACTCCTACTTGCAAACGGAAGGAGACAACAGGAAGTGAGATGAAATCTACCCCTAGGAAGGGAAATTCTCTCCTGTAAGAGTTAATATGGGAAAAATGTGTCTCCTCTCCACTGATGCTTTATTAACAATCCTTGTTCACTAAAAAACCCAAATTGTCAAAAAACATTTGTCATTGGGACAGAAAGTGAGGTGAAATCTTCTGAAGAGGTGCACAGACAGCAAAACAAATGTCACAGGAGTAAAAACCCTTCCCTATGTTTTCCAAAAAGCTTAAAATAGATTTTTTGGCTGGAGCTACACTTTAAAAATGTACCAGTTCAAAATTACAAACAGATTCTACTTAACAACAAACCTACAATCCCTGTCTTGTTTGCACCGCCTGTATACTGCTGTTCAGAGTATATAGGGCCTGGTAATGGACCGAGGGAGGGGCGGTACCCAGTGGCGTCACTAGGGTTGGTGTCACCTGGTGCGATAAAACATGGTGTCACCCCCCCCTCCTGCCTAGGCTGCCCAGCACCCTGTAGGCAGCGCACGATCACGGGGCACACCCAAAACCAGCCCCTGTAAATGATAGTATAGGATGGTATAGTGACAGCTTAGGGTAGTATAGAATAGTATAGTGGCAGGTTGGGGTGGTATAGGGCAGGTTCGGGTGGCATAGGGCAGGTTAGGGTATTATAGAAATTTAGAAGAAGCGACCTGTCGCAATATGATGTATCAATCAAAATTAACATAAATCACATGGTATAAGTACAGACTCGAAAAAACATTGGTTTTGTTATGTTAATTTTGATTGGAAATGTATTTCTGTTATGAACTGCATCAATGTATGTCCATTGAATTGTTTGCACAAAAGATTCTTTGATTATCAATACATACATTAATCTTTATGATTATATCTGTATATATCATTATATATATATATATATATATATATATATATATATATATATATATATATATATATATATTATATATATTATATCTATCTATCTATATATTTATGATTTTAACAGTTTATGCTTAATAATCGTGGACTAACCCCTAGGGGTTAATGACATCAAATTAAATCCAAATCAATCTTATTAATTAACATGCAATTTCCTTATCCTCAATGACATGCTTCATTTAAAGTCCCACTTTTCTTCTCCTAATTGTTCATAGGGTATTATAGAGTGGTATAGTGGCAGGTTGGGGTGGTACAAGGCAGTTCGGGGGTGGTACAGGGCAGGTTGGGGTGACACAGGGCAGGTTAGGGTATTATAGAGTGGTATAGTGGCAGGTTGGGGTGGTATGGGGTAGGTTGGATTGGTATATTGGCAGTTTGGGATGGCACAGGGCAGTTTGGGGGTGGTACAGGGCAGGTTGGGGGTGGTACAAGGCAGGTTAAGGGTGGTACAGGGTAGTTTGGGGTGGTACAGGGCAGGTTGGGGGTGGTGCAGGGCAGGTTGGGGGTGGTACAAGGCAGGTTGAGGGTGATACAGGGCAGGTTGGGGGTGGTACAGGGCAGCTTGGGGGTGGTACAGAGGAGGTGGGGGTGGCACAGGGCAGGTTGGGTGACACAGGACAGTTTAGGGTATTATAGAGTGGTATAGTGGAAGGTTGGGGTGGTATGGGGTAGGTTGGATTGGTATATTGGCAGTTTGGGGTGGCACAGGGCAGGTTGCGGGTGGTACAGGGCACGTTTGGGGTGGTACAGGGCAGTTGGGGGTGGTACAGGGCAAGTTGGGGTGGTACAAGGCAGGTTGCAGGTGGTACAGGGCAGGTTTGGGGTGGTTCAGGGCAGGTTTGGGGTGGTTCAGGGCAGGTTGGGGTGGTCCAGGGCAGGTTGGGGTGGTCCAGGACAGGTTGGGGGTGGTCCAGGGCAGGTTGGGGGTGGTACAGGGCAGGTTGGGGTTGTTACAGGGCAGGTTGGGGGTGGTACAGGGCAGTTTGGGATGGTACAGGGCAGGTTGGGGTTGGTACAGGGCAGGTTGGGGGTGGTACATTGCAGTTTGGGGTGGTACAGGGCAGGTTGGGGTTGTTACAGGGCAGGTTGGGGTTGTTACAGGGCAGGTTGGGGTGGCACAGGGCAGTTTGGGGTGGTACAGGGCAGGTTGGGGTGGTACAGGGCAGGTTGGGGTTGGTACAGGGCAGGTTGGGAGTGGTACAGGGCAGTTTGGGGTGGTACAGGGCAGGTTGGGGTTGGTACAGGGCAGGTTGGGAGTGGTACAGGGCAGTTTGGGGTGGTACAGGGCAGGTTGGGGTTGGTACAGGGCAGGTTGGGGTTGGTACAGGGCAGTTTGGGGTTGGTACAGGGCAGGTTGGGGTGGCACAGGGCAGTTTGGGGTGGCACAGGGCAGGTTGGGGATGGCACAAGGCAGGTTGGGGGTGGTACAAGACAGGTAGGGTTGTGTGACAGTGTGCTGTGCAGTAGCTTATACCATACCTCATGCTTGCAGATGAAGACCCGGGCGAGTGGGCGGGGCTTTGCCCTCGGCTCTATCTCCTTCAGCTGTGGGATCAGCGTGAAGGGTCTGTGGGAGGAGTGGAGGAGGCGGCCACACCCCCAGCTCCGCCCACCTAACCCGGCTGCCACGGGAGCTATTGGAGGAGATCCCTGAGTGACAGTTGGGGAGTGTTATAGCAGCCTCCCCCACACGGCTGAATCCCTGCTCGTGCCACTCCGCTGCAAGCTATAGCATTTAGCGGCGGCCCTGGTGTCACCCCTCTGGCGGGTGTCACCCGGTGCGGCCCGCACCCCCATAGCAACGCCACTGGCGGTACCCATGCCGTTTGTCTCACTGATTTTCATCCATAATGACTTTTATTCCTTTAAAAATGTCATTTTGTGCAGGGACTGTTCTAACACGCGCCACTTTACAGGCATACTATAGACACCCCCCAGGGTACGATATTTAAAGGAATATTTCACTTTTTTTTTTAAACTTTAAGCATCATTAAAATCACTGCTCCAGAAAAAACGGCCGTTTTTAAAACTTTTTTTGCATTGATACATGTCCCCTGGGGCAGGACCCGGGTCCCAAACCCTTTTTTAGGACAATGCCATGTACCATTAGCCTTTAAAATTAGCACTTTTGATTTCGAACGTTCGAGTCCCATAGACTTCAACGGGGTTCTAAAGTTCGCGTGAATTTTCGGTCCATTCGCAGGTTCTGGTGCGAACCAAACCGGGGGGGGTGTTCGGCTCATCCCTCGTGTGGCAGGTGACGTGGCAATCTGCAAATGGTGGCAGGTGACGTGGTAAGTGACAATCCACTTCAGGTGGCAAGTGACAATCCACGTCTGGTGCCAGGTGACAATCCTCATATGGTGGCAGGTGACATGGCAAGTGACAGTCCACATCTAGTGGCATGTGACGGTGGCAAGTAACAAGCTGCATCTGGTGACAGGCAATGGTGGCAAGTGACACGCTGCATCTGGTGACAGGTAACGTGGCAAGTGACACGCTGTATCTGGTGGCAGGAGATGTGGCAAGTGACACGCCCCAGGGCTCCCACTGATTCTGCATTATTGTGAGTTGAACTACTTCATTATATATTAGAATGTAACAATAGAAACAATGCATTTCAATCACCCTGGCACCATATCAACCAGGGTGCCATAATCATTGAAGCACCAACACCAGCCGTTGCCCGCAAAAAAATTGCTTACCACCACGTGCCCCCCGCCCCAGGCCTGCAAAAAGGTGGGTGACCACTGCTATGGACTCTAGCCCCAGATCTTTTACAGACCTAGCAATGCCCCTGCTCATTATGCCAATATAAATGCGATTTGCGTTTTAGTAATATCCTAATTTTACCCAAATACATAGCTAAATCATTGTCACCCTTTTTTATCTTTAGTGCAACCTGTCTCAATTTGGGACATAAACCCTACCATTTCGATAATCTAGGACAGCAAAAGTTCAAAAATACAATGACATAAAAGAATTATTTAGATGAAGATAATGAATATATAAAAATAAAATATATAGGCACTGATAATGTATTTGCCTCCGGGTGTGTTATCCACCCAAATTGGTTATTTGATGGAGTGACAGCATAGATAATGCATTAAAGAATGGTACCTTCGTCCCAACAAAATGGAAAGGAGATTTAAGGGGAGGCTGAAATGGACTCTAATGGCACCGTACAAAACTTGTGATAACAGTCTTAATGTAAAAAGTTTTTCATTTTATCACAAAAACAATTAAAATACATATATTTAAAACAGACTAAGAAAAGAACAATGGCTCTATATGGTCACAGATATTGTGACACTTGAAAGATTATATCATCTGTGTATTAATTGCCTTGACATGTTTCGCAGACAAGGATATCGCTTCTTCAGGAGATTTATTGTACACATACACATGATACTATAGAGCGATTACCAATTTCAAACTATAAATCAAAAGAAAAAAACATACATTAATCAATATCTCATATAATCATCAAAATATTCATTAGATACAGAATGAGGATATATTTTATGTGGTGACCCCTCAAAGACCATCTTACCCAGAACATGATCACGTGCACAACCCAAAAGGAGGAGGTCTATCCCAGTGGGCATGGGAGCCTCACACACAGAAAACATAGGTATGATGTCTAATCAAAAAAGGAGGATAGGGATTGATAGTAATATCCATAAACTGATTAAAGTAGTCAAAAAGGGATAAAAACTATTAATATCATAACAAAACATTCAATGCATAGATCCAAAACAATGAAGCTCTACGAGGGGCTACACATCCTGAAATAGTAAGTAGATAAGGTCTACTATAACCCATATTGTATGAACAACAATTGCGATAGAATGATGTTGAATCTGTATCACATATATGTGCTTTACCTCATGCAGTCGATAAACCACCATTAATGGTTGTTTACCTGTGGCTATACCATTTTTTAACTTCACATGCTTCTGAACCTCTGTAATAAAAGGTCAAACTGTGACGACTTTGTCTAACAGCAGGTGGTGGTTGGTTTATTCGCCTGGATGTGCACATAAGAAAATATGAAGAAGCAACAAGATTTATTCACATATTGATATTTTTTTGGACTTTTTTACACCTTATTCATATTTTTTTCACTATGAATTGAAAATGTATTCCATGCTTATCAAGTGAGAGAGTTATAAAATGGAATGGAATGCACAATACTGCAGCAAACTGGTCATTGGTCTAAAGGACATCTCTACAGATCCACTTCAAGCCATCAGGCTGCAGTAAAACAATCTAAGAAGCAAATTGCAAATTTAAATTTGCCTGTGAAATGAATCTGAGGATGAATTGCTTATTTGTTATTTATATTTAGTAATGCTATTGTCACAGTCCCTGTATATGCTTACTGTGAACGCTGTACAGATAAGATGTGGGCGTTAGATAATTCAGGAGTAAATAACAATATTAAATTATTAATTACAAAGCTGAACACTTTAAGATGCTAAATAACATTTACACAAGGAACTCACAACACTGGTTGAGATGCAGTTTGAAACTTATTGGCAAAAAAGAATTTACCAAAAAATAGATATACAATAAGCAGTCTGCAAAATTTCCTATAAAAGAAAATAATATACAAACTTTTAAAAATGATAGCAGAAGAAAACCTCTTAGAAGATTCTCCACTTTCAGCTAAAAGTATAAGGTTTAAAGCATTGCTGACTAAAAATGTTAAAAATAACTTGTTTGAAATAAAGGAATGAAAGCCTTCTAAAGCCATGTGTAATACAAACAAACTTTACCTGGGAATGTACGGAATTTAAAGAGAATGAAAACTCAGCATAGCAAGGCAGCCTTAATATCAAACTAAGAAAGTCTGTACTAACCTTTAAAAAAAAAAATTCTTCACCTTTGTTGTATTTTAAAACATCTGTAATAAATATGCAATTCGCCAACTGAGTTTATTCCATATGCATACAATTTACAACAGGAGCTATGTACCGTATATACTCGAGTATAAGTCGATCCAAATATAAGCCGAGGCACCTAATTTTACCCAAAAAACTGGGAAAACTTATTGACTCGAGTATAAGCCGAGGGAGAGAAATGCATCAGCTACTGTAAGTGGAAAAGAGGGTAAACAATGCCCATTTGCAGCCTCACTGTGCCCATCTGCATGCCTCAGCCTCACTGTGCCCATATGCATGCCTCAGCCTCATTGTTCCCATATGCATGCCTCAGCCTCATTGTGCCTATATGCATGCCTCATGTACCTAATCTCCCGGAGCAGCCTGTGTCCATCTGCAGCCTTATGATCTCCCGGCTGTTCCGTCACTCTGCCCAAAGCTCCCTGCCTCATGTACCCGATCTCCTGGCGCAGCCTGTGTTCATCTGAAGCCTTACGATCTCCCGGCTGTCCTGTCAAGGTTTCTGCCTGCAGTGTGGTAATGAGGGGTAACGGTCTGGGGGAGGAAGGAAGGAATTAATTCTCTATGATATCCCGGTGTCCTGTCCCCTGCCGAAAAAGGTCCCCCGGCGGATAATGCCCCCTGTACTGCGCAGGCGCAGCGCTTGCGCGTTACGAACCACAACCGCTAAAAATAGCCGAAGGTGAACAGCTGTAGTCTAGTCGGCGGCCGTGCAGTGTACCAAAACCCCGCCTCCTCCTCGTCCTCATCCGTGATAGGCTGAACACTGACTCCCTGCTGGGAAACTGAGTCAGTGTTCTGTCACGGATGAGGAGGAGGCGGGGCTTTGGTACACTGCACGGCCACTAACTAGACTACATATCACAGCTCCGGGAGATCGTAGAGAATTCATTCCTTCCTTCCTTCCTCCCCCAGACCATTACCCTTCATTACCACACTGCAGGAAGAAACCTTGAAAGGACAGCCGGGAGATCGTAACGCTGCAGATGGACACAGTAAGGAAGGAGACTCGAGTATAAGCCGAGGGAGGCATTTTCAGCACAAAAAAAATGTGCTGAAAAACTCAGCTTATACTCGAGTATATACGGGGAAAGGAAAGGAAAGGAAAGGGAAGAAGGGAAAGGGAAGGGAAGGAAGAGAAGGGAAGGGAAAGGGAAAGGAAAGGGAAGGGGAAGGGGAAAGGGAAAGGGAAGGAAAGGAAAGGAATTTTTTCTTTACATACGGATCTTGTGTGTCACTGATATCTACAACTGAACAAAAACAAAGTCTTTGGACATCTGCAGAGTGTTACAGTAGTTAACACTTATCACGAAAAACAGTGAAATAATTAAATAAGAGATAATCTTCTGAAAAATGCTTTCATTCAGCTGCCTGAAACTTAGTTATCCCGTTAATATGTAGGGGCCCACCAGCCTATTTTGCAATTAATATAAGTAATTAGCACATGCCATTTTTGATGAAAAAGGTCAAATTAACTTTAAACACAGGTAAGTCATAACAACACTGGTTTTTTTTTTACTAAAACTGGAGAGTGCAAAATCTGGTGCAGGTTTACAGAGAAACCAATCCTTCCATTTTCTTTGTCAAAGCTTAGCCCCTTCATGCCAAGGGTAAAACAAATATTAACCACTTAACCTCCCTGGCGGTATGATTATTTCAGATTTTAGGTGCTGAAAGCGGTACCATTATTTTTGCATGGAAATGTGGCGTTTTATATTGTAGGCCTGTAATTCTTAGGAATAACTCACTGAAATCTGTCCAAACATGAGTCTAGTAGACATCCTGGGTATGATAAAGTTTGAAACACAAAATCATAAATTATAATATAATAAATAACTATAAATAATAACAAATAATAATATAATAGTAATAATACTTTTTATTCAATACATTTTAGTAAATAATATAAATCAAAAACACTGACATTTTTTTTGGCCAAACAAGAGTGCAATATTAGTAGTCATATTGCTTTAGTAAACGTCTCGGGTATGGTAAATTTTAAAACAGGGTACAGCACAAAGTCCGACGTCACAGTCAGGACAGTAGAACCGGGTTTCTTTTCTGACTTTCCTTCCTGTGTCGTCAGGTTTAGAGCAGCAAACCACACACATCCTTGTGGGTGCTGCCTTCTTTTCCGTTGGTGGAATGTGGTCCATAAAGTGTCGACCTGTCAGACGTTCCGGGTTCACAACGCCAGCAGCACGACGTCCAGATCTATTTACAGTGGTTGGTGTTTGGTGCTTCAGAAATATGAGTTCTGCAACTTTCCAAACGAAGTCTGCATGAATCACAGGCCTGTCACTCTTTTTTTTTAGAAGAATGAAAGCGTTCCACAGGCACTGTTTAAGAAGATGCCTGAAGATTTTTTTGTAATATTTTTTTTGTTGCTTTCTCATAGCAGGGTAAAAAGTCATGGCCTGGTCAGCTCTGTCAACACCTCCCATTGTGTTGTTGTAGTCCATTACGAGTTGAGGTTTCATAACATCTTTTCCACCTTTTGTATGTACCATGAGAGTAGAGGTGTTGTGAATGGTACTCATTAGGCACACATCTTTTTTATCTCGCCATCTTAGTGCCATTATTTTGCCTTTTTGCCAGGCAACTATTTCTCCTGCCTTGAGCTTTTTGTTGGCAAAGGTTGGCGGCATGTCACGCCGGTTAGCTCTAACAGTCCCGTATGCATCCGTCTTGTGTTGTAGAAGGAACTCATAGAGTTCTGGAGAAGTATAAAAATTATCTGTGGTTACACAGTACCCCTGATTCAACAATGGCTCAATCAAAGTGAGAACAGAAGCGGTTGCCATTCCATATTGACTGAATCTGTCGTTGAATTTGGTCCCTTTCCCGGTGTAAAGGACCGAATTCCATATATAACCAGTGCTGGCTTCACAGAGCATGAATGATTTTATGCCGAATCGCGCTCTCTTAGATGCCATGTACTGTATCCAGCTAAGTCTTCCTTTGTAGGCCATAAGACTTTCGTCGATACTGACGTCTCTGTCTGGTACATAGGTCTGCTGGAAATTTTTCTGAATAATTTGATATAAGTCCCAAATTTTTTTCAGTTTTGGAGCTGGATGAGAAGTCTCATCAAATTGGTCATTATTTTGAAAATGCAGATATTTTATTATGAGAGAAAATTTGTATTCCGACATTATGGTGCCAAAAAAAGGAGTGGCTAATATTTTGTTGGTTGTCCAGTACCATTTCTGCAGGGGTTTCCCCACCACTCCCTGGAGAATAATTAGGCCCAGAAACTTCCAGATGTCCTCCTTGGTCACTGGTTCCCATTTTCTGCTCCTTGAAAACCTCTGAGGTATAGCAGCTTGTTGCTCCTGTTACCGATTGGTCTCTGTAACAATTCTTTCTATGACCTCATCAGTCAAAAAGAGTTGGAGGTATCCCAAGGGGCTGTCATCTTCAACCTCCACTTTGATACCAGGCGCTCCGGTAAACGGGAATCTTGGGGGTGCTGTGTGCTCCGTACCGCAATCAATCGAGCACCAAGTCCGCACATCGCTGGGCAAAGTCGCAGGATCATCGCTGAAATCGCTTTCCGTGCCTGATGACGAACTTCCCCATGATTCGCTATCACTCACTTCTGCAAGCGATTCTGTCTCGCTGTCGCTGTTTTCCAGCAGGTCATATGTCGCTTTTGTGGTTGAAGCGCGCTTTTTGGATGCCATGGTCGCTCTGCAGTTTCCAGACACAAAGTACAGTAAAACTGCAGGCAGGGGCACTGGACAAAGCACTGGGGGCAATCTGAGGTCAATTTAATTATATTTAGTAATGTAATCCAATAGGATTACAATGTATCAGTGTGTTTGTGTTATATACTATTTGAATTTGCGGCCGGTTCCACCCCCTGCGTCGCTACGCTCACATACAGTGGATCGGGTGGAAGATCCGGCCGCCGAACACAGCGGGAGAACATCGCGGGATCCCGGAGACAAGGTGAGTCGCGTCTTCCAGGATCCAGCGATGCGATCCCGAGTCTGGCTCGGGGTTACCGCTTTTGGTACTAAAATCTCACCCCGAGCCAGACTCGGGAATACCGCCAGGGGGGTTAAGGACCAGAAGAATTTGCCCCCTTAATGACCAGGCAATTTTTTGTCCCAAACGCTGTACCCAAACAAATTTTTTTTCCCACAAATAGAGTTTTCTTTTGGTGGTATTTGATCACCTCTGCATTTTTTATTTTTTGCGCTATAAACAAACAAAGAGCGACAATTTATTCATCAGTTTAGGCCGATATATATTCTTCCACATATTTTTGGTAAAAAAAAAATCACAATAGGCGTATATTGATTGGTTTGTGCAAACTATGGGATAGATTTAGGGACTTTTATTTATTTTTTATTGTTTTTACTGGTAATGGCGTCAATCTGCAATTTTTAGTGGGACTGCGATATTGCGGCAGATAAATCTGACCCCAAATGACACCTTTTGGGGACCAGTGACATTATTACATTGATCAGTGCTATAAAAATGCACTGATCAATGTAAAAATGACACTGGCAGGGAAGGGAACTAGGGGTAAACTGTGGGCGATCAAGGGGTTAACTGTATTCCCTCTGCGTGTTCTAACTGTAAGGGGAATGGGCTGCCAGGGACATGACAGAGATCACTGTTCCCGATCACTGGGAACAGTAGATCTCTGACATGTAACCTGTCAAAATGGGGATCCGCCTCGTTTACAAAGACAGATCCCTATTCTGCCTCTGTAGTAGGCGATTGCTGTTCGCCGGTGGACATCGAGTCCGTCGGATCCTCGGACCTTGTTTTTTTCAGGACAATTTGGGCTTTCATTTGGAGATAAATAGTATTGGATATCTCCTGATTTTTTTTTTATTATGAAAGAAAAACTGGGCCAAAATATATATATATATATATATATATATATATATTTTTTTTTTTTTTTAATGTAGCTGTATATTTTTTGTTACTACTATAACCTACCACCAAAGAACAGCCCAAAAAAAATTCTCCTGCTCCTGATGATCACATTGATACCACATATGTGTATGTTATTTGTTGTTTGTACCCGTAGTATAGCCCAGAATCAATAGTGTGCATTTTGTTGTTTTTTTTTTTTTGTCCTACCTACAACATACTGACACTAATACTAATTAAAGAAAAATCCTGCCCAAAATATACTGTCTGTGACTTTTGACACTGACCTTGACCTTTGACTTATACTTGACCCAAACACTAACCCTGGCACTGACCTAGATCAAACTGTTATATTATTTATTTATTTATTTATTTATTTATTTTTACACACAGTTGTTGTTCTTTTTCCTCTCTGCAAGGAGAAAGAAAGATACAATGTATCTTCCCTATCTATTCACAGAGAGAGAAACAGGGATGGGCTTCACAGTGACTGATCACGGTGGTAGCCAATCAGAGGCTACCACAGCGATCAGGTGACCCAGAACTGGGTGTTTTCTGGGTCCTGCTCATTAGTAGGGGACCCAGGGCTTTCAGTGAAACCCTGGTCTCTGTGCTGGGAGTGTGCTGTGCTGTGCAGGACGCTCCAGCACAAAGACAGATACACATATATGCAGTCCCCATGGCAAAAAGCCCAGTCAAGAGAGGCTGCATATATGTGTTATGTCAGCATCAAGGGTTTAATTGAACAAGCTGAAGTTATAAGCTGATTGGGTACCATGCACAGCTGCACCAGATTTTTTCCCTCTCCAGTTTAGTAAATCAACCACACAGTGTAAAAATCTTATATATAGGAGATTACATGGGGTGGCTTGTCAGAGCTTGGCTGTTGCGTTCACTTGTCACCAGGATTTTATGTTCATGGCTTTTCCATGTTTATGTAAATATCCAAACATATACTGGTAGGTGCCACCAAAAACAGACCCTAGTATGTGAGCATGTACATATAATTGTGATATTATATATATATTAGAATGAAAGCAAGTACAAATAACCCAGTGTCTGCTACCTTGGTCTGCCAATCATCCATTGGCTTCCACTCACAAATAAAATTCAAAATACTAAGAGCAACTTACAGTCATGCAGAAATCTTCCCCCAGCTACATAACAAACCTCATCTAAAAATACCAACCAAACTGTTCTCTTCGCTTCTCCCAGGGCCTCCTGCATTCCAGCTTCCTCCTCACCTCCTCCCATGCTTGCCTCCAGGACTTCCCCAGAGTCTCTCCCATCGTCTGGAACTCCCTTCTCCAATCTCTCTATCTCCTACTCTATCCACCTTTAGGGGATCACTAAAAATCCATCTTTTTAGAGAAGCCTATCCTGCTGTCACCTAACAACTAAACTTTATTTCTCCATCAGCATATCTTTTGTATCACTTGCCCCTCCTTGTATTGAATTGTATTGTAACTGCTTTCTCCCTTCATTTCGTAAAGCATCGCACAAGCCGTTGGCACAATATAAATCCTGTATAGGTAATCATGATTTAAAAAAAACTAACAACAGGCCAGAGGGAGAACTAGGTCTCTGAAACACCCAAAGGTGTTGGATGCCACCAGCACTTTGGAAAATGTGAACATATGAATTACCGCCTACAGAATGAAACTTCTTCTTATGCGGGGTAGCTAAATTTTTAATGGTAGCAACAGAGTCACGTTAACAATTTCAGGGTCTGGAGCACCCCAGAATACGTCAGTGCTACATTTTGTAAAAAAAATAGTTTGTAAATAGACTTATTGGTGTTTTTCTGCAAACATAATTACTTTGTAATGTACAGTTATTCTTTAAAATATAAGATTTTGCTAGGCAAATATGCAACCACTACACACACTCCTTAGTGCATTTAAATGTTGTTTTCTGTCACTTTATTATATGGGTTTAGTCTCCCTCTTAATGCACTAATTTGAATAGGTCTATTGTGCAAAACAGGGTGCAGTATTTTAAAATGATTAGAGCACAAAACTTCTTCATGCCCTGGCATCAGTAAGTAGGAGTCAATCATTCAGCCACAACAGATGGTATCAAATATGTTTAATACAAAGGATCATCGCTTATGCAGAAGTTTCCTTTCCGTTCTAATAATTACCATTTAATGTCACACAGATGTATAACAGTAAGTAGATGTCCCCAGAAAAACACATCATTATGCAGTGCAAGATTTTGCATCTTTTCTTCAGAATTTTGAAGATGTCTAGGACAATCATTTTAATTTGTTAACCTACAAAGAAGAATACTTGTGACATTGTTTTGAATAGAACAAAAATAAAATAGAATTTCAGTTATATTTTTTAACCATTTTTCAGTTACTTCCAAGAATTTATCAATGTATGTAGAATAGGAATTTTGCTGTTGATAATGTTTGTTTCAACAAGCTCTCTCAGATTGGTTTTACTTTGTTGCCCATAATACTCTTCTCAGTGTTATTTTATTAGTAACAAGATAAGTGCACTTTTGACTGGTCAAAAAATAAAAAAATAAAAATTCTCAGAAAAATGTTGCCAATCTATGATGGTGAAGAGAGGCTTTTGCATTTAAACACAGTTTACACT
Organism: Lithobates septentrionalis; assembly: GCA_037952835.1. Lineage (NCBI taxonomy): Eukaryota > Metazoa > Chordata > Amphibia > Anura > Ranidae > Lithobates > Lithobates septentrionalis. Next base: position 3,982,401 of record JBBDGP010000966.1, read on the forward strand.
TTGTTTCCCTAATCTAAAATGGTAAGGCGTCTTTTGGACCCTTTACCAGTTTAACATTAGTCCCTTTCAAATCTGCCTGTCACTATTTCTGTTGGTATGTAGCACCTGTAGATGTGGAGTTGGTGAGTAGCATTTCACTTAGAAGCTGCCAACTTACATATCACATGTTTCATTTACATTGATTAATATATATATATATATATATATATATATATATATATATATATATATATATATATATATATATATATATATATATATATATATTAAAGGATTAACATCAAATGTAGAGCTTGAAGGACACCGCCACTCGCTGGTTCTTCTTTTTAAGGGCTTTGTTTGCCCATTTTTATTAAAAGAAAGTTCAACAAAGATGTTTCCTTCGCAGGGGTTTCAGCATTCCTTTTTATCAACAAAACTACATCCAGCCTAGTTGGCTCTCACTTGTAGCACTGCAGCTCTGGCCTTACACTCCAGGTCCTTGTCTGTCTCATACAGACTGTTTCACCGACCACCTTGGTGCACACAGCTTTGAAGCCCTTCAACGCACACAGCTTCTGGCTCCCTGGACGCACACAGCTAACAGCCTCTTGCTGCACTGGCTCCCATGTGGAGTCCTCCTGACTTCTGGTACTCAGACTTCCTATCTGCCGGGTGGAGCCCAGAACCATGGCCAGGTTACTACTAAAAGCCCAGCACACACCTGACCAATCAGTATGCTGGCTGTTCTCAAAATCAGGACCCAGGACTAGGGATTTCATCCCACCCGGATCTCTCAGAAATCCCCGAGCTCCAGGTCCCAAAGTGGACTTTACAAAACACTGAGGAAACTGAAAGGCCAGTTTCCTCTTCATGTTACATGCTCCCTGGAGCCCCTCAACCTGTCTGGTTGAGAATTCTGGGTCACATCCTCCTTCTAGACCCTGGCAGGGCAACGCTCTGCCACAATATATATGTATATTTATTAAAAGGAAGGTGCTCCCTTTATGTCTTCAGTCTCCAGACATCAAGGTTGGAGAAATTACATACACTGTGGGGGTTATTTACTAAAAGCTGGAGTGTGCAAAATCTGGTGTAACTTTGCATAGAAACCAATCAGCTTCTAGGTTTTATTGCCACAGCTTAATTGAACAAGCTAATGTTAAAAGCTAATTGGCTAATATGCACAGCTGCACCAGATTTTGGGTGAATCCGTTTTAGTAAATCTACCCCTGTGTGTAGGTTGCGCAAGCAGCCCCAAGCTAAAATCCCCATCCACTGTCACTCTTACCAGTTCAGTTAATTAAAAGGAATGTCAAGAAAAAAGGCAAGGCACTAACACTTATAAATGCTTAACCATACTTCATAAAGAGTGAAACTTAATGTCCATTTGTGTAAAAATCATAATTAAAAAGTCCATAAACATGCGTTGAAATCCACCATCCTGCATTTAGATCTTCTGTGTGCTCTTAAAAAATCTTGCGCGGCGTGGCCTGGACGGAGACCGAGATGGCAGCATAAGCCAAGAGCTCCTGCGATCCGGGGACAGATCTTAGCTTGACGGGGAGCCCACATCTTGAATTCAGCATGAGCAGATCCACCCGGAGTTCCTCAACATCTCGGATCACATTAGATCCAGGTACGCAGCTCAGCAGAAACATCCCTGACATATTTCGCACCCAAAGACTGTCCGCACACGCGGCCTCACAGGCCCAGGCGCCGGCCTCTCCTACTGAACGGCCCGACATGCAGACCATGGGTACTCTCACTCCCACAACCGATGCCGGACGAGCACACATGCTAAACCTGTTCGACCTGGAAAAAGTAGCATCGGACATTAAAAGCACGGTGACGGCAGCTATTGCTGACCTAAAGTCGGACATGCAGGCGATTGCACACCGCATTGACACGGTAGAACAAACAACCGTGACTCACGCAGCAGCCATCCGCCAGGTCCAATCTGCCTATGACTCACAACTCTCCCAAATGTTCGATCTCCATAGGCATGTCGAGGACCTCGATAATCGCGGCCGATGGCATAACATAAGAGTAAGAGGGATACCCGAAAGTATTGAACCAGATTCAATACAGCAAACCCTGTGTACACTATTCAATGATCTAATAGGAAGACCTGCAGACTCACCCATCGACATGGAGAGGGCCCACCGTGCTCTACGCCCCCAGCCCAGGGAGAATGAACCACCCAGAGATATTGTGTGTTGTCTGGTTAACTTTCCCCTTAAAGAGGAAATCCTACGGAAAGCCAGGGAAAGAGGCCGAGTAATCTTTAATGGGACAGAAGTAAAGCTTTTCCAGGACTTGTCACAGATTACACTACAAAACAGAAGAGCCCTAAGACCTTTATTGGATGCACTACGCACTAGGAACATCCAGTATCGCTGGAAATTTCCCTTTCTCATTCTCCGCACACCAGAGGATCTGAAGAACTTCTGCGATCAACTCGATATCCCACGGATCGAGCTTCCGGAATGGTATGACCTCTTCTTCCCCTCGGAACCATGGCATCCGGTTACCCTCAACCCATCTCCGAAAGCACCGCGCCAGAGATCACGCAGACGCAAGGCAGGATCGACATCCCCGAAAGCACACTCATCTCGTCGAGATCTCTACCAACGAAGCCCTGCTCGTGCTCCGGTGTCCCCCCCGGGACGCAATCATCCGGAGGATTGACGTCGCCCGCTCAGCCATGCCGCAACAGCAGTGAGTTTCTGATTTAACCCCCGATGAACACTCCCCCCTCATCTTCTACCGCGTTCTAAGCTATACATCAGGAATGCAGCCACTTGTTATCCCCTGGCACTTCTCATCCTCACCCGACTCGCCCCTACCCAACTTTTCCTTCTTATGATACACAGGAACTTCCCCACATCTCACAAACTGGTCAAGTCTCCCTCTGGAAAATAACATTCAGGACTCGAAAGATCAGATCTTTAAATCCCCTTTTTTCTATTTTTATTTTTTTTTTATTTTCCCCTTTTTCTTTTTTTTTTCTTTTTTTTTTTTTTTTTTTTTTATGCGCCTAGTCTTTATACTTATATTACTAATTTTTTTTTTTTTTTTATTTTTTTTTTTAGGCCTTAGGTATTCTTGCCGGGGGATGAGGAACAGCAGATCTTACCGATCTTTTTCACAAATGTACACACCCCAAAATCACCTAACTTGAATATCTCACAGAACAGAACAAGATCTGCCTTCCCTCTCCCTCCGCAAGATATGGTCAAGTATTTCTTCCTTATCCACAGAAGTAGATAAAGCATGTATATCATTAACAGTTAAAAACAATGTATAAAGAACGACATCTTTAAGGTAAACGATTTTATGTATTTAGCAAAGGTAAACTCATGGCTATCCTGACCACCAGGGACGGGGTCCTTACCCGATCCGAAGAGCCCCTCAGGGGGGTTCCTCCTTCTTACTTTAACTTTCACCACTTCCCACGCAACCTACACTTGTAGTGGGTAGGAGAGTTTCCACTAACCCGGACGTCCCTGGTCCTCAGTGAGCTATCCACCTATCACAGGAACTAGATCACATACAATGCGCTCTACCAGGTGAATGGGTCCCCCAGAGGGGTTATCTAACAAGCCATAACCTCACAACCTCATTATCGCGCATTATGACCCTTCCGTACAAACGTGGATAATAATTTTTCTTTTTTCTTTTTAGTATCCCCTATCCCCCACCCTCCATCCTCCCCCTCCCTCCTCCCTTCCTTCCCTCTTCCTCCCTCCTCCCTTCCTTCCCTCTTCCTCCCAACGCCCCCTGCATCTGATCCCCCCATCCATCCATCCAGCCTTCCCCTTCCTCACCCCCATCTTTGTCCCCCCTCACGAGAACTGCCATCTTAGTTTTCACCTCTAAAGATAGTGATTAGCTTTCCGTCTAGCAGGAAAAGCTTATGTTTGATATATCTCCCACAATGTGTATCGGATAGCGGTTATCAGTGTTCTTGTTATTATTCTTGTATCTGTTCTAGGGGAATTACACTGTTATTTTCTCCCCCATGTTGGATAAGCTCAATACATGGCTGACTCGGTAAGGGATACAGCTTATAGGCTATTTCTACTATGATGTATTAGGTTTATGTTTTCCTGAGGATTGCCTTATGTTTCTATTCACGGGTTACTTTACTGTGACACCGGTGGTTCTATAGTAGAGTATAATGTTATGTGGGCTCCCCCCTTAAAACCTTAAAACCACATAAACACAAAACTACAAATCTTCAACTTATATTTCTCCACTTAAGCAGAGAGGCGGATCTGTCCCCCGATCCACACCCGATCGAGGTTCCCCGTCTTTTCTCGCTCCCCCACACAGCAAGTCCCTAAGGACACCAGCTGATACTCCAGAACCTTTTTTTTTCTCCCCCTAGGCGAGGCAGATTTTCTAAACCTCGCCTCTGGCGTATCTTCCCTACTCGATTCCTCTCTTCTCCCTTGCCCTATCTTACCCTACTTACTCCTTTTTCTCTCTCCTTCTCTCCTTACCACTTCCTTTTCTCGTTTCCTTCCTTCTTTGTTCCCTACACTCTAAACCAACTCCTGCTTTATTTCTCCGTATCCCTCCTCTCTCTTTCTTCTCTTCTCTTCCCCCTCCTTTTTCTTCTCCCTCTCTTTGCTACTTTTCTCTCTGTCTTGTTCGGCTCCTTGGCTCCGGGGGTTCACTAACCCCGTTCAACCCCCCCCCTGACAGCCCTCCCACATTGTCCACCACTACTTACCGAATTGCACTTTGGTGGGGCCTGACCCCCAGACGCAAACAAGTGCATAACCATGCAATCAAAATCATTACCCGATCTTTCATTAACGCTAAAATGTATATCCCTTAACGTGAAAGGTCTTAACCTTCCTGAGAAACGCTCCCAGGTCTTGACATCTCTCTCTAAACACAAAGCTCATTTTATTTTTTTGCAAGAGACCCACTTCCGCTCCGACACAATACCTAAACTTGCCAACAACACATATCGTATAGCTCACCATGCCACTAACCCAGATGCCAAAACGAAAGGTGTCTCAATATTAATCTCCAAACATGCAAACTTTTTACTCTCAGACTCATTGATTGACCCGGCGGGTAGATATATCTTCCTCAAAGGGAAGTACGCAAATAAACCAATAACATTAGCAAACGTCTACTGCCCCAATGAACATCAAGTCTCCTTCTTTAGAGACATTTGCGACCGACTGACAACCTTCCAGGAAGGATTAGTTCTCCTTGGAGGAGATTTCAACGTACCCCTAAATCCACTATTGGACTCATCATCAGGCTCTTCTGCCCTAACATACAAGGCCCTACGTCAGATCAAAACCCAATTGCAAAACCTGACCCTTCATGACACATGGCGCACACTATCACCCACAGTAAAAGATTACACATTTTTCTCTGCCCCTCACCAAAAGTATTCTAGAATCGACTATTTTTTCCTCTCCCAATCCGATCTCTCATTTTTAAATCAGTCCACGATAGAACCCATGTTTCTATCAGACCATCACCCCATCACGGTCACTCTAGCCTTCCCCGAAATCCACCCTCGTACTAAAGTATGGCGATTTAACCCTTCACTGCTGGGGGATCCGGTCTCCCTAGATCACATACGCACATGCATCCTCAACTACTTTGCTGAGAATTCGTCTCCTGAAATATCTCCTATCTCCCTATGGGAGGCTCATAAGTGTGTGGTCCGGGGGGAGCTGATGGCACTGGCAGCTAAAACCAAAAAACTGAACCAAGAACTTATTAACTCACTTATCGGAACAATTAAATCCCTGGAAAGAGCACACAAACAGACACAGGCAGTCGCCACCTTACAAGAACTATCTCACGCACGCGCTCTTTTAAAAATAGAACTGGATAGACGCTCTAGCAGACGCTACATCCTCTCCCAGAGGATCTTTTACGAGCAAGGGAACAAATGTGGCCGCTTGCTGGCACGTTCGGTCCAATCTGCTAAAACTTCTACCAGAATACATCATTTACGCAATTCCAAGGGGGATCTCCTGGTCAAGAACGAGGAAATAGCTAGAGAATTTGAGACTTTTTACTCAAAACTATATAACTTATGTCCTGATCAAAGGTCTCAAAACGCACAGAAAACCCGCTCTGACCTCATTAAATCCTTCCTCTCCAAATATAGCCCCAAGCCTATATCGCCCCAACTTAAACTAGAACTTGATAAACCCATATCTTTAAATGAAATTGCTGTGGCAATTAAACAAATGAAACTTGGCAAAAGCCCTGGTCCCGACGGATACACTCTCCAATATTATAAAACATTTGCAGACATCCTTTCCCCTACACTCTTAGCTACATTTAACACATTAGCTGATGCCCAATTTGATCCTTCCAGAATGCTAATGGCTCATATCACGGTCATACCAAAAGAGGGTAAAGACCCTTCATCAGTCGCGAACTACAGGCCAATATCCCTATTAAACGTAGACATCAAATTGTATGCAAAAATCCTTGCTACTAGACTACTCCCCTTAATACCAAACCTTATATCCCTGGAGCAGGTAGGGTTTGTCCCGGGCAGAGAAGCCCGAGACAACGTAATCCGCACGTTAAACTTACACCACTGGATTACGGCCACTAAAACCCAGGGTTTTCTTCTCTCCCTAGACGCCGAGAAGGCGTTTGACAGGGTGGCCTGGGACTACATGCACGAAACTCTCTCGGCGATTGGGATAGGAAACCGTATGCTTTCCTCTATTATGGCCCTGTATTCTGGTCCCTCCGCTGCAGTTAGAGTCAACTGCCTCCTGTCAGGCGCCTTCTCGGTTAAGAATGGCACACGTCAGGGATGCCCTCTATCACCACTTCTCTATATCCTCACCTTAGAGCCCTTCCTCAACAAACTAAGAAACAATCCTGATATTCGGGGCATTGTGGTAAAAGGGAGAGAGTACAAGGTTGCGGCATTCGCCGACGACATTTTGCTCTCACTACAAGCACCCCGTGTCTCACTCCCAAACCTTCTACAGGAAATTGATCTCTTTAACAAAATATCCAACTTAAAGATCAACCACACTAAATCACAGGCCCTGAATATCTCGCTACCCCCCCAAGAAGTGACAAGCTGTCAAGAATCCTTTCCGTTTCAATGGCAAAAAAACGCCCTCACCTACCTAGGAATACAAATCCCACCCATTTTATCAAATCTATACACACTGAATTTCCAGGTAGCTCTTCTTAAAGCCCAAAATTTCCTTAAGGAATGGAAGACGTTAAATGTCTCCTGGTTTGGGCGAGCAGCTCTGATTAAAATGCTTATCTTACCGCGCCTTCTATACCTCATACAAACAATACCAATAGCCCTGCCAACTAACTTTTTTACAACATATCAAAAAATCTGCTCAACATTTTTATGGAGAGATTCCCCCCCCCCGCATTAAATATTCTAGACTCACCTTATCCAAATCCAGGGGCGGAATAGGACTGCCGGATCTGAACAAATACTATAGCGCAAGCCATCTCACGAGGATAGCGGATTGGAATATCCACTCCCTTAAGAAATCCTGGATTCCCCTGGAAAATGCTGTGTCACATCTTCCTTTACACTTAATCCCATGGTTACCCCCTAAGCACTGGCCACAATCAATAATGACACACCCACTAATCTATCCGTCCCTATTAGCATTCAAAAAGGCTTCACTTAAGGGGAACTTAGCCTCAATCCCGGGCCCCTTAACTTCCTTGAGAGGAAATCCTGATTTCCCCCCAGGCTCCCACACCAACTTTTTACAGAAAGAATGGCCACATGAAGACGTTCTAATCATGCACTTCTATCAGGATGGGAAAATCATGCCCCATGAAAAACTCATAGAAATATCCAAAACCTCTGCATTTTCCTTCTGGACTTACAGGCAAATCAGACACTTTCTGGAATCCCACGCCAATCAAACCCACGGGATTAAACAACTCACTCAGTATGAAACCCTGTGTCACCGTAAAATCCCACAAAGACATCTCATCTCTCTTTTGTACACTCTGCTAAATGACCCCTTGACATCTACTATCTCACCTTCTCAGAGTGCATGGAACAGAGACCTTTCGACACCCTTAACTAGCGAGGAATGGAATAAGGTCCATGAGTACATACACAAAGGTTCATTGAATGTCACTACACAAGAGAACGGATATAAGATAGCTACCAGGTGGTATAGAACCCCCTCAAGACTTCACAAATTTAAATCCTCTATCCCCAACACTTGCTGGCGATGTGGAGTGGAAGTGGGTACAATGCTCCATATATGGTGGGACTGCGCAATCCTCCAACCTTTTTGGAAGGAGGTCCACAAATTAATAACACAAATTACCACATTTACTCTTGACTATACCCCAGCCCAATACCTTCTACACCATACCTCATTATCCAAACGAAACTACTTCAAATCCCTAGCGATGCATCTGGTGAATGCTGCTAGACTATGCGTCCCTAAACACTGGCAATCGACATCGGTACCATCAATTGGTGAATGGTTTGCAAGAATTTCCAAAACGAAAGACATGGAAGAGCTCATTCAAGTTTCTCAGGATAGGACTCAGAAGTTCACGGCTACATGGTCCTGTTGGATACACTTCACGACCACTGAGGGATACCGCCAATATCTTCCACGAGCCTCCACACAAACATAACTGTGTTCATTCAGGAAGGCACTCCTGTTGGTGCCTCCTCTGTAGGGTTTGGGGGGGGAGGGTTTGGTTACACCCCGGAGCCACCCTCTTCTATTTTCACTTGCCTTATTTCCAAACGCTACCCTCCCTACCCCCTCTTTTCTTTAATATACACCTTACTCCTCGCACTAAACCCTTTCCCCTTTCCTTCTTATCTAATACGACTCTCTTTAACCCATGAATCACTCTAGGCTCCCACATCTACATTCCTGGGGGTCTACCCACTTTATCCTCTTGTCTCCTCTTTACTATTTTACTCTTTCACTTCAAAGTACCCCTCTCTTTTTCTCTTGAGTATTCCCCCCCCCCTTTCTTTCCCCTCTTTTTTTTTCCCTTTTTCTTCTTCTTTTCCCCCTCTTCTCTCTTCCCCCTTCCTCTCTACCCCCTTCCCCTTTTCTCTTCTCCTTTCCTCCTCTCTTTACTTTTCAGACTATCCTATTCTCCTTTCTTTGGTTTGCAACCATTGTACAGTTGTCCCATGTATATTAGGCCCTAAGATGAGGGCACTCACTTGTCGATCTGGGAACTTCGAGACATTTAACATTTGTACCCGGAGGGGTCTCGACGTTTCCTGAGCCCTTACCCGAGACTGGCCCGGTGCTCGGCTCTCCCCTTAATACTCGCCGAATGATGATGTGAGTGGGGGGAGTTCGGCACTGGAATATAACACCCTGTTGAGAAGTTTCACGTTTTTGCTCCCAACATTAACATAAATCTCTCTCCAGATCAACCTCCTACTAACATTTTGTTGGAAAACATATGAATCCAATGTTGTTTGTTCTTTAAGCTAAATGACGATTGTACAAGATTCTATGTACGATTTCTGTATGTGATATATTTTTTTCTATACAATAAAATCTTTATGGGAAAAAAAAAAAAAAAAAAAAAAAATCTTGCAGCTGTGCCACCACAAATCACCAGACTCTGTGTGAAATGCAAACTCACCATCAATCCAGCGACATTTATATTACTAAAGGTCTACAATAGGGATGAGCCGAACACCCCCCGGTTCGGTTCGCACCAGAACCTGCGAATGGACCGAAAGTTCGCACGAACGTTAGAACCCCATTGACGTCTATGGGACTCGAACGTTCGAAATCAAAAGTGCTCATTTTAAAGGCTAATTTGCATGGTATTGTCCTAAAAAGGGTTTGGGGACCCGGGTCCTACCCCAGGGGACATGTATCAATGCAAAAAAAACTTTTAAAAACATCCGTTTTTTCGGGAGCAGTGATTTTAATGATGCTTAAAGTAAAAAAAAAAAAGTGAAATATTCCTTTAAATATCGTACCTGGGGGGTGTCTATAGTATGCCTGTAAAGTGGCGCGTGTTTCCCGTGTTTAGAACAGTCCCTGCACCAAATGTCATTTTTAAAGGAAAAAATCTCATTTAAAACTGCTTGCGGGTTTAATGTCATGTCGGGTCATGGCAATATGGATGAAAATCAGTGAGACAAACGGCATGGGTACCCCCCCAGTCCATTACCAGGCCCTTTGGGTCTTGTATGGATATTAAGGGGAACCCCGCACCCAAATTAAAATAAGGAAAGGCCCTATATACTCTGAACAGCAGTATACAGGCGGTGCAAACAAGACAGGGACTGTAGGTTTGTTGTTAAGTAGAATCTCTTTGTAATTTTGAACGGGTACATTTTTAACGTGTTTAGCTCCAGCCAAAAAATCTTTTTTAAGCTTTTTGGAAAACATAGGGAAGGGTTATCACCCCTGTGACATTTGTTTTGCTGTCTTTCCTCCTCTTCAGAAGATTTCACCTCACTTTTTGTCCCAATGAAAAATGTTTTTTTGAAAATTTGGGTTTTTTTGTGGAACAAGGATTGGAAAGCATCAGTGGAAAGGAGAAATTGTTTTCCCATATTAACTCTTACAGGAGAGAATTTCCCTTCCTAGGGGTAGATTTCATCTCACTTCCTGTTGTCTCCTTCCGTTTGCAAGTAGGAGTCGTTTGTAAGTTAGATGTTTGAAAGTAGGGTCCTGCCCTATATACTCAGCAGAAATTTGGGCCTTAGGTGTTGCTGTGGCCACAACACTGTAAGCCCTCACAGGGCCCTGCTGTGAAATATTAGATCAAGAATTGTAATTACATGCCCCTGTTGAACAGGAGCTGAAAAATTAGGCCTTAGGCACTGGTGCTGGTGCCACAACACTGCAACCCCTCACAGACACTCTAGTTGGAACGCAGGAACGAGCCCTGCTGCAAAGTATTGCATCAAAAATTGTAATTACACGCCCCTGTTAGACAGGGGCAGAAAAATTGGGCCTTAGGCACTGGTGCTGGTGCCACAACACTGCAACCCCTCACAGACACTCTAGTTGGAACGCAGGAACGAGCCCTGCTGCAAAGTATTGCATCAAAAATTGTAATTACACGCCCCTATTAGACAGGGGCAGAAAAATTGGGCCTTAGGCACTGGTGCTGGTGCCACAACACTGCAACCCCTCACAGACACTCTAGTTGGAACGCAGGAACGAGCCCTGCTGCAAAGTATTGCATCAAAAATTGTAATTACACGCCCCTGTTAGACAGGGGCAGAAAAATTGGGCCTTAGGCACTGGTGCTGGTGCCACAACACTGCAACCCCTCACAGACACTCTAGTTGGAATGCAGGAACGAGCCCTGCTGCAAAGTATTACATCAAAAATTGTAATTACACGCCCCTGTTAAACAGGGGCTGAAAAATTGTGCCTTAGGCACTGGTGGTGGCGCCCAGAACCAAAAATGTTCTTACAAGCTATCAGCGTGATGATTGAGGAGGAAGAGGATAATTACTCAGGGATAGTCACTCAGCATCAGCATAGGCAGTCTTTGAAGGGATCTGAGATTTCCAAAAAAATTATTCGGTTACATCAGCATCAGGTGCTTGGTAGCTGGTGGTGATCCAAGACTGATTCATTTTTATGAAGGTCAGCCGATCGACCGAGTCGGCGGACAGACGCACCCTGTGATCGGTTACCACGCCTCCAGCAGCACTGAATGTGCGTTCCGAAAGAACGCTGGATGCAGGACAGGCCAGTAGCTCAATTGCATACTGTGCAAGCTCTGGCCAGTGATCCATCCTCAAGACCCAGTAACCCAGAGGATTTTCGGTGGGAAAGGTGTCCAAGTCTGATCTTGCCCCTAGGTATTCCTGCACCATGTAAAACAGACGCTGGCGATGGTTGCTGGAACCGATCATACCTTGGGGCTGCGGACCAAAAAATTGTCTGAACGCATCGGTCAGACGGCCACCTTCTCCACCGCTCCTTCTTTGACTGACCGAAGCCTCAGCAACACGTTGTCCAGAAACAGGAGTTTGTAACCTCCCAGTCTCTGGGAACGCATTGCACAGACCTTTCTGCAAGGCCTCCCGAAGATGTTTCATCCTCTGCTCCCTCTGCGATGGCAAGATAAGGTCCGCAACCTTACCCTTGTAACGTGGATCAAGGAGGGTTGCCAGCCAGTATTGGTCCTTCTCCTTGATACCACGAATACGAGGATCCTTACGCAGGCTTTGCAGGATCAGGGAGGCCATGCAGCGTAGGTTTGCTGAGGCATTCGGTCCGGAGTCCTCTGGGTCACTAAGGACGACAACGTCCGCAGCCACCTCCTCCCAGGCACTTACAAGTCCATGTGTTTCTTGGGACTGATCCCTTAAAGACTGCTGCTGATGCTGAGTGCCAGGCTCCACCTCCATACTGACACAATCTTCCTCCTCCTCCTCCTCCTCCTCGTCCTCTTCCTGTGTGATCGGCGGGCAGGCAGGAACACTGTCTGGATAAAGGGGGCCTTGAGAGCTAAGGAAGTCCTCCTCTTCCTGCCTCTGTTCTGCCTCAAGTGCCCTGTCCATTATTCCACGCAGCGTGTGCTCCAACAGGTGGACAAGGGGGACAGTGTCACTGATGCATGCACTGTCACTGCTCACCATCCTTGTGGCCTCCTCGAATGGTGACAGGACAGTGCATGCATCCCTGATCATGGCCCACTGGCGTGGGGAAAAAAAACCAAGCTCCCCTGACCCTGTCCTGGTGCCATAGTCGCACAGGTACTCATTGATGGCCCTCTGCTGCGTGTGCAGCCGCTGCAGCATGGCCAACGTTGAGTTCCACCTGGTGGGCATGTCACAGATTAGGCGGTTCTTGGGCAGGTTAAACTCCTTTTGGAGGTCCGTCAGCCGAGCACTGGCATTATATGACCGGCGGAAATGCACACAGACTTTCCTGGCCTGCCTCAGGACATCCTGTAAGCCCGGGTACCTGCCCAAGAACCGCTGCACCACCAAGTTAAGGACGTGAGCCAAACAGGGCACATGGGTCATTTGTCCCTGTCGGAGGGCAGAGAGGAGGTTGGTGCCATTGTCGCAAACCACCATTCCTGCCTTAAGTTGGCGTGGCGTCAACCACCTCTGAACCTGCCCCTGCAGAGCTGACAGAACCTCTGCCCCAGTGTGGCTCCTGTCCCCCAAGCACACCAGCTCAAGCACCGCATGGCATCTTTTGGCCTGCGTACTTGCGTAGCCCCTTGAACGACTACGGAGCACCGCTGGTTCCGAGGAAGAGGCCATGGAGGAAGAAGAAGAGGAGGGGGTGGAGGAGAGAGGTGTGTCACAATCAGCATTTTGGAGGCGTGGTGGCGGAACAACCTCCAACACTACTGCACCTTGTCCTGCATCCTTCCCAGCTGCCAGCAGAGTCACCCAATGCGCCGTGAAACTTAGGTAACGTCCCTGTCCATGCCTGCTGGACCATGTGTCAGCGGTAATATGCACCTTACCGCTGACCGCCCTGTCCAGCGAGGCATGGACATTGCCTTCCACATGCCGGTAGAGAGCCGGAATCGCCTTCCGTGAGAAAAAGTGGCGTTTGGGTACCTGCCACTGAGGAACCGCACATTCCACAAACTCACGGAAGGGGGCAGAGTCTACCAACTGAAAAGGCAGCAGTTGAATTGCTAGCAATTTTGCCAAGCTAGCATTCAACCGCTGGGCATGTGGATGGCTGGGAGCAAACTTCTTTCGGCGGTGCAGCAGCTGGGGCAGGGAAATTTGCCTGGTACAATCTGACGTGGGTGTACCAAAAGCAGATTGCCCACAAGTACTTGGCTGTGACACACCTAATTCTACACCTTCATTCCTCTCACTGCAGGTCTCAGAGAGGACTGGAGGTCTAGTGGGGTTGGAAATCTCAGCTGATGAGGAGCAAGGAGAGATCCTCTTTGTTCTTTGGTGTGGGTCTTTTAGATACGCTTGCCAACGAACTGCATGGCAGGTCAACATATGTCTGGTCAAGCATGTGGTACCCAAGCGGGAGATGTTTTGGCCACGCGAGATACGCTTGAGACATATGTTGCAAATAGCAGCGGTGCGATCTGATGCACTCGTCTCAAAAAAGGCCCACACCAAAGAACTTTTTGAATAACGCGCAGAGACTGCAGCGCCCTGCACATGTGGAGCTTTGGGGTGTGATGCAGTCAATGTGCTGCCCTTAGGCTGGCCCCTGGAGGGCATCCTGCCTCGTTGGTGATGTGCCGCCTCCTCCTCCTCCTCCTCCTCCTCCTCTCTCCTATCAGGCACCCACGTTGAGTCAGTGACCTCATCATCCCCTCCCTCCTCATCACTGGAGCAAACCTGGCAGTATGCTGCAGCAGGGGGAGCATGACTGCCAGATTGCTGTCCTTCTTGGGCACCCCCTCTGTCCGTGCTCATGTTACTGCCTTCATCGAGCTCAGTATCATCATCAGAGCCTTCCAAACGCTGGGCATCCTCCTGGAGCATGTACCCAACACTGTGGTCAAACAGTTCAAGGGAATCCTCAGGAGGACATGGTGGAGCTAGGGAAGGAGTCACTGATGACATTGAGCTGAGGGAAGAGGCCGCTGCTTTGCCAGACAAAGCACCCTGGGTGAGAGAGGATGAGGAGGATGAGGACGGCTTGGTCATCCACTCGACCAAGTCTTCCGCATCTTGCGGCTCAACACGGCCAGCTGCCGAAAAAAAGGCCAAGCGTGTCCCATGGCCACGTGCTGATGAGGATGCACCGTCTCCATGACCAGCACTAGACACAGAGCCTGCTTGCCCTCTCTTATTGGCTTGTGACTGTCTGCCTCTCCTTCTTGGCCTTCCAGACATACTAATTGCCTGTAGCTGCACTAAGCTGGGATAGAACACCAGTAATTTTCTTTAGGTAGCTTTATATACTATAACCAGACAAGCCTGCCTGTCAGTAGGAAGATAACAGGAACGGATCTAGCTGAACACTGTGAGCAGGACGCACTGTACTAAATGTAAATAGTCTAGCTGCCTGACCGTGGTACTAATAGGATCAAATAGAACACCTGTAATTTTCTTCAGGTAGCTTTATATACTGTAACCAGACAAGCCTGCCTGTCAGTAGGAAGATAACAGGAACGGATCTAGCTGAACACTGTGAGCAGGACGCACTGTACTAAATGTAAATAGTCTAGCTGCCTGACCGTGGTACTAATTAGGATCAAATAGAACACCTGTAATTTTCTTCAGGTAGCTTTATATACTGTAACCAGACAAGCCTGCCTGTCAGTAGGAAGATAACAGGAACGGATCTAGCTGAACACTGTGAGCAGGACGCACTGTACTAAATGTAAATAGTCTAGCTGCCTGACCGTGGTACTAATAGGATCAAATAGAACACCTGTAATTTTCTTCAGGTAGCTTTATATACTGTAACCAGACAAGCCTGCCTGTCAGTAGGAAGATAACAGGAACGGATCTAGCTGAACACTGTGAGCAGGACGCACTGCACTAAATGTAAATAGTCTAGAAGATAACAGGAACGGATCTAGCTGAACACTGTGAGCAGGACGCACTGCACTAAATGTAAATAGCCTAGAAGATAACAGGAACGGATCTAGCTGAACACTGTGAGCAGGACGCACTGCACTAAATGTAAATAGTCTAGAAGATAACAGGAACGGATCTAGCTGAACACTGTGAGCAGGACGCACTGCACTAAATGTAAATAGTCTAGAAGATAACAGGAACGGATCTAGCTGAACACTGTGAGCAGGACACACTGCACTAAATGTAAATAGTCTAGAAGATAACAGGAACGGATCTAGCTAAACTGAATACAGTGTATATATATATATATGCAACACCTGGGATGCATATATATACACAATACACTGTAAGTGCAGCTAACTGACTGACTGTTCTGCCTAATCTATCTAACTCAAATCAAATGACACTGTCTCTCTCTCTATCTCTCAGCACACCGGAACACACACTACACAGGGCCGCCGTGCAGGCGGCCTTATATAGTGTGGGGCGTGTACTAAATCCCCTGAGCCATAATTGGCCAAAGCCTCCTTGGCTTTGGCCAATTACAGCTCTCTGTTCAGGCGGCACTGTGATTGGCCAAGCATGCGGGTCATAGTGCATGCTTGGCCAATCATCAGCCAGCAATGCACTGCGATGCCGCAGTGAATTATGGGCCGTGACGCGCCACACGAATTTGGCGCGAACGGCCCATATCGTTCGCAATTCGGCGAACGACCGAACAGCCGATGTTCGAGTCGAACATGGGTTCGACTCGAACACGAAGCTCATCCCTAGTCTACAAGCACATTGGGTTACCTCCTCCACATCGATAACACCATACATCAGCATATCTTCAAACTCTGCTTGGTTCTCCAATTTTTACTCCAAAGACACCACAACATCAAACCATAAAAAAGTACTCATAGTGTAGTATTCATTGGGACAAGGTATACAAACAACGCAGAATATTACACTCACTTGTTATTGTGCCCAAGCTCGGCACCAGTTTAAACATCCTGCTTTGTATACAGCACCACCGCACCGCTTGGTGACCAGCGTGTATTCCAACAGTTGGAAATTCGGGCCGTACATGTCACACCAGAACAGGAAGTGACGACACCCATGGAGCCTCAACTCGTTTCACTGATTGTGTCTTCAGGAAGTGCTGACATTGGAACACACATCTTAAAACACACTTACATACATACAGGAATTCTGATTTATAATCTCATGATCATCAAGGTGTTGCTGCTGCTAAAAGATGTGAATGCTATAGTAAGTGACAACATGAGAACATGCTGTATAATCTGAATTATATGTATATTTGAATCATTTTGTCAAGAGGTTCAAGACTGAATTTCATAAGTTCAAAGCTAAAATTGCAAACTCCTTTAAAGTTCTAGGTATCTACTGTGCATATTCTAGTCCATCTAATCTGAAACCACAACTTTTATATTGTGGTAGTTCATGATCCCCAATTTTTCTGCACGCAGCTCTCCACAGCTGAATTGGTTACAGCTGCTTTGTATCTGGCATTTAATAACTGAATTGCTTGAGCGATTTTCTCGTTCTGAATAATGCACTATTGTACACTTTAAAGAATTGCTATAAATTGTCGCCGTGGGAATTTTTAAGAAACGGTTATTTTGCTTCCCAAGGATAGTTTAGGATTAGCATAACAGTCAACTACAATCTCTAAAAGCATTTATGACTCTTACGTGTCTGTTATTTTATTCTCTACCCAACAAAGAAATGTAATTACAGATGTTAAATGCTTGTTTTGTGTGGAAAAATAAATGCACGGATTTAATTCCATTCCATGTGTACTAATTTAAAAGGACTGCACCGTTATCACTCTATACTAATTCAGAAGTAATTTAACCTTGGACTGAACATATTTAGGGTCAAAGCCACATTGGGCATCATTTAGTAACTGGAAAACGTCTGTGCCATTGAAAATCTCTGTGCGCCAAATCTTCCACCAAGCCCAGAAAAGAGCACAACCTGCCAGTTTGTGAATATTTTTTTCATTACAAAAAAGATGATTAACTTTTTCATTAGCAGAGGCCCGTATTAAAGATACACTATTGTTGATTTGATTTTGTAGAACACAATACCAGTATTTTTATGAATAAGTATATTTTTCTGTGTAACTTGAACCAACTGAAGGCAACCTCCCAACAAAACTGAGAACCTAAGCACTAAGGCCAGTTTCACACTGGGGTGGTGGGTGTGTCGGCGGTAAAACGCTGCTATTTTTAGTGGCGCTTTACCATCGTTTTAGCGGCGCTATTTGCCACTAGCAGGGGCGGTTTTACCCCCCGCTAGCAGACGAAAAAGGGTTAAAACCGCCGGCAAAGCACCGCAAAGCAGCGCTATGCCGGCGGTATAGCCACGTTGCCCCATTGATTTCAATGGGCAGGAGCGGTGAAGGAGCGGTGTATACACCGCTCCTTCACTGCTCCAAAGATGCTGCTAGCAGGACTTTTTTTGGCATCCTGCTAGAGCACCGATCCAGTGTGAAAGCCCTCGGGTTTTCACAATGGAGACACAGCAGCGGCTGTTTCAGGTCGGTTTGCAGGCGCTATTTTTAGCGCAATAGCGCATGCAAAGTGACCCAGTGTGAAAGGGGCTTAAGAGAAGTATATAGGCTAAAAATTGATGACCTCCCAAAAAAATGCTAATTGCTTGGTTGTCTTTCATCACTTGGCCCCCTACAAGCTTGCAGTGGATAAAAGCAGAACTCCTTATCTGTATACTTGTTACAAGTCAGTGATTCAGACAGTTGACATTGCATTCATTTGGGTGTGCTATGCTGCATTTGCATCCCATTCATTTTAAATGGGTTTGCAGCCACCATAAAGCTCAAAAAATTGGCAATGCACCTTTTCAATACATCACCCCTCTATGCATGTCATGCGTGGTGTGCTGTTTTGGTTACAGTGCACTGGGGTGCCTTTGGCAACAGGGTAACCTGAGTGCCCTTTATGTTTATATCACAATTGTAATTCTTGCTGAATGAGCCTTAGTAGCTTCCCGAATGGTTTCATTAGTGCTCTGAAACTGCTTTTTTGGATGTTGGAGGAAGCTGACTTTTGAGTATTATTTGAGCACTGGTCCCATCTGCTTGGCCTCTGCATGCAAACACAAGAAAAAAGCACTTCTGAAGAAAACCACCATTCTACTTCCTGGGCACTGCTTACAGATATTACTAGCGCCAATGCTTGTAGCTCAGAACTTGGTAGTCTGGCCATTATTCCTGATAATTCAGCACCTGCAGTCATCACCACTTACACTTTTTCCTGGTGGATGGTTGTCCTGCTATTTAGCAATGCTTGAATGTTAACATAAACCTGTTCTCGTGTGTACATAACATTTTTGTTTTTTTTCAATTCCCTTTTAAATCTAATGCTGTTTTACAGAGCCAGTACTTCATAGTGATATTATTCTCACTGCTGTCTAACCCAGTGTTTCCCAATTGTGGGTGCCAAGGCACCCCTGGCAGTGTGGGCCATTTAGGTTCCCCCAGGGTGCTGAAAGCACAGGACCCAGTTTGGTCTGGATCAGCCATGCTACAGGCAGGCTGTCCATCAGCACCATAACAACCAATAATGCTCTAGTTCCAGAACGCATCATTCATTGCTATGCTGTTGGCCCATCTGGATCATGGCAATGCATTATGTTAAATAGAAAGAAAACCCCATCCCCATTGAAAACGTCAAACGTGTGACGAAACGCGTCTGGGAGGGGCGTGCTGACGTCACCACATTGCGCAATTGAGGACGGGAGTGTGTCCGGAGGCCGGCCGGCTCCGTTTTAGTTTCTTTTATCCTTCAGCCTGTTATATTCGACCATTGTAAGTGCTTTTCTGTTTTTAATAAATGTGATATAGTCAGTATTACACTATTTGGCTCTCCATTATTTATATGCCGCTGAGCTTGGACGGAGAGGACAAGACGGGACATACCGTTTCGGTTGGAAGTGATGTTGAGAACATAATACATCTGCCTTATGTGTCTTTTTTGTCTGGTAAGGGGACAACCCTGAAGGTTTGCCTTATTTATCCTCTGGTGGCGGTTCTCGTGCTTCCACATATCTGCATATGAGGGTTAGCCCTCTGGTAAGCAGCCTGTATCACTATTGTGTCTATCACTGGATATAAGCTTTCTATTTTCCATATATATATATTTTTTTTCACTTGGAGTATTTTATATGCCGACTACCCACCCTATATCTGGTAAGCAGATTTGGAAGTCGTTGCAGCTTTCACATTCTTTTTATATATTTTTTGATATTTTGTATTTATTTATTATTTTTCTTCTTTCACTTGTGTGTGCATGATTGCATGACACTCACCTCACTGTCCTAGCTACTTAGCGTAGGATTTATGATTACACGTGATTTAAGGATTTTTTGGGTGGTCACCCCTTTTTGTTTGGTGTGGTATATGTCAAAACAATATTACGCTATATATATTTTTTATATTTTTTGCACTATATCTGTGAATACACGGGATGAGGGCGCCCCTCCTGTTCCATCTGGAGTATACATCTAAAGGCCCAGGCTGGGTTTAAGCCACTCGCCCTTACAAACTTACTTCTGGTAAGCACAACTGAAGTTGGAGTGTTTTGCTGATTGTGTTTATTTATCACTATCTTGCTTGGAGAAAATTTTGACCCGGATCAACATTGGGACTATTCATTCATGATTATAGGACTGTAACATGGACTCCTTTATCATTTCTTAGCGCGGTTTTTTATTGTTTGAATGCATTATGTTGTTCCAGGGCACAGGGCTGCTCCTAGCATTCAGAAGAGGAGAGAGAAGAGAAGTCCTCCTCCAGACCTGCTCCACCTCCCACCCTCTGTAGCGCTCCTGTAACCAAAAGGTTTGTCTCTGAAGTGACTGAGGGACTGATTGGGGAGACTTTGAAGTTTTTGGGGGACTCCATTGATGAGTAATATTTATGTTTTTTAAATGTTAGACCGCAGTGCCTAGAGAGTGCATACTTTTAAAGGGTGTCATGACTAAAAAAGGTGATAAACACTGGGATGACCTGCTCCCTTTACATCAGTGGTCATCAACCCTGTTCTCAGGGCCCACTAACAGGCCAGGTTTGCAAAATAACTGAATTACATCACAGGCGATATCATTTGCTGCTCAGTGATTGCAGTATTCTATTCTGCATCTCCCCAAGGTAATGCATAAAAACCTGGTCTGTTAGTGGGCCCTGAGGACAGGGTTGATGACCACTGCTCTACATGACACATTGTAGAATAGAAAACCTTTATACTATTTTATTTGACTATTGAATAACAAGCTTTTTCAAGCATGTTTGGAGATTTTGCTGAACAGGGGTACCCCTCTAAGTTGTTCTAAAGCAAACCCTGACACACTGGGGTTGATTTACTAAAGGCAAAAAGACTGTGCAGTTTGCAAACTGCAGTTGCACTCTGCAAGTGCAGTTGCTCCAAAGCTTAGTAAACTAGGTAAAGCTTCACTTTACAAATACCTAATCAGGTGCAAGGAAAATAGAAAAAATAGCTTGCACATGATTGGACGATGGAAGTCAGCAGAGCTTCCCCATCATTTACTAAGCTCTGGAGTAACTGCTCTTGCAGAATGCAACTGTCTATTTGCCTTTAGTAAATCAACCTCACTGTCTGAGAATCATAGGTGCTGTTACAATCTCAGAAAGGCTAAAAACATTTTTGCCATTTTGCATAACATTTTTATCTTTTTCTCAGTGCATGGGCATATTTTTGTATGTGTAAGCATAAATGTTTTGTAAGTGTGTATTATTTATAAGGTAACAACACCAAAAGTGGCAGAGACTCAAATCAATTTATACCTAGCAAAGGAACAGTACACATGAGTTGGTGCACACTGAGCAATACAATAATTACCCAGCAGTTGATCTAGCTAGTTAGAACAAACCACCCAATTAAACTGATACTAACATTTATATTAAAAACAGAAGGTCTTGTTGCATACATTTGCAAATCTGTATGAAATCACACTGTCACACCAAGGCACCTTTGCAAAGCAAGGTCCCTAACTCTATATATACTCTCAGTATAGTGCTCAAACCAGAACTGTATATAGAACAGTGAATACAGTATATACCAGCTTCATTCATTTGAAGGCCCCTAAAAATGTAGTCAAATGTTTTGTTTTTTTTTGCTTTTTTTTAGTTACAGTATGAATATAAGTATTAGAACTCCTGCAATGCTTTTATTGCTGTCTGTGCTTCTGCTGGGTAGAGTAATCTCTTCTATTTTGTCTGGTGACAACTAACACCAAGACAGAAAATGATGGTGGGAAATCCCCAAAAAAGATGAGGATACATTAGGGACCAGTAGGGACAACTGATTAGGAGGGGATTTCCCCTTACTTTAGAGAGTTTTCCTCTAACGTCATGTTACATATTCAGGACAGAAAATGAAGAGTAATATTCTCAATGGGAGGAGACAACAAAAAATAAATAGACAAGGGCTTCTTCCCTACACTATCCAAAACTAAAAACAAAACATTTTGGCTATGCATACGCTTCAAAGGTACTTTACTATGGATTTCTGTTATTAATGATGAATTCCAGGTTTGAATATTTTATACATAGTTACATTGGTCCAGCTTGGACCAATGTAACTATGTATATAGCATACCTGGCTGATGCCCCTGTATGCTGGAAATCGCTGTAGTAGAGACTGAAACTCCAGTGATCTCTACTAGGTTCCAGGTCCTGTGATAAGATGCTGGCTTGCCGCATTCTGAACACAGGTGCTTGGCCACTCTGCATGGGTGCTATTCAGAGAATAGTTGTCATCTTCAGAATGAATGCCTAGCATCCTCTACTTGGAAGAGAGGGAGAGGCGGGGTGGCGAGGGAGAGGAGGGGACTCACAAGGGGAGGAGACCGATCGGTGTTCCTCTGTACTGGGAACACACGATCCGTCTGCTCTCACCTGACAGGATGTGACAGGACATGGATCTGTGTGTCTAAACACACAGATCCACGGTCCTGCTCTGTTATCGGGCAATCGCGGGTGCCCGGCGGACATCACGGCTGCCGGGCACGCTCATCGGCTCCCGCCGGGAAACCCAGGACGTCATATGACGCCTGCCCAGGATGGGAGATCCCTCCTGCAGACGTCATATGAATATGGGCGGCATGTGAAGTGGTTAAATGTGATAGCTTCCTTCGTTTTTGAGTAAATCACTGTACACAGAGGTTGTAAAGTAAATTTGTAAGTTCTGTATATAATTGTATTCTGTTTTGTATGTATTGCACACTGCCCTTACTGTGCTTCACTAATAATGTTTTCAGTACATGTTTGCATTCTTTCGAGTCCTGATTAGAATTAGCCTGCCTATGTTACACCCCTTACCATAAACGTAGAATTGAAATAATAATGTGATACCTACGTAATCATGTGTATAAAAACCTTTAATTGCGTCATAATAAAGCAGAACAGTTATTTGGAAAGATGCAGAGTGTATCTTTTGTGTCTTTTCCCAACTGCAGTAGGTATTATTAATTTGGAACCACTAATCAATATGAGGATAGGAGTTGCCTATCTAAAAAAAAAGCGTGTCAGATGGCGAGCCAGCCAGGAGGAGATTTACAGGTGACCCTGAGAATCCGAAATGAGGAGCTTGAGACGATCCGGGAATTTTCTGATAATCAGCCAGCTGAGGAAGGCCTTTTGCTTACATTTGAATTATCAGACTTCCTTGATCGGGAAGGATGGATCAAGGGTGACAATTAACTTTATATGTTGTCAGGGAAGATGGGATGAGCACTATGGCTGCCCGTCTGATCATAGAAGCTAGAGTATGTGAAGTATGGGATGCAAAGGATATCAGAACAAAATAAGGAAAGCAGAATTTAAAGCAGGGAAATATTAGAGTTAAAAGAAAGTGAGTGAATGATATGCATGTGTTGTGTACAAATGGGAAAAATGTAAGTGATTTTAGAGAGATATTCATGTATGTGTATGAATGCTGGAATCTTTAGTTCTACTTGTGTGTGATGTTAGCTCTCTACAGACCCCCTCCCTATTCTCTGTCTCATAAAAGAATGGGGCTGAGACATTAGTGACAAGGACACCCATTATATGATTAATGATAAACAATGTGATCACAATTAGTTTGAATCTGTTTTCCAAACATGGCAAAATGGAGGTTACATTTAACCGTGTATTATACAAATTGAGTATCCTTTGATAGTGGAAACAGTGCATTTAAAAAAGGGAAATTAAGTAAAATGTCTTCCTTTAAGGAAATATATCTGTGGATGTATATTAGAATTAGGGTGTGATATTGAGATTATCACTTGAGTATTATTTCTGATATGAGTTTTACAATTTTATTAATAATATAGATATATTGTAACTGGTTTAGACAACCTTTGGTTGGAAATGAAATCCAGGTTTTTGGGGAAATTTGTAAAATGGGATTAGTTTAGATTAAGATAGCAATTTTGTATTTTTACATTTATACAATAAACCCTTATTGAGAGAAAAAAAAAAGATTAAGATGAGGTTGTTAACCACTTCAATACAGGGCACTTATACACCTTTTTGCCCAGACCAATTTTCAGCTTTCAGCGCTGTCGCAGTTTTAATGACAATTGCGCGGTCATTCATCACTGTACCCAAACTAAATTTTTATCATTTTGTTCCCACAAATAGAGCTTTCTTTCGGTGGTATTTGATCACCTCTGCGGTTTTTATTTTTTGCTAAACAAATAAAAAAAGACCGAAAATTTTGAAAAAAAAAAGTTTTGCTTTTGTTTCTGTTATAAAATTTTGTAAATAAGTAAGTTTTCTCTTTCACTGATGGGCACTGATAAGACGGCACTGACAGGCACTGATAAGGCGGTACCGATGAGGTGGCATCAATGAGCGGGCACTGACGGGCACTGATGATGGGCACTGATATGCGGCACTGATGGGCACTGGTAGACGGCACTGATGGGTGGCACTGATATGCAGCACTGATGGGCATTGATAGGCGGCACTGATGGGCACTCATCGGTGGCACAGTTGGGCACTGATGGGCACTGATAGGTGACACTGGGCACTAAATCCTGCAAAGATGGGTTTTTATGGATGGCACTGATAGGCGGCACTGCTGGGCACTGATAGGTGGCACTGCTGGGCACTGATAGGTGGCACTGCTGGGCACTGATAGGCGGCACTGATGGGCATTGATACGTGGCACTGATACGCGGCACTGATATGAGGCACTGATAGGCATCCCTGGTGGCACTGGCAGTGGTAGGCATTGTGAGTGGGCACTGATTGGTATCTGCCTGGGCATTGATTGGCAGCTGCCTGGGCACAGATTAGTATTTCCCTGGGGGTCTAGGGGAGGCATACCTGGTGGTCCAGTGTGGATGGCCATCCTTGTGGTCCTGAGCGGCATGATAGTGGTCCTGGACAGGATACGAGGGGGGGGCTGTGCTGATAAACAATCAGACCCCCCCGTCAGGAGAGCAGCCGATCGGGTCTCCTCTACTCGTGTCTGTCAGACGCGAGTGAGGAAAAGCCCATCATCGGCTCTTCCTATTTACATTGTGATCAGCCGTAATTGAACACGGCTGATCATGTAGTATAGAGTCTCCGTCAGAGACTCTTTACCTAGATCGGAGTTGTGGTGTGTCAGACTGACACACCGCAACAACGATCACCGCGATGTGTGCCCCCGGGGGCGCGCCGCGGCTTAATATCCTAAGGACGTCATATGACGCCCAGTCAGGGTGTTGAAACCACTTTGCCGCCGTCATTCTGCTATATGGCGGGCGGTAAGTGGTTAATTGGAATACAGCTGCCATGATATTTAACAAAGCCAAGATAGATGGAATACATAAAGAGTTTTTCTAAAAAATTAAATCTAAAGGTCTGATAATAACTTGATGTGCGGTCCATGATGTGAGAGTATTAATAAATAAAATGTAAATATAACCGACCCATCAAGTCCACACACCCTGTTATGATAGATGCCACCCGCAGCCAGTTGTTTTATAGTTTTTGATCTGGCTGAGAGCTTTCTGTTCTGTCATATACAGATTGTTGGTCCTTTTGTTTTTATTTATATTTATTTTTGAAATCCAAAGCAGAATGTGTGGATTGTGAAATGATGTACTTTTCCTTGTAAGTGCAGTGGTATAAGCAGAAGAATACTTTGGATTTATTGGACATCTCTGCATGACCACAGGGTATTGTTATCATTTATTATGTTATAAAATCAGGAAAATAATGTCAGATGGAAATTAAGGACTTGTATTTTCTAGCTAAAACGAACAACAGAGCAAGCAATGAGAAATTATAATATTGCCAGGAAAAAGTTGTCTTTTTGAAACACGAAACTGGAGTTCTTACACAAACAGCATGATAGAAAACAAGCCATTGTAATATATTTATGCAAGCTGGACCCAGTAATGAAGGGTTCACCCAGATATATCAGAGCTGTAGCTTTATGTAAAGGTGCTGTTAGACAAAGTTACAGACATTATTTTGGTCAAATATTAAATTTTTAATGGTCCCACATTTTGCGCAGAAAATATACAGCTAACTAAATGTTTGTCTAATGTTGGAATGGCCTAGTCAAAGCCCCGATCTCAAGCCAAAAATGTTTTTTCCTTTCCCAATGAGCGACAAGCATTGCTGACATTAAGGCCGTGTTCACACTGGTGCGGGGATCCGACTTGGATCCCCACCAATACCAGGTACTGTGTTTGGTATGAATCTTGAGGGGGAACTCCACACCAAATTTTAAATTAAAAAACTGGCATGGGTTCCCCCTCCAAGAGCATACTAGGCCCTTAGGTCTGGTATGGATTTTGGGGGGGACCCCCACGCGTTCTTTCCGGCGTAGGGGGTTCCCCTTAAAATCCATACCAGTCCTAAGGGACATTGTCGCTTCCCCCTCGCACTCGCTGCAATGTGCTCGCATGTGTTTTTCCTATTGCAGCGAGCGCGAGATGTACAGTACCCTGTTGCCGAGGACCAGCGCAATAGGATCGCGCTGGAAACATTCTCGTGGGCAGATGCTGTAGCTGCCCTTGCATCATATTTGGTCCGTCGGACCAGCATACAGACGAACGGATTTCCCGATAGGAACTGGCCTCCAGCAGGAAGATTTGAAACATGTTTCAAATGTAAAGTCCGTCTGATTTTCGACCGAAAAGGTCCGTCGGAAGTCCGATGAAGCATACACACGGTCGGATTGTCCGACGGATTTGTTCCGGCGGACAAGTTGGGTCGAAAAGTCCGCCCGTGTGTACACGGCATTAGAGCATGGCTTTTGACACAGCTTTTTACTTCTCATCTATCATAGTTTGCGGTGAATACATCCTAAGAACAATCTGTGGATGTATTATACATGTTGTTTGGTTTGTTCTGTGTGTTTTGTTGTAATCATTTTTGTTGCCATTGTTCAGCATCAGCATGAAGATTCTTATAAATAAGTGTCTGAATTCTAAGTCCTAGCATCCTGTACTTAATTTGTACCTTGCTGCATCCAGTCTAACCCATGTTAATGCAGCTTTAATTATGTTTTTTATTAGAGCTTACAGGTACAATAGAACTTTCATTACTGTTTGCTCTAGATTTATTGCTTCATTTAAAAGTGAGCCTTATCACTCTATAATAATTGCTGATAAGACACCATGCCTGAGGCATACGGCATGATTAGCGTGCAAAAGCAAGAACCATTAAATATTTAATGATTACAATCGCAGCAAGGCAAAAGGCATGTATTCTAAATAAACCTAATGTTTTGTATTAATGCAAATAAGGTTTTAAAAAGTAATGCTTTTCTATTTAAAATAATAGGATTATAATTATTTCATTCTGGAGGCATTGCATCTTGTACAACTGGGTGTAAACACAAAAAGTGAATGTAGCAGCAGCAATGGGCCTGATGCATGAGAATTCCTATTAGAAAGATTTACTATATGTATGGAACTTTATTAGCCAGTAAATTTTGCTGGAAAATTTGCATAGGCAATTTTATGCTAATGTTCACTTGGGGAGTGAAATTGTGTTCATTCATTAATTTTCCGGTGTTGGGGAACGATTATGCAGAAGGTAAGAAAAGTAACTTTAAAAAAAGGGCCATTCGAAGCTGTTATGGATAAATTATAGTGCTTGAGAAAATGCACAATTACATTTTGGATACCAGCTCTTGCTTAAGGAACATATAAACTGTGACTGTTCTCACTGACAGAGAAATATGTAAGCTGACTGGTCTAAATTGTCCAGCCCTAGAATCAATTACTGGATAGAAATAATACAAATGATTTCAATGATATCACAATTATGCATTGATTTGGACTCTGCCGATAAAGAGTTATGCCGCGTACACACGAGCGGACTTTACGGCGGACTTTGCCCGGCGGATTTTTCGACGTACTTTCCGACGGACTTTCTGAATGAACGGACTTGCCTACACACAATCCACCAAAGTCCGTCGAATTCATACGTGATGACGTACGACCGGACTAAAACAAGGAAGTTCATAGCCAGTAGCCAATAGCTGCCCTAGCGTGGCTTTTTAGTCCGTCGAACTAGCATACAGACGGCGGACTTTTCGACCGGACTCGATTTCAACGGATAAATTTTAAACAAGTTTCAAATCTAATTCCGTCCAACTTTTGAGAAAACAAAGTCCGCTGGAGCCCACACACATCGAATTGTCCGACGAAATCCAGTCCGCCGGGCAAAGTCCGCCGTAAAGTCCGCTCGTGTGTACGCGGCATTACTGTATTAAAAAAAAAAAAAAAAACAGCATAGGCTCCTCTAATTCATACCAGACTCTTCAGATCTGGTATGGATTTTGAGGGGAACCCCATGCCAAAAACAAAAAACAAAATGCCCCCAAAATCCATACCAGACCCTTCTGAGAGATCTGAGCATGCAGCCCAGCTGGTGAGGAAAGAGGGGGGGACAAGCAAGCGCCCATTCCCCTCCTAAACCATGCTCTCAACATGTGGGGTGGTTTGAGGGGACCAGGCCTGATGGGCCGGGCATGATGGGTCAATAATGTCAAAAGGGGGCAGGGTCACCTATTGGCATCATTGGGTGACCCTGCCACTTCATTTATTTAGCAGCAGGTAGGTGACGGAGCTGTCAATCGTCAGGCGCCAAGTGTCGGTGCGGGTTGGGTTCTTTTTCGTTAAGATTGTCAGATGGATTTTTAGCATAATTGACTTTGGAACTACTTCGGGGAACATTTATTTTTTGGGGTTTTTTGAATAAAGGTCAAAAACTGTCTGTGTGTTTTTATTTACTTAGCACATATTTTATGTTGAATGAGTAGGTGTTCTATGTATCACATACTCATTCACATGGGGGGGTGGGAGCACCCCCATGTTGTAGGATTGTTACCTGGTATCAGGAGGGGGGGCGCTCACTCCCCCCTTTCTTGGCCAACTAGGCTGTACGCTCAGATAAGGGTCTGGTATGGATTTTTTTTTTTTATGTGAGGTTACCCTCAAAATCCATGCCAGACCCATAGAGCCTGATATGGATTGGGGGGGGGTACACACTGGTTTTTTTTTTGTTTACATCTTGCTGTTAGCGGGAAATCCCGCTGACAGCAGATGAGTCATAGTTGTTAAAGATGTGATGGCCGTCCGCTCCTTAACAACTATGCTATTTGCTGCTAAAATCAAACACATTCATTAACTATCGCATACCTGGACCACTACTTTTTTACCGCATGCATTTATTTATTTATTTCCTTTAGTGAATTGACTTTAATGCAGTTTTGATGCAGTTTTATGCTGTATTTATTAAGCACTTTTGCTTTCTGAAGTAAATATGACATAAAGGGATATTAAATTTACATTTTCAGCATGCAGTGTGTCACATAAATACTGCATGAGATCTGCTTTAGTGAATGAGGACCAGGGTCTCTAGCAAACATATATGTGAAGTGAACATCAAATGTGGGATCTGTTTTAAAAGCCTTTATGAAGTCACACAAGGTTATGATGACATGTATGACAAAACTCTTTCCCATCCGTCATTCCCCCCCCCCCCCCCCCGTGCAAGGAAATATTTGACCTGCAAGTATCTGCAAGATAAGATTTCCAAGTGTAGGAGTTGGAATATCACTTGCAGGGTATTAAAGGGTTTGATGCCATTTGAATCCATAAGCCTTTGTATTCTAGATAAATTAAGAGTTACTCAAATTTCAAATGAGGATGGAGAAACATAGCCTAGATAAAAGAATGGCTTGCGCAGAAATGAAAGAAGAGGCATATGGGTGGAAAGAAACCCATTGGCATGTTTTACCTAATCCCAAAGTGAAGGGGAAGTGATAGGATTAGAGATATTTTTTTGTCAGATGTTTTTAGCCAAAAGATATTATCTATGGAAAGTCACAATTATGATTCCATGTTGACTTAAAGCACAATTTCCCAAATGGGATGAAGTTTAGTAAGCTGTGCCAGCTGCGAGGCTTGATATTACTTGGCAAGGTTGGGAAGCCGTAATCCCCCACATAATTTTGTTTGGAGTAAGGTGTCTTTGGGAATTCTGGGTTTGATTGATCCTCATGTATACTTGTGGATCCTTCTCTGTAGGACTTATCTGTAGGATAAAATGCAGGGACTTGAACAAGAGAGACCCTAAAAAATCTGGGGGGAGGTCTTGTGGCCCATAAGAGCAGATGGTCAGTTTCTGGTGGAGAAGTTGGGGGGTGGAGGTGATTAATTGCCGCATATAAATAATCATAAGGGCTGATTAGGTTAATTCCAAAATATGCCAATGAATATGGTGTCCACGTAAAAGGGAAACAAATATTGTAGTTAGCAGAGGTTCGGTGGGGTGAGAGGAACATTCATAGCTGTTGATTAAAAGGTAAAAGTTCTGAGGACGTTGGGGTTAGGGACTTATGGAGAGAAATGAACAGTAAGGATGCATAGGTAGTAGTATACATAGTAGTATACATAGGTGCATCTTAGTCAGAGATCTACTTCAAGGCTCAACTTTGGGAACAGCAAAGTTCAACTAAATTCTGTCTTCTGACCAGTTGCTGCCCCTTATAGCACTCCAATAGTAAGCTGGCTTGTCTGTGAACTGCTTTGGATTCTCTGCTTGAGACCTTGTCTCACACTTTCCCCCAGGGTTTCCAACCTCCCGCTGCACCTTTTACTGACAAAACATGGAATATTTACTGGCGGAGCACGGTTGGCAACCCTGCTTTCACCCTACCTTTTCTTACTCTGACCTATCCCTCCACTTCTTTCCTGGCTAACTTGCTGCTGGTGTCCTGAGGTTCCATGGCTGTTCTGTTCTTGTTCCCACCTGTACCTTTATCCTTGGCATACAGTAGGTGCCACTCTGCTCTCATTCAGGGATGGTGCAAGACAGATCATCCACCAGACACGTGACAGACAGATATTAACAAATAGAATATTATAGCAGAATAAAAACACATTAGCTTTCTTGATTTTTGACATGCTAAGATAATACTGAGAAAGTTAACTATTTGCTGTTAGTCTGTGGTTTTACAGTTTGGCAGTGAACTAACTGACCAAAGTATAATTTGATTCTTTACTGAAATGCTGTTGTGAACAGGCATACAGACATTGGCGGCAGTAAAAGCTGAAATTACTGTGATAGAGCAAAATACCTTTGCATCCTCCCTCTCCCTCTATGTGCAAATCATTTGTTCATGGCATAGGCTGTCAGACAGGGTATGAGCAAATACCACCTTAAATAAAAACTCCCAATTGGTAATATACACTATGTACCATTTTTAAAGAAAACATAAGTGAACAGGCAAAATACATTTCTTTTCCTGCGGGATTTATATTGAACTGTAGGTCATAAATGAATGGCACAATTATAAAACAAAACATGGCTGACCCCTTGTCAAAAGTTTGCATCCCCTTAGTTCTTAATACTGTATATTGTCTCCTTTAACATCAATGACAGTGTGTAGTCTTTTGTAATAGTTGTCTATGGGGCCCTGAATTTTTGCAGGTGGTAAAGCTGCCTATTTGTCTTGTCAAAATACCTCCAGGTCATGCAAAGTCTTTTATTGTCTTGCATGGACCACACATGTGTTGCCTAATTCATAATAGTGATTTGCTATAGGCCAATTTTTGTTAAGCTGTCTTTCTTGATATTGGCCCCTGATTGTGCCAAATCTGTTTAATATAATAAATTTGATACTTTGACACTCTAATATAATTGATTTCTGCTGCCATAAGTAACTCTTCCCTGGTGCTCTACACCAAGTTTTTGTTTGTGATATATGCCTTTAGTTATGGTAACAGCACCCTACACGGTGAATGATCAATGAGTGACCACCTCACCTGCTGAGGTGCATAAATATGTGCTAAGCCTGCTCCCTGTTGTTCTTTTTGCAGAAAATATAACCTTTAATTGTCATTTTAACCTGTGTGTGTCACCTTGTGTGTCTGTGCTAAGGCCAAACATTCCAGGGTATGTAAACTTTTGATTAGGGCCATTTGGGTGATTTCTGTTATTATGATTTCAAAAAAGGAGCAAACAACTATATAATAATAATTGGCTTCATATGATCACTGTCCTTTAAATAAAAGCCAGTTTTTTGGCATGATCAGTCATATTATCAATAACAATGACAAAATTTCACAATTTCTGCCAGGTAATGCAAACTTTTGAGCATAACTGTATATTTTTTGATGGCAGACCTGCTCTGATCTTTAAATAATCATTCTCAATTTCTTAATCTCTGAGTGTTGTTTATAATAAAATTACACTAAACTACACACAGAAATTCACTTGCTATAACAGCTTGTTTTAGGGTCATTAAAGTGGTTGTAATCCCTTACACACCATTTTTTCCTACAGGTAAGCCTATAATAAGGCTGAATATCTTCTAAACTTGCACTCTTTAGGAGATATTAACTGTATCAGCATGTGCCGAGGTCATCAGCACATGCGCACTGAAGAAACGGCACGCTGGTGCCATTTCTTCAGCTGTTGTGCCGTTACAGGTGGCTCCCACGCGCAAATGAGGGAGTAATATAATCGTGGCTCCGGCCAATCACAGCCCCGGAGCCCGCGATACCCAGAAATAACCAGGAGACATGTCGCTGACAGCCGCGGGGTCTTCGATCTAAGGTAAGAATTTCATAATGAGCTCTGCATACTAGCTC
Organism: Lithobates septentrionalis; assembly: GCA_037952835.1. Taxonomy (NCBI): domain Eukaryota; kingdom Metazoa; phylum Chordata; class Amphibia; order Anura; family Ranidae; genus Lithobates; species Lithobates septentrionalis. Next base: position 4,015,027 of record JBBDGP010000966.1, read on the forward strand.
ATTTTGCCCTTTGTCATGCAGGGGTTTTTTTAATTTTTTTTTTTGGTGGGTTTACAACCACTTTAATAAGCAACTAGTTCAACCTTTCTCAAAGACCCCTTTCACACTGGGGCATTTTGCAGGCGCTTTTGGGCTAAAAATAGAGCATGTAAAGCGCCTTAAAAATGCCTCCCCTGCAGTCCCAGTGTGAGAGCCCATGTGCTTTCACACTGGGGCGGTGAGCTTGCAGGACGTTAGAAAAAGCAGTGGAGGTGTATACACCGCTCCTCCACCGCCCCTGCCCATTGAAATGGATGAGCAGCGTTGCCGAAGCACCTGCAAAGCGCTTCGGCAGTGGCGCTTTTCGGGCGCTATTGACCCTTTCTTCGGTGGTTAAAAGCGCGCCCTGCCAAACACTTAATTATGTAGAATTGCATTATCTATTTAATTGATGGGCAAAGCATATTGTAATCAGATCAATAAAATGCATCAAATGAGTTGACTCTATGCCTGTGACTAAAATGGTCAGGGGAGTCAGGCACACAAGGGCAGAGATAATGGGTCCAGATGACCCTTTTACCATAACACTGAAAGAGTAAGCATTAATAACTTGATCTGTCTGGAAAATCATCTAATGTATGTGGATATCTTGGTGTCCAGGCCACTGAATTCTAAATGTATGTTCAAGAGCTTTTCACAGCCTCTGGTCATTAAAGAAAACTTTTGGGTAGGACTGTGCTCCTTATACTCTGCATTTCCACTCCATCTTAGGGGAGTGTTTTTTATCTTTTTTATACTTAATAAATCTTTACTTACTAAATTATTATTCTTTGCATTGCTCTCTCTTTTATTCCGCTGACTTTTCAGTTTGGCATACTAACAAACACCGTCATCATCTTAATCTTTAACTTTAAGAGACCTATGTACAGCATTAAAAAAATGCTGTATGGATGACTAATGCATTTGCACAGGCACAGTGATAGTTCACCCTAGTCTAGAGTTTGTATGTAATATGATTATCTCATATGATCATCAGCTCCATCTAGTGGCCACATAATTTTTATTTTTTTGATGGCTTTTAAAAAAAATACCGCATTATGGACACTAGATAAAGCTGACAATCATAGGAGATATTCATATTACAAATAATATACCAAATCATTCATTGTGCCTGTGTGCATGCGTAAGGTATCCGCACAGGAAATTATTTTATACATAAAAAAATTGTTGCACGTCAGTGCTGCTTGAGATTGTTTCGATTCAGATTAGTTCCAATTTGTGTCTATACAGTGTTGCCTTTAGAGTACAATACTCTGCATTCCCACTCTGTTTCTTGTTACTGTATTTTACCTTTTTATCCAAATATAAATCACTATGCAGTATAATGCTTTGTGTACTCTCATCCTTCTATTGCATTGACAGCTGTTGGAGTAATACCGTTCCCCTTCCTTTGAGCTGACTGCAGCACATATTTACAGTTATTTAGTCTAGATTCATCCAGACCAACTCTACTTTCTATTTTAGCTTGCTGTTAGTTGTGTAACTTTTTTGTGGTAATTTTTTTTCATTTGAAAAATGCTATTTCTTGTTTCACTATAGCTGGTTATTATTATTACTATTTCAATCCTGTTGTAAATCACTTCTTTGACTGTTTTGAGCCTTTCTTCAGTTCTTGCAAAGTAATCGGCTCATTCACTTTCAGCTCCACTGATTAAGCAGGGATGATCTGGATCAATGTGTCTTACTCCACATTGACCCGTTCCAGCATGCACTGTGGGTGAGAATTTGTGGGGAATTTGCTATTGTGCACCTGCTTATAGCATGGGCAAGAAAGAGAGGCAACATATCACCTGGTCTAGGGCAAGGTTAAGTAGGATAAGTAGTAAGTTAATTTCATCCCTTCAGTCACCCCAAGAAGTCACTGTTTCCCAAGTATAGGTATGATATTGTACAACACCAAAACCCTGTGCCATATAGCCCACCCACACTGTTATTGGAAGTTATTGATTGTTACAGATTAGCCTGATCACCGAATCAAGATGTCATTCTTTTACAGGTTTAATAACCACTTGCTGATTTCCTTATAGCAGTTTTACTGCTACAGGGTGGCAGCTGTGCGCTGGATCATGTATACTGTATATACATGATTACAGACTTCTGCTTGCAGGGAGCGCTCGTGTGCCGCTGGTGCGCCACTTCTGCTGTAAATATTCACAGCAGAAGCTGATCCATGGGTGCCAGGCACTCGGTGTCCACCAGCACTGGCAGAACATCATGCAGAGACTCAGAACAGAGCTCTGTCTGTGTAAGCAAGGCAGAATTTCATTCTGACAAGGGGTAAGGAGTGGATTCTGTGTTCCTGCAAAGCAGGGACTCAAATCCATATCTTCTACTAGTAAAAGCAGCACACATAGTACAGTAAAACACTGGCTAGGTACACAGTTAACCCTTTAATCGCCCTAGATTTTTTACCCCTTCCCAGCCAGTACCATTAGTAGAATGACAGTGCATATTTTTAGCACTAATCACTGTATTAGTGTCACTGGTTCCGGCAAAATGTCAAAAGTGTCACTTAGTGTCCGATTGTCCGCCACAATATTGCAGTCCCGCTATAAGTTGCTGATCACCATCATATCAAATAAAATAAATACATAAATAAATAAATAAATAAATAAAAACTCCAGTATGTATTCCATAGTTTGTAGATGCTATAATTATTATCTAAACCAATCACTATATGCTTATTGTGATTTTTTTTTTTTTTTTTACCTAAAACATGTAGCAGAATACATATTGGCATACATTTTTGAAGAAATTAGATTTTTCGTTTTTTTTTTTTATTGGATATGTTTCAAAGCAGAAAGTAAAAAAATCTTTTTTTTTTTTTTATTAATTGTTGGGCTTTTTTTGTTTGTAGCGCAAAAAATAAAAACCACAGCAGTGATCAAATACCACCAAAAAAAAGCTCAGTTTGTGGGGAAAAAAATTACACACATTTTATTTGGGTACAGCATTGTATGACCGCGCAATTGTCAGTTAAAGTAAGGCAGTGCCGTATTGCAAAAAATGGCCTGGTTATGAAGGGGGGTAAATCTTCCAGAGGTCAAGTGGTTAAAGTAAAAGCACTGATGTGCTCCTTGTATCCAGTGGCACTATAAAAGAATGTATGCACAAGAGGATGCATTGAGTAATGCACAGAGAATGGAGGATAGGCAGACTATCACCCAACATGACAGGGTGGCTACCAAGAAAGTAGTATGAGAAACCTCCTGTGTGCCACAATATATAGAGTTTTGGTGCACTTCAATGAATGATACTTTTCATTTCACATTAATGCCCTCCAGGCTAACCTTTTGATTGAAAGTATTCCCTGGGGTCCTTCAGAGATTAAGGAGGGACCCCACCACTTATGCCTTTATGCTAGGACACCTTGTTGGATTTTTGAAATGGGTTGCACATACTGTATGCTTAACAGAAAAAGAGTATGATAACTATTAATGTAATACTTTATATAGAACAGCCATGGATTTTTATTTCTGTGTTGAGTTCTGCCTAACAGTATTCACTTTCATTATGCATTCTGCTCATACACGGTGGAAATATTTGTACCTTTTCCCATGCTGTTACATTAAATGCATTTCTTATTATTTTCAGTGTTTCCCTTCCTGTTTTTCCACAGATGTTGTTTTTTTGTTCTGTTTATATAATAAATGCTTTGACTCAGGAGAGGAAATGGTTTTAGCAAATGCAGCTGTCTGACTTGTTTCATCAGCCCGGGACAGACGTATTGCTATTTATCAGAGCCTTGTGACTGCGTACATCACATATTGCACACTGACCTTTATTTTCAGGAATCCTCCTCCATATTTTGGCCTGCTGCCTGTGCAGTGCGCAACTGTGCACTTACACTAAGAGCTCACTTAACCACTAATAGCCAAGATAAATGGTTTCTGCCTCCAAATAACTTACACTCTAGAGCCCTACAGAGAACTTCACAACCTTTGAATATCCAGTGGAGAATTCATTACAAGCAGCAGGCTGCTTAATTGGGTTTATGAATGAGCTGATCAAGAGATAAAATGACCTTCTTTTCAGGAATCAAAGTAGTTGTGCACTGCATATTAACTCACAGCGTATCCTACCTAGTATTACAAAAGGGACAAAACTATTTTTAAACACGATTTTGCAGTGAAATCGCACCGTAGTGCGTTGCAGATCAGTATGGAATGTACTTACACCATCTCCGGATGACCTATTAGGTATATCTAGACATCCAGAGAGATTAATTCTAGCTATGGATAGACACTCTGGAACTTAAGTATGAAGATAACTCTTTTACTAAGAACTAGAGCAGAACAGAGATTATACTGTATACAAACAGAGACATGACAGAGGACCAACAGCTAACAAGCTCAAACAGTAACTCAACCAAGTACATTGACCTAGAGTGTTCTTGGGTTTGGTGGCAGCTTAGTATAACACATGTAACTTATATATGTGCCAAGCAGTTGGCAGACCTTTGCCCAAGACCAACTTCAGTAATCAGACTTGGTGTGCCCTTTGCAAAGAAATTACTGTGACCAGTGTAGATCATTACTGCAGCAGAATGACTTTTCGTAGAAATTACAACATTTACTCTTGCTTCCAGTTGTGGCATTTGACATGCTTTTTTAAAGCACTCTTGCTCATGCTAATGCCAAATAAAGCACCTCTCACTAAATAAAATGGTTACCTTACAGCAGTGGCGTAGCGTGGGGGGTGCGAGGGGGGCCACTGCCCCGGGCGCAAAATTTAGGGGGGCGCTGTCATGAGTGTGGACCGTCTAACACGGAGATAAAAGCCCCTTGTTAAACTTATAATGCAGGAGAATCCACGTTGCTCAGCAACGGCGGCAGTTCTTGCAGTGCGGGTGGGCGGCTGGGGAATCCGTGATCAGCGAGTGGCTTAGCCGAGGACAGATAGGCTGGCTGCCTGAGAGCCCGGGACTGGGGAGAATAGTTCCATCATGGCCGCCTCCTCCTTGACCTAGCCCCCCTGACCCCGCCCCCCCCAAGAGATGAGAAGCGGCAGGCGCAGCATCTCCCCTGCCTCCAGGGCATGGATTGCTAAAACTTCCTCTCTGCACTAACATGAGGCCCGGAGAACAGGCTGACTGAGGACCCAGACGACATGCAAGGAGGCGGACGTTGCCAGGGAATAGCTGGAAGGATCAAAGCACCCCCGGATCAAGGAGACAGACTGGCATGGAAGGTAGGGCTAGCAGTCTCTCTCATCTTCCCCTCAGGCCACTCTCCCTCTCTCAGCCCCCCCTTTCCCTCAGCTCCACAGTCTCTCTGATCCCAATGTCTCTCTCTGCCTCTCTCTCAGTGAATCCAAATCACCAGTGCTGCAAAAACACACAATTGTGCAAATATATAAATAAATAAACAAACTCATTTTATATAATAATCAATAAAAAGTTCATCCATAGCTATAAAGTCCATTCATAGCCATGTTTTTTGGATGCTTTTTATTGATTATTATATGAAATTAGTTTGTTTATTTATATATTTGCACAATTGTGTGTTCTTGCAGCACTGGTGATTTGGATTCACTACCCAGTAGGGCTATCTTAGAATTATTGTATTTGATGAATTGTTATATGACATTTCCTGTGCTTTATTTGCACAATGAGGTTGAGGTTTCTTGTAGCACTGGTGATTTAGGACTCACTACCCAGTAGGGTTTTTTTTTCAATATTTCAGTTAATGGGAGCGACATACAGTATGTCATATTCACACTATAATACTTGTTGCAGCACTGTGCCGTTGGGGTATTGATCCCGGCACGGTGCTGCAACAAGTATTATAGTGTGAATATGACATATGTAGCTCCCATTAACTGAAATATTATAAAATCCCCCCTTACCAATTTCGAATGTAGAAAAGATGTAAACACCTATTTTCAGGCTGTCCAGTCATGTTATCCCCTGTGTGAGCCAGTGGTATATGCAGGAGAGAGGAGGGAGCGCCAACATCAGATGGGACATAGGAACCTTTGCATGATGTCACCACTCCAGGCTTTACCAGTCATTGTCAAGCACACTCTCCTCTCCCCTACAGCCATCATTGTCTCACACAGGAGATCATGTGACCAGACTGGAGCTAGCTGAAAATAGGTAAGTCTGTGGGTCAAGGGGGCGCAAATTACTTGCCTCGTCCCGGGCGCTGACAACCCACGCTACACCACTGCCTTACAGTCCTGTACTGTTGAGTTTGCTTCGCTGTGCTTTAGAAATTATACCCCATGTCACTTTTATTGTGCTTTGCAGCATCTCAAAGCCCCCATAGAAGTCTATAGACTAGTTTAGACTTGCTTTGCTGTCTGAAACAGGATATGCTTTTAGATCACTTTTCTGACAGCAAAAGACAGGCAATAAGGCAGTGTTTTATTGCCTCCTCACCACCTGTTTTAACCCCCTAATTACTGGACAACCAGGAAGGAGGGGCAGGAACTACCTAGCAGGGAGATGGGGGGGGGGGGTGTTAATGTACTACCCTGTGCGGGGAGGGAGAAGGGGAGGGTCAATGTACTACTGACTGGTGGGAGGGGTACTACTAAGGGAGGAAGGTACTACTGAGCCAGGAAACTGCAGAGCATAGGATCTGCTAAACTGGGGGTACTTCTGGGCAGGATATCTACTGAACCAAGACACTGATAATTTGAAGATCTGCTGAGCCAGGAAACTGGTGATTAGGGGTACTGCCAAGCCACCAAAAAAAAGACCAGACACTACACCAACACCAAACCACCTTTCAAACAAAAAGATTCCTCACCATCATTTGACATTTGACATTACACTCCCTTATAAATATCCCAAATATAAAACCAACAAACACAGGGCATTTGCCAAGCTTTATTAAAGCTTCAAAAAAGCATAAAAAACACATCAAAACACTTTTTATAGCTGTAGGAGCTTTAATGTGTGTTACTAACACAAGTTTAAATGAGGCCTTACAGTTGCAAGTTTGTTACAAAATGACAGATACACCGCTCAAGTGGCTAACACCATTACCAGAGTCCTCCCATCAAGGGTAGATAATTCTCTAAATAGGTTGGAACACGTCTCTTCTCTCTTCTCTCTTCTCTCTTTTCTCTTCTCTCTTCTCCCTTCTCTCTTCTCCCTTATCCCTTATCCCTTATCCCTTATCCCTTATCCCTTCTCCCTTATCTCTTCTCATCTCGCATGGCAGAAGATGTGATTTGTGCTGCACATCACTGAGTAACAAAAATAACATTAGGCTGCACAAGCATTACATCTTGAAGTAGCATCACTAGACCGATGCAAACAAATAAACCACTACTTTTTCTTGGCTTCCATGCAGCACCTGTACTTTCATCTTTCTCTGTCCACAGCCCTAAATGTTAAACCTAAGCAACATGTCAATACCCAATATTAGCCATAGGAAGAGCAGGGAATGCCTTTCTTTATTTCCTATCGAAGGGGGAAACCACAACTGGTCCCGTGATATCTGGGCATCAAAGTGTATGTTATAGCATAGATGGTCAGGACTACAAAACCAAACCTGCAATGGTAGCACGTTATAAAACAGACCAAAAAATGCATTGAAACAAAGCAACATGCTGGAACCCAAGGAATGGTCAAATAATAAATCCATGATCCTTGGAGTCAAGCCAGTGGCACTCCTTGAATAGGGATGAGCTTCGTGTTCAAGTCGAACCCATGTTCGACTCGAACATCGGCTGTTCGGTCGTTCGCCGAATTGCGAACGATATGGGCCGTTCGCGCCAAATTCGTGTGGCGCATCACGGCCCATAATTCACTGCGGCATCGCAGTGCATTGCTTGCTGATGATTGGCCAAGCATGCACTATGGCCCGCATGCTTGGCCAATCACAGCGCCGCCTGAACATAGAGCCGTAATTGGCCAAAGCCAAGGAGGCTTTGGCCAATTATGGCTCAGGGGATTTAGTACACGCCCCACACTATATAAGGCCGCCTGCACGGCGGCCCTGTGCAGTGTGTTCCGGTGTGCTTAGAGAGAGAGAGAGACAGTGTCATTTCATTTGAGTTAACTAGATTAGACAGGACAGTCAGTCAGTTAGCTGCACTTAAAGTGTATTGTGTATATATATGCATCCCAGGTGTTGCATATATATATACACTGTATTCAGTTTAGCTAGATCCATTCCTGTTATCTTCTAGACTATTTAGTACCACGGTCAGGCAGCTAGACTATTTACATTTAGTGCAGTGCGTCCTGCTCACAGTGTTCAGCTAGATCCGTTCCTGTTATCTTCCTACTGACAGGCAGGCTTGTCTTGTTACAGTATTTACAGCTACCTAAAGAAAATTACTGGTGTTCTTTTGATCCTATTAGTACCACGGTCAGGCAGCTAGACTATTTACATTTAGTGCAGTGCGTCCTGCTCACAGTGTTCAGCTAGATCCGTTCCTGTTATCTTCCTACTGACAGGCAGGCTTGTCTTGTTACAGTATATAAAGCTACCTGAAGAAAATTACTGGTGTTCTTTTGATCCTATTAGTACCATGGTCAGGCAGCTAGACTATTTACATTTAGTGCAGTGCGTCCTGCTCACAGTGTTCAGCTAGATCCGTTCCTGTTATCTTCCTACTGACAGGCAGGCTTGTCTTGTTACAGTATTTACAGCTACCTAAAGAAAATTACTGGTGTTCTTTTGATCCTATTAGTACCACGGTCAGGCAGCTAGACTATTTACATTTAGTGCAGTGCGTCCTGCTCACAGTGTTCAGCTAGATCCGTTCCTGTTATCTTCCTACTGACAGGCAGGCTTGTCTTGTTACAGTATATAAAGCTACCTGAAGAAAATTACTGGTGTTCTTTTGATCCTATTAGTACCACGGTCAGGCAGCTAGACTATTTACAGTTAGTGCAGTGCATCCTGCTCACAGTGTTCAGCTAAACCTACAAGTTAGTGGGGTGCGTCCACCTCACAGTGTTCAGCTAAACCTACCTGTAGAAGGTTGGTGGTGTTCTCATACTACAGGCAGGCAGTTGATTTTGCTAGCTGCAGTATCAGTACATATATATATATATATATATATATATATATATATATATATATCCCAGCTTAGTGCAGCTACAGGCCATTAGTATGTCTGGAAGGCCAAGAAGGAGAGGCAGACAGTCACAAGCCAATAAGAGAGGGCAAGCAGGCTCTGTGTCTAGTGCTGGTCGTGGAGACGGTGCATCCTCATCAGCACGTGGCCATGGGACACGCTTGGCCTTTTTTTCGGCAGCTGGCCGTGTTGAGCCGCAACATGCGGAAGACTTGGTCGAGTGGATGACCAAGCTGTCCTCATCCTCCTCGTCATCTCTCACCCATGCCCAGGGTGCTTTGTCTGGCAAAGCAGCGGCCTCTTCCCTCAGCTCAATGTCATCAGTGACTCCTTCCCTAGCTCCACCATGTCCTCCTGAGGAGTCCCTCGAACTGTTTGACCACAGTGTTGGGTACATGCTCCAGGAGGATGCCCAGCGTTTGGAAGGCTCTGATGATGATACTGAGCTCGATGAAGGCAGTAACATGAGCACGGACAGAGGGGGTGCCCAAGAAGGACAGCAATCTGGCAGTCATGCTCCCCCTGCTGCAGCATACTGCCAGGTTTGCTCCAGTGATGAGGAGGGAGGGGATGATGAGGTCACTGACTCAACGTGGGTGCCTGATAGGAGAGAGGAGGAGGAGAAGGAGGAGGAGGAGGAGGAGGAGGCGGCACATCACCAACGAGGCAGGATGCCCTCCAGGGGCCAGCCTAAGGGCAGCACATTGACTGCATCACACCCCAAAGCTCCACATGTGCAGGGCGCTGCAGTCTCTGCGCGTTATTCAAAAAGTTCTTTGGTGTGGGCCTTTTTTGAGACGAGTGCATCAGATCGCACCGCTGCTATTTGCAACATATGTCTCAAGCGTATCTCACGTGGCCAAAACATCTCCCGCTTGGGTACCACATGCTTGACCAGACATATGTTGACCTGCTATGCAGTTCGTTGGCAAGCGTATCTAAAAGACCCACACCAAAGAACAAAGAGGACCTCTCCTTGCTCCTTATCAGCTGAGATTTCCAACCCCACTAGACCTCCAGTCCTCTCTGAGACCTGCACTGAGAGGAATGAAGGTGTAGAATTAGGTGTACAGCCAAGTACTTGTGGGCAATCTGCTTTTGGTACACCGACATCAGATTGTATTAGGCAAATTTCCCTGCCCCAGCCGCTGCACCGCCAAAAGAAGTTTGCTCCCAGCCATCCACATGCCCAGCGGTTGAATGCTAGCTTGGCAAAATTGCTAGCACTTCAACTGCTGCCTTTTCAGTTGGTAGACTCTGCCCCCTTCTGTGAGTTTGTGGAATGTGCGGTTCCTCAGTGGCAGGTACCCAAATGCCACTTTTTCTCACGGAAGGCGATTCCGGCTCTCTACCGGCATATGGAAGGCAATGTCCATGCCTCGCTGGACAGGGCGGTCAGCGGTAAGGTGCATATTACCGCTGACTCATGGTCCAGCAGGCATGGACAGGGACGTTACCTAAGTTTCACGGCGCATTGGGTGACTCTGCTGGCAGCTGGGAAGGATGCAGGACAAGGTGCAGTAGTGTTGGAGGTTGTTCCGCCACCACGCCTCCAAAATGCTAATGATTGTGACACACCACTCTCCTCCACCCCCTCCTCTTCTTCTTCCTCCATGGCCTCTTCCTCGGAACCAGCGGTGCTCCGTAGTCATTCAAGGGGCTACGCAAGTACGCAGGCCAAAAGATGCCATGCGGTGCTTGAGCTGGTGTGCTTGGGGGACAGGAGCCACACTGGGGCAGAGGTTCTGTCAGCTCTGCAGTGGCAGGTTCAGAGGTGGTTGACGCCACGCCAACTTAAGGCAGGAATGGTGGTTTGCGACAATGGCACCAACCTCCTCTCTGCCCTCCGACAGGGACAAATGACCCATGTGCCCTGTTTGGCTCACATCCTTAACTTGGTGGTGCAGCGGTTCTTGGGCAGGTACCCGGGCTTACAGGATGTCCTGAGGCAGGCCAGGAAAGTCTGTGTGCATTTCCGCCGGTCATATAATGCCAGTGCTCGGCTGACGGACCTCCAAAAGGAGTTTAACCTGCCCAAGAACCGCCTAATATGTGACATGCCCACCAGGTGGAACTCAATGTTGGCCATGCTGCAGCGGCTGCACACGCAGCAGAGGGCCATCAATGAGTACCTGTGCGACTATGGCACCAGGACAGGGTCAGGGGAGCTTGGTTTTTTTTCCCCACGCCAGTGGGCCATGATCAGGGATGCATGCACTGTCCTGTCACCATTCGAGGAGGCCACGAGGATGGTGAGCAGTGACAGTGCATGCATCAGTGACACTGTCCCCCTTGTCCACCTGTTGGTGCACACGCTGCGTGGAATAATGGACAGGGCACTTAAGGCAGAACAGAGGCAGGAAGAGGAGGACTTCCTTAGCTCTCAAGGCCCCCTTTATCCAGACAGTGTTCCTGCGTGCCCGCCGATCACACAGGAAGAGGACGAGGAGGAGGAGGAGGAAGATTGTGTCAGTATGGAGGTGGAGCCTGGCACTCAGCATCAGCAGCAGTCTTTAAGGGATCAGTCCCAAGAAACACATGGACTTGTACGTGGCTGGGAGGAGGTGGCTGCGGACGTTGTCGTCCTTAGTGACCCAGAGGACTCCGGACCGAATGCCTCAGCAAACCTACGCTGCATGGCCTCCCTGATCCTGCAAAGCCTGCGTAAGGATCCTCGTATTCGTGGTATCAAGGAGAAGGACCAATACTGGCTGGCAACCCTCCTTGATCCACGTTACAAGGGTAAGGTTGCGGACCTTATCTTGCCATCGCAGAGGGAGCAGAGGATGAAACATCTTCGGGAGGCCTTGCAGAAAGGTCTGTGCAACGCGTTCCCAGAGACTGGGAGGTTACAAACTCCTGTTTCTGGACAACGTGTTGCTGAGGCTTCGGTCAGTCAAAGAAGGAGCGGTGGAGAAGGTGGCCGTCTGACCGATGCGTTCAGACAATTTTTTGGTCCGCAGCCCCAAGGTATGATTGGTTCCAGCAACCATCGCCAGCGTCTGTTTTACATGGTGCAGGAATACCTAGGGGCAAGATCAGACTTGGACACCTTTCCCACCGAAAATCCTCTGGGTTACTGGGTCTTGAGGATGGATCACTGGCCAGAGCTTGCACAGTATGCAATTGAGCTACTGGCCTGTCGTGCATCCAGCGTTCTTTCGGAACGCACATTCAGTGCTGCTGGAGGCGTGGTAACCGATCACAGGGTGCGTCTGTCCACCGACTCGGTCGATCGACTGACCTTCATAAAAATGAATCAGTCTTGGATCACCACCAGCTACCAAGCACCTGATGCTGATGTAACCGAATAATTTTTTTTGAAATCTCAGATCCCTTCAAAGACTGCCTATGCTGATGCTGAGTGACTATCCCTGAGTAATTATCCTCTTCCTCCTCAAGCATCACGCTGATAGCTTGTAAGAACATTTTTGGTTCTGGGCGCCACCACCAGTGCCTAAGGCACAATTTTTCAGCCCCTGTTTAACAGGGGCGTGTAATTACAATTTTTGATGCAATACTTTGCAGCAGGGCTCATTCCTGCATTCCAACTAGAGTGTCTGTGAGGGGTTGCAGTGTTGTGGCACCAGCACCAGTGCCTAAGGCACAATTTTTCAGCCCCTGTTTAACAGGGGTATGTAATTACAATTTTTGATGTAATACTTTGCAGCAGGGCTCGTTCCTGCATTCCAACTAGAGTGTCTGTGAGGGGTTGCAGTGTTGTGGCACCAGCACCAGTGCCTAAGGCCCAATTTTTCTGCCCCTGTCTAACAGGGGCGTGTAATTACAATTTTTGATGCAATACTTTGCAGCAGGGCTCGTTCCTGCGTTCCAACTAGAGTGTCTGTGAGGGGTTGCAGTGTTGTGGCACCAGCACCAGTGCCTAAGGCCCAATTTTTCTGCCCCTGTCTAACAGGGGCGTGTAATTACAATTTTTGATGCAATACTTTGCAGCAGGGCTCGTTCCTGCGTTCCAACTAGAGTGTCTGTGAGGGGTTGCAGTGTTGTGGCACCAGCACCAGTGCCTAAGGCCCAATTTTTCTGCCCCTGTCTAACAGGGGCGTGTAATTACAATTTTTGATGCAATACTTTGCAGCAGGGCTCATTCCTGCGTTCCAACTAGAGTGTCTGTGAGGGGTTGCAGTATTGTGGCACCAGCACCAGTGCCTAAGGCCTAATTTTTCAGCTCCTGTTCAACAGGGGCATGTAATTACAATTCTTGATCTAATATTTCACAGCAGGGCCCTGTGAGGGCTTACAGTGTTGTGGCCACAGCAACACCTAAGGCCCAAATTTCTGCTGAGTATATAGGGCAGGACCCTACTTTCAAACATCTAACTTACAAACGACTCCTACTTACAAACGAAAGGAGACAACAGGAAGTGAGATGAAATCTACCCCTAGGAAGGGAAATTCTCTCCTGTAAGAGTTAATATGGGAAAAAAAATTCTCCTTTCCACTGATGCTTTCCAATCCTTGTTCCACAAAAAAACCCAAATTTTCAAAAAACATTTTTCATTGGGACAAAAAGTGAGGTGAAATCTTCTGAAGAGGAGGAAAGACAGCAAAACAAATGTCACAGGGGTGATAACCCTTCCCTATGTTTTCCAAAAAGCTTAAAAAAGATTTTTTGGCTGGAGCTAAACACGTTAAAAATGTACCCGTTCAAAATTACAAAGAGATTCTACTTAACAACAAACCTACAGTCCCTGTCTTGTTTGCACCGCCTGTATACTGCTGTTCAGAGTATATAGGGCCTGGTGGCCCCACACCTTTCCTTATTTTAATTTGGGTGCGGGGTTCCCCTTAATATCCATACAAGACCCAAAGGGCCTGGTAATGGACTGGGGGGTACCCATGCCGTTTGTCTCACTGATTTTCATCCATATTGCCATGACCCGACATTACATTAAACCCGCAAGCAGTTTTAAATGAGATTTTTTCCTTTGAAAATGACATTTGGTGCAGGGACTGTTCTAAACACGGGAAACAAGCGTCACTTTACAGGCATACTATAGACACCCCCCAGGTACGATATTTAAAGGAATATTTCACTTTTTTTTTTTTTACTTTAAGCATCATTAAAATCACTGCTCCCGAAAAAATGGCCGTTTTTAAAAGTTTTTTTTGCATTGATACATGTCCCCTGGGGTAGGACCCGGGTCCCCAAACCCTTTTTAGGACAATACCATGCAAATTAGCCTTTAAAATGAGCACTTTTGATTTCGAACGTTCGAGTCCCATAGACGTCAATGGGGTTCTAACGTTCGTGCAAACTTTCGGTCCGTTCGCAGGTTCTGGTGCGAATCGAACCGGGGGGTGTTCGGCTCATCCCTATCCTTGAATATGACAGGTTGAAGCAGATGAAAATCTAGACCAATGGTAATGTGTATCTTAAACTTTTTTTTTTTTTTTTACATTTTGGATATTGTTAAAACCTCCTTAATTTGTCCTGGAGACCATTAAGATAGTTAGGAAAATCGAAAATGTTAGGTTTTCAGAACTGGAAAAGAAGGGAAATCTTTTGATGTGGGCATTTCTTCCTACAAGGGGCAACTGTATAAAAGCAAATGATCCTAAATCTATAGAGATTCCCTTTCATTAAAGTGAGTAGAAATTTCCCCAGTGGTACACAGATGGCAAAAAACAAAAAAACCTCTCAGGAGATTTAACCCTTTTATACTTGATGCAAAATAAAAATAAAAAGTTTAGCTTTAGATGTACTTTAAGCACTCAATGTAAATATTTTATGAATCAGGAACTAAAATCATATGGACACAATTCCATTAATTATCTCTGCAATTCTTCCCTTTTTCATGAATCACATGACATCATAGTTTCTGATGGTATTGCTTGATATTCCTCTTTCCACATACAATATCAATCACATCAGGCCCTTGGTGGTTTACATACTCTCTACAAGAGCAACTACAATATACACATGTTAATATATTTCTGTTTGGAAGCAATTTTGAGGCTTCCACTATTCACTTTGCAGCTTATAATATCCTGCTGAGCTGAAGGCGCCCTTTAAGGTTTTCAGCTTTTTTAATCTTTAGGGATATAGATTGTATACCCTTGTGCAGTTTAGGTGTGATATTTTTGAAGCTGCATCTAATAAATGTTTGTTCTATATGTATACAGTAAAACATTGGTTTGAGAGTAACTTGGTTTGAGAGCGTTTTGCAAGACAAGCAAAATTTTTACATAAACAAGCGATGTCTTGCTATACAAGTGGCATATGGTCACAATTGAGTATAAAAGAGAAGAGAGGTGCCTCTAATGCCGCGTACACACGGTCGGACTTTCCGGCATACTTGGTCCGGCGGACCAGAGTGTGCCGGACAATCCGCCCGTGTGTGGGCGCCGGCGGACTTTTCCGGCGGACTTTTTCCCAAAAGCCCGCCGGACCTAGATTTGAAGAAAGTTTTAAATCTTTCCGCCGGACTCAGTTTCGGGCGGAAAGTCCGCTCGTGTGTGTGCTGGTCCGACGGAAAGCCCGCTCGTGTGTATGCTGGTCCGACGGACCAGATACGACATGAGGGCAGGGTATTGCATCTCGCGCTCGCTGCAATAGGAAAAACAAATTTTCCTATTGCGGCGAGCGCGGGGCATACCAGGCCCTTAGGTCTGGTATGGATTATAAAGGGAACCCCCTACGCCGAAAAAACGGCGTGGGGTTCCCCCTAAAATCCATACCAGACCCCGATCCGAGCACGCAGCCTGGCCGGTCAGGAAAGGGGGTGGGGACGAGCGAGCGCCCCCCCCCCCTCCTGAACCGTACCAGGCCACATGCCCTCAACATGGGGGGTGGGTGCTTTGGGGGAGGGGGGCGCCCTGCGGGCCCCCCCCCACCCCAAAGCACCTTGTCCCCATGTTGAGGAGGACAAGGGCCTCTTCCTGACAACCCTGGCCGTTGGTTGTCGGGGTCTGCGGGCCGGGGCTTATCGGAATCTGGGAGCCCCCTTTAATAAGGGGGCCCCCAGATCCCGGCCCCCCACCCTATGTGAATGAGTATGGGGTACATGGTACCCCTACCCATTCACCTAGGGAAAAAGTGTAAGTAATAAAACACACTACACAGGTTTTTAAAATATTTTATTAAACAGCTCCGGGGGGGGATCTTCCTCCGGCTTCGGGGGTCTTCTTCCGGCTTCGGGGGTCCCTCCGCTTCATCTTCTCCCGGCGTCCGGTTGGTTCTTCTCCGCTCTCTTCTCTCCAGTTCTTCGGCCGGCTCCTCTGCTGTCTTCAGGTAGCTCTCTTGCCAGCAGAGGTCTGGACTTCTGGGCTTCTTGTCTTCTCTTCTCTTCTCCAGATGTTGACACAACGCTCTCTCCAGCTGGACTGCTCTCCGAGGGCTGCGTTGTGACTTATATAGGCGGAGACCCCGCCCCCTTTTGATGTCACAGTCCCTGGGCATGCTGGGACTGTGACGTTTTAGGGGGCGTGGTCAACATCACCCAGTGACCACGCCCCCTAAAACGTCACAGTCCCAGCATGCCCAGGGACTGTGACATCAAAAGGGGGCGGCGTCTCCGCCTATATAAGTCACAATGCAGCCCTCGGAGAGCAGTCCAGCTGGAGAGAGCGTCGTGTCAACATCTGGAGAAGAGAAGAGAAGACAAGAAGCCCAGAAGTCCGGACCTCTGCTGGCAAGAGAGCTACCTGAAGACAGCAGAGGAGCCGGCCGAAGAACTGGAGAGAAGAGAGCGGAGAAGAACCAACCGGACGCCGGGAGAAGATGAAGCGGAGGGACCCCCGAAGCCGGAAGAAGACCCCCGAAGCCGGAGGAAGATCCCCCCCCCCTGGAGCTGTTTAATAAAATATTTTAAAAACCTGTGTAGTGTGTTTTATTACTTACACTTTTTCCCTAGGTGAATGGGTAGGGGTACCATGTACCCCATACTCATTCACATAGGGTGGGGGGCCGGGATCTGGGGGCCCCCTTATTAAAGGGGGCTCCCAGATTCCGATAAGCCCCCACCCGCAGACCCCGACAACCAACGGCCAGGGTTGTCGGGAAGAGGCCCTTGTCCTCATCAACATGGGGACAAGGTGCTTTGGGGTGGGGGGGGCCCGCAGGGCGCCCCCCTCCCCCAAAGCACCCACCCCCCATGTTAAGGGCATGCGGCCTGGTACGGTTCAGGAGGGGGGGGGCGCTCGCTCGTCCCCACCCCCTTTACTGACCGGCCAGGCTGCGTGCTCGGATCGGGGTCTGGTATGGATTTTAGGGGGGACCCCACGCCGTTTTTTCGGCGTAGGGGGTTCCCTTTATAATCCATACCAGACCTAAGGGCCTGGTATGCCCCGCGACGGTGCTCACAAGGTGTCAATCTCGCCGATAAAAGCGGCAAGATTGACATCCTTTTCTAGTCCCGTCGCACCTGAGTCACGTTCAAAATGAACGGACTTGTCCGTGTGTGGGCAAGTCCGTTCATTCTGAAAGTCCGCCGGAACTCCGGCGAAAGTCCGTTGGAAAGACGGGCGGACTTAGCCCGGCGGAAAGTCCGGTCGTGTGTGGGCAAGTCCGTCCGTTTTAAAGTCCGGCGCACCTGGCGGACAAAGTCCGTCGGAAAGTGTGCCGGACCAAGTAGGATAGAAAGTCCGACCGTGTGTACGCGGCATAAGTGTAGCAATATGGTTACATTTAATGAAGGTACAACATTTAGCAACTCACATGGTTGATGATTAAAACAGGCACATCTAAGTATGCAGGCATCCGGTGTAAAGCGGTCCACATAGACCAGACTCCGCACCGCCATAGAAGTCATCCCTTCCGTGCTGCGCTTCTGAGTGCTTCAAGCCCCGCTTTCAGATCACTCTGCTGCAGGGTAGTCTTCTCGGAGAAGATGGTCTATGTGAACAGCTTTACACTGGATTCGTGCATACTTAGATGTTCCTCTTTTAATCATCAACCATGTAAGTTGCTAAATGTTGTACCTTCATTATATGTAACCATATTGCTACACTTAGAGGCACCTCTCTTCTCTTTTATACTCTGTAGCTCCTGATGGATTTTGCTTCTAATCAGGGCAGCCATCAGAAATTTGTGGGCCCCTTACACAGCTTTAGGCCTGGGAACCCCCCTACCCCCAACCTGACCACCAACATTCCCCAGGGCTTGCCCACAGACCATCCTACTAAATCCACACACCGGCCACCTCACCTGTACGCACTCAGTCCCCCCGCAATCCTGTATATATGTCAGCCCCCCTCATACCTGTATATACAGTGGGGACGGAAAGTATTCAGACCCCCTTCAATTTTTCAATCTTTGTTATGTTGCAGCCATTTGCTAAAATCATTTAAGTTCATTTTATTTTCCTCATTAATGTACACACAGCACCCCATATTGACAGAAAAACACAGAATTGTTGACATTTTTGCAGATTTATTAAAAAGAAAAACTGAAATATCACATGGTCTTAAGTATTCAGACCCTTTGTGTGACACTCATATATTTAACTCAGGTGCTGTCCATTTCTTCTGATGATCCTTGAGATGGTTCTACACCTTCATTTGAGTCCAGCTGTGTTTGATTATACTGATTAAACTTGATTAGGAAAGCCACAGACCTGTCTATATAAGACCTTACAGCTCACAGTGCATGTCAGAGCAAATGAGAATCATGAGGTCAAAGGAACTGCCTGAAGAGCTCAGAGACAGACTTGTGGCAAGGCACAGATCTGGCCAAGGTTACAAAAAAAATCTGCTGCACTTAAGGTTCCTAAGAGCACAGTGGCCTCCATAATCCTTAAATGGAAGATGTTTGGGACGACCAGAACCCTTCCTAGAGCTAGCCGTCTGGCCAAACTGAGCTATAGGGGGAGAAGAGCCTTGGTGAGAGAGGTAAAGAAGAACCCAAAGATCACTGTGGCTGAGCTCCAGAGATGCAGTTGGAAGATGGGAGAAAGTTGTAGAGAGTCAACCATCACTGCAGCCCTCCACCAGTCGGGGCTTTATGGCAGAGTGGCCTGACGGAAGCCTCTCCTCAGTGCAAGACACATGAAAGCCCGCATGGAGTTTGCTAAAAAAACACCTGAAGGACTCCAAGATGGTGGGAAATAAGATTCTTTGGTCTGATGAGATGAAGATAGAACTTTTTGGCCTTAATTCTAAGCGGTATGTGTGGAGAAAACCAGGCACTGCTCATCACCTGTCCAATACAGTCCCAACAGTAAAGCATGGTGGTGGCAGCATCATGCTGTGGGGAAGTTTTTCAGCTGCAGGGACAGGACGACTGGTTGCAATCGAGGGAAAGATGAATGCGGCCAAGTACAGGGATATCCTGGACGAAAACCTTCTCCAGAGTGCTCAGGACCTCAGACTGGGCCGAAGGTTTACCTTCCAACAAGACAATGACCCTAAGCACACAGCTAAAATAACGAAGGAGTGGCTTCACAACAACTCTGTGACTATTCTTGAATGGCCCAGCCAGAGCCCTGACTTAAACCCAATTGAGCATCTCTGGAGAGACCTAAAAATGGCTGTGCACCAACGTTCACCATCCAACCTGACAGAACTGGAGAGAATCTGTAAGGAGGAATGGCAGAGGATCTCCAAATCCAGGTGTGAAAAACTTGTTGCATCTTTCCCAAAAAGACTCATGGCTGTATTAGATCAAAAGGGTGCTTCTACTAAATACTGAGCAAAGGGTCTGAATACTTAGGATCATGTGATATTTCAGTTTTTCTTTTTTAATAAATCTGCAAAAATTTCAACAATTCTGTGTTTTTCTGTCAATATGGGGTGCTGTGTGTAAATTAATGAAGAAAAAAAATGAACTTAAATGATTTTAGCAAATGGCTGCAATATAACAAAGAGTGAAAAATTTAAGGGGGTCTGAATACTTTCCTTCCCCACTGTATGTCAGCCCCCCCACACACACCTATATAAATGTCAGCGCCCCACCCCCCCCCTCCACACACACCTGTATATATGTCAATCCCCCCCACACACCTGTATATATGTCAGCACCCCCATACACCTGAATATTTATTAGCCCCCACACACCTGTAAATATGTCAGCCCACACACACCTGTATATATGTCAGCCCCCCCACACACACACCTGTATATATGCCAGCCCCTCACATACACAAACCTGTATATATGGCAGCCCCTAACATACACAAACCTGTAAACACACAAGGCTCTGGCCCCTCCCTGTACACAAACAGCGCCCCTCCCTTTCCCTCACAGCCCCTACTTGTAAAGAAGGTCTTTCTACCTGGTCCCAGCTCGTTTTCACAAAGCTGACATGTTGCTGAGAAGCACAGTACAAATCACACGAGGGGTGCACATACACATAGTAGCCAGAGGTGGCAGTAAACAGCTCGATGTCTGAGCTCAGCTGAGCCTCAGCTCCACAGGGCAGTAAATGATTGGGAAGTGCTCTGTGCTGAGTGGCTTCCTGTTCATTCACGAATTGAAGCATAGTAAACACAGTTCCACCCCCTGCCCCGGTCTGTCTGTCATCTGTGACCTGTTATGGAAAGGGGTGGGGGGTGGGCAGTGCCGCAGCTCAATTTATATTGTAGCCGGCCAGCTGGCATATAGAAGGGCTCCAATGGGGGGGGACACTTGAGATGTAAGGAAGCACTCCTCTGGCTGGGGACATTGACACCTGAGATGTAAGGAAGCACACCGCTGGCTGGGGACAGTAACATCTGAGATGTAAGAAAGCACTCCGCTGGCTGGGGACAGTGACACCTGAGATGTACGGAAGCACTCCGCTGGCTGGGGACAGTGACACCTGAGATGTAAGGAAGCACTCCGCTGGCTGGGGACAGTGACACCTGAGATGTAAGGAAGCACTTCGCTGGCTAGGGACAGTGACACCTGAGATGTAAGGAAGCACTCCACTGGCTGGGGACAGTGATACCTGAGATGTAAGGAAGCACTCCGCTTTGGACACCTGAGATGTAAGGAAGCACTCCGCTGGGGACACCTGAGATGTAAGGATGCACTTCGCTGGGGACACCTGAGATGTAAGGAAGCACTCCTCTGGTTGGGGACAGTGACACCTGAGATGTAAGGAAGCACTCCGCTGGGGACACCTGAGATGTAAGGAAGCACTCCACTGGTTGGGGACAGTGATGCCTGAGATGTAAGGAAACACTCCGCTGGGGACACCTGAAATGTAAGGAGGCACTCTGCTGGGGACACCTGAGATGTAAGGAAGCACTCAGCTGGCTGGGGACAGTGACACCTGAGATGTAAGGATACACTCTGCTGGGGACACCTGAGATGTAAGCAAGCACTCCGCTGGCTGGGGACAGTGACGCCTGGGATGTAAGGAAACACTCCGCTGGGGACACCTGAAATGTAAGGAGGCACTCCGCTGGGGACACCTGAGCTGTAAGGAGGCACTCCGCTGGGGACACCTGAGATGTAAGGAAGCACTCCGCTGGGGACCCCTGAGATGTAAGGAAGCACTCCGCTGGGGAAACCTGAGATGTAAGGAAGCACTCCGCTGGGGACACCTGAGATGTAAGGAAGCACTCCGCTGGGGAAACCTGAGATGCAAGGAAGCACTCCGCTGGGGACACCTGATGGCATCTGGTGGCAGGCGACGTGGCAAGTGACATGCTCAGAGCTCCCACTGATTCTGATTCTGCATTATGGTGAGTGGATTTCATTTTATATTACAATGCAATAATAGAAATAATCCGCTTCAATCACCCTGAAACCATAACATCCATGGTGCCGGGATGATTGAAGCTCTAACGCCACGTGTTTGGAGAATCTTTATCTGCTTATTGTTAAACTTTCTGGAATACACATTTCTATTGTGGTGTAGGATCTGGGCCTGCTGTCCCTCCATTCCTCTTTTTTCCTTCCTCTCTCTCTCTCTCTCTTCCTTTGTTTCTCCCTCTATCCCCTCGTTCATTTCAGACTCTAACCACACCCGCTTTGATTCACGCCCCTTTAAGCCACACCCAATATTACGCTTAAGCCATGCCCATTTTTCCACGCGGTGCGCTTTGGGCACCCCATTTTTCTTTCCCCACTAAGCCAAACCTACAAATGAATGCCCGCCCCCTAATTATAATAAGACTCCGCCCACAGACAAAAAAGTGTCCCTATACATTTTTTACAATGTTGGCAACTATGCCCGGTGAGGATGAGGAATGTAAGTTTACTGTTAAGCCTCCTGGGCCCCGCGAGTTCCGGCCGTGTCCCGACACACGCAGCCGCATACAGCAGGAGCAGAAAGTAGAGTGGGTGGGAGCAGAGTGGGCGGGGCAGAACGCTTGAGCACGCCGGGACATCGTTTTTGGCACATGAGGAGGCTCTGGAGTCTGGACAGGAGGTAGGAAGGGAGTGGGAGACAGACTGTCATCTGTTTTGCACAGTGCCTGGAAAACCACCTTGTCCCCATGCAAATGAGGACAAGGGCCTCTTCCCCACAAGCCCTGGGGCGTTAGTTGTGGGGGTGCAAAACTTGAAAAAACTTTTTTGCTTACACTATAATGTACTGAATGTAACTTGTAGATTTTATTGGCAAATTTTTGTTTTGTTGTTCAAAATTATTTAAGCTGTTGCCTGGGTACTGTGCCACATGAGTGTGGTAATCTGTTGTTCAATGGCATTAGTTCATTTTTTTTTTGCGGGGGGGGGGGCTGTTTGCAGTGGGGGGCCCATACAACATTTTGCTATGGGGCCCTGTGATTTCTAGTTACGCCCCTGAGGAAGGGGCTGGTAAATTACATATTTACTAGTCCTTTCCCTCACTCTCCATCCTTAATCATCTCCCGCGGCAGCCAGGGGGAGAGAAGAGGAGGGAAGCCAGCAGCACTGTGGGGTGGGGGCCAACAAGGGGGAGAGGCGGAATCTGCGCCGCACATAGTAAATAGGGTGTGCCCGGGCACACCTGGCACACCCCCTGTGCACGCTTATGCCTACCACATTGCTATAATCTTTTATATGGACTATAAACTGAAGGACTTATGAATAAATTGTTGAGGAATGAATCATCTAAGTTTCCATTATTTCTTATGGGGAAATTCGATTTGATATACGAGTGCTTTGGATTACAAGCATGTTTCTGGAACGAATTATGCTTGCAATCCAAGGTTTTACTGTATATCACACACTGCCTTTGTATGAATATTATTACACTATTTTATTTAAATACAAAATATTCACACAGCACTAATAACCATAAAGAAGTAAATCACATATATAGCAATTATACCAATTTCTACCTCAAAATGAAAATATAAGCCAAGAAATTAAAAATGTTTAATGATTCAAAGCCAAAGCATTCGTACTGAAAGATTGCTAGGGAAAAATGTTCCTGTATCTCATAGACTAGGCACATATTTATGGCTCCTCTGAGATGTTCTCTTTTTCATTAATCTACGTTCCTCCCATTAAACATTAATAGACTCGTGGGTTTACAAAGTGTTGATAATGCACATTAATGCTGAATTAAAATATATGAAGAGCTGGAAATTCTGTTGGGCTGCAGACTACAGATAAAGTATAGATTATAGCGTGGTCACTTATGACAAGGCCTGCGACCATAATGTGGCACACTCAAATACTGCAGGGTTAAGTGAACTCCATTTAGGTAACTTGTGCAACCATGTAACATACAGTAACTTATAGCAACCAAACAAACACAGTAAAAAGAAACTCAATTGGCCAATATAGATTACTGCACTTTGCATATTGTCATTGTTCTGTGCTTTGATCCTCTGACATTTTTTTTTAATTATACCTCTTTTATTGGTTTATGATATAAACCACTAGCTGATAGCACTTTTTATGCAGAATTGATTACATGAATTTGACTGACTACAGGGAAGGCAATGATAGCACAGACTGTTAGAAGGACTAGCACATGACATGTATACTGACATGTGTATACTGACATGTGACAAGTTAAAATGGCTATAAATATTAAAAAAAGAGCTTCTAAAACATACAAAAATGAAGGAACTCTATCATCATTTAAATGTTACAAAGAATATAACAGAATATGTAAAAAAGAAATCAAGGAAGCAAAAATTCAAAACGAACGACAGATTGCAAAAGATAGTAGGACAAACCCCCAAAAATTCTTCAAATGTATTAATAGTAAAAAGGTCAGGTCTGAGCATGTAGGCCCGTTACAAAATAATCTAGAGTGGGTGACTGGGGACAAAGTGAAGGCAAATTTATTAAATACTTTCTTCAGATCTGTATATACAAAGGAGCATGGGGGAGCTCATGTCCATAATGGGGGAGGTGGTGTCACAGCCCCAAATGATCCACAATGGTTCAAAGTGATATGGTCCAGAAATATTTAGACTGGTGGATAAAGCACCTGGACCAGATGGCATCCACCCACGGATCCTAAAAGAATTGAGCTCTATCATTTCAAGGCCATTGTTTCTTATATTAAGGGATTCGTTAATAACTGGAATGGTACCACTGGATTGGTGTAAGGCCAATGTGGTGCCCATATTTAAAAAGGGATCAAAGTCTTAAACAAGTAACTATAGACCTGTTAGTTTCACTTCTATAGTCAGGAAGATATTGGAGAGTTTAACCACTTGCCGACCGCCGCATGCCGATGTACGTCCTAACTTTGCCGGCGGATATCGTTGTTATGGCAGCAGCTAGCTGCCATAACCCCGGTATCCCCGTTTTTTTGCGGCAGTTGGCTACAAGATAAGAGTAGTCTCTGTGGTGGATTCGCCCCCCTCCCGCCGCGATCCAGTGCCCTCCGCCGCATACCGGAGCCATCGGTAGCTGTGCCTGGAGACGAGTGAGGGGAAGATGGCGCCCACTCGTCTCCATGACACTGAAGGGCGGAAGCGATGTCAAAACGTCACTTCCGCCCATACGTCTTAAAGGCATATTTTTTTCAAAGTCATTTTTTTTTTATTGCATTTTAGTGTAAATGTGAGATCTGAGGTCTTTTTGACCCCAGATCTCATATTTAAGAGGACCTGTCATGCTTTTTTCTATTACAAGGGATGTTTACATTCCTTGAAATAGGAATAAAAGTGACACAATTTTTTTTTAAACAGTGTAAAAATAAATAAAATCATATAAAATAAATAAGAAAAATAAAAAAAAAAAAAAAAATTTAAACGCCCCGTCCCGACGAGCTCGCGCCCTGAAACGAACGCATACGTGAGTAGCGCCCGCATACGAAAACGGTGGTCAAACCACACATGTGTGGTATCACCCTGATCGGTAGACCGAGAGCAATCATTCTAGCCCTAGACCTCCTCTGTAACGTAAAACATGCAACCTGTAGAATTTTTTAAATGTTGCCTATGGAGATTTTTGAGGGTAAAAGTTTGACGCCATTCCACAAGCAGGCGCAATTTTGAAGGGTGACATGTTGTGTTTTAATGTACTTGGCATAACATTATCTTTCACAATATAAAAAAAAATTGGGCTAACTTTACTGTTGTCTTATTTTTTTAATCAAAAAAGTGATTTTTTTTTTCCAAAAAAAGCACGCTTGTAAGACCGCTGCGCAAATACGGTGTGAAAAAAAGTATTGCAATGACCGCCATTTTATTCTCTAAGGTGTTATAAAAAAAACAATATATAATGTTTGGGGGTTCTACGTAATTTTCTAGCAAAAAAACAGTTTTAAACATGTAAACACCTAAATTCCAAAACGAGGCTGGTCCTTAAGTGGTTAATAAAAGACCACATAGACGAGTTCTTGCTGAAAAAAAATATTTTAAGCTACAGACAGCATTGATTCATGAAAGACAGAAGTTGTCAAACAAACCTGATTTCTTTTTATGAGGAGGTAAGTAAAACCTTGGACAGAGGGGTGGCTGTGGACGTGGTATACTTGGATTTTGCAAAAGCGTTTGACACAGTTCCCTACACACAGCTCATGTGTAAGGTAAAGTCTACAGGCTTGGAAAGATCAATTTGTAAATGGATGGAAAACTGGCTAAAAGACAAAATTCAGAGAGTAGTGGTCAATGACTCTTATGCCGCGTACAAACGATCGGATTTTCTGATGGGAAATTTTGGGTGTGAGCTTGTTGGCTAAAATTCCGACCAGGTGTATACTCCATCAGACATTTGTTGTCGGACTTTCCGCCAACAAATGTTGGCTAGTAGGTTCTCAAATTTTCCGGCAACAAAACTTCGTTGTCGGACTTTCTGATCGTGTGTACACAAGTCCGCCGCACAAAAGTTCACGCATGCTCGGAATCAAATACGAGCCAGAAGCGCTCGGTCTTGTAAAACTAGCATTCGTAATGGAGATATCACATTCGTGATGCGGCAAATTATGAAATCTCTCAATGCAGCGCATTCTCTTCTTCTTTATAATGGGATAATAATGAAGTTGCTTTGCTGCTGATAATCGCAGAGTTCTGACAAACGTGTTTTTTATTATTTCTAGTGATCTCCTGAATAATTTTTTTGGGGTTTTTTCTAGTGATCTCCATAATATTTTTTTTTTCGTTTTGTGTGTCAAGTTACCACAACACCATTATTATCTTGTGTTTTTTAACTTCAAAGATAAAGATGTTAATTTGACATTGTATTTTTGAAATGTACCTGCCTACTCACAAACAAACTATCCTTTTTGAAGTAAAACACAAGTATTTGTCCCTAAAAAATGTATAATTTAATAGAGAGCATAAGGTCATAACAAAATAAAGAGGAAGGCAACAATGGAGAAACAGTTGGAATTGGTGAAGCCTTTGTACCCCAGGGCAGACATCAATTATTTGACTGTCAAAATTGGTAACCTGAGGAGTCCATTTAATAGGGAGCACAATACGGTTCAGGACTCCGAGAGATCGGGAGCAGCCACAGATGACATATATGTCCCGAGGCTGTGGGCTTACCACAGCCTGCGTTTTTTGCCAGACCACACCAAACCCAGGTCATCACTCTCAACACTTCCTTCCACGCTTCCTTCCATGCTGCTGTGGTGGGTGGGGTGGCTGTGGTGTTGGTGGTGTTGGTGAAGGTGATGGAGGAGCATGGTCCAACTCACAGAGGTGTGTTTGAGGTGGGAGTTTGCCCCTCGTCCCCTTGTTTAGGGCCTTCAGAATAATCTTTTCACATATAGTGCGTTGGGCCTCCTCCATGTGTTCTAATTTACTGGCAGTGACGCATCCAAACGCCTCGGGCAACCAGGGGTCATGGTAATTGCCACAGTAGCCTGTTTTAGGAAAGCAGCTGAGGACTCCTCCAGGTTCCTTGCCTTCCTGGTCCTTTGGGTTGGAGGGCGGGGGCTAGGAACCTGGGATTCGGTCAGGCTGCTTGCCACGGCCTCCTCCTGGCTGAAACTTTCCTGTGTATGAAAATGGTACATAGCTTTAATTTTTTTGGTCATCAATCACACACAATTTTGAGCTCATGACTTTTGCAAATTGAATGTTAACAAATAGAAAGGACTATCATTCTGGCCCCAGCATTTTTCATTTTCGTGCCAATCATTTTTGGCTACTACTGTTTATTGATATGTAAACCACTTTGTTACATCTGAAATTTGTGATCAATAACATCTAGTTAACATCATTCAATATTTGACAAGAAATATCTTCAACAATGCTATACCTGGGTCAAGCTGGGCTCCTCCACATCTTCTTCCTGGGTGGAAGGCCCAGGTTGGACCTCAGGAGCCTCAGCTGATGTGGAAGGAAGTGTTGATAGTGATGGCCTGGGTTTCGTCTGGACAAACAAAGAACGCAGGCTCTGGTAGTACCACAGCCTGGGGACATATACGCCATCTGCTGCTTCTCCGGATCTCAGGGAATCCTGGACCTTCTTGCACTCCTCAGGCTACCAATTTTGGCCTTTAAATAGGTGATGTCTGCCGTGGGATCCACAGGCTTCACTATTTCCAACAGTTTCTCCAGTGCTGCCTTCCTCTTTAGCTTGTTAGAATAGTCCCTGCATTGGACTTGCCAGAGACATTGCAGCTCCCTGTATTTGTCTATAAAGTTGGGAAGGAAATCAGGGGCTGTGAATTTGTCAACCATTTTATCTGCAAGACACAACATAAAACAAACCCTAATGTCAAGCTAAACTCTCCAAATCTTTTCCCAATATAGGCCTCAATCTATAAGCAGTATAGGCCACTAACCACTGATGCCCCAAGTTACAATTGTACCTTTGTTTGAATGATCAGCGCTAACGATCCTCCGTCCTCCACTCACAGATCGTATGTACATCGCCCACGTGTTATGCTTTATATACACTGCACAATGCGTGAAACTCCACCCCTGTCCTTCTTTCTAGTGTATTCCCCACCTCTTCTCTTTCGGGGCAGCGGGAGAGCACATGGCGGAGACACAGCAGGTGTGTGCTGAGAGCAGCAACGACGACGAAAGCCCGAAGCAAGGCAGTTCCACATCCAGGAGGAGATATAAGGCCTCAACCATGTCCTTTGAAGAGATGATGAAGATGGTGGACATCTTGAAGAGGACAGACTATGATGGGAAGCATGGACCGTACAGAAACCCTAATGTGCGAAAGGCCAAGATCATGGCTAAAGATAGGTACGACGATCCAAGGAGCAATTGAGGAAACGCTGGTCAGACCTGAAATTGAGGGAGCAAGATCAGTATAAAAAGATCAGGAAAGTGCTGCAAAAAAGTAAGTATTTGTCGTGTGTTCCTATTACTATTATTATTAATTTTGTGCTGGTTCATGTGCTTTTCTTTACGGTTGTACAGTTTAAAATGCCAAGTTTGAGGTTCGTGGGCACAGGAATCGTTCGTATTAAACATCATTCGTTCGATCACTAATACAATGTTTTTGGCAGATGCAGGTTAACTAGATGTGTTCATGCCTATTTTGATTAAAATACGTTTATTACATTGTTGTCTAGATGTGTTTGAAACTATAATGAAATGACAACTTGATTCAGTGTAAGGAGAGGACACTCAGCAGCTGTTTACACATCTGGACGCAGGAGCACTAGTGTGGGACAGCATAACAACCTTGTCATGGTGTCCCACGCAGGTGCTCCAGTGGATACTAGGGGTCTCCCCATGTGTGAAACTTGCACAAAACAAGTAAGTATTCCAGCTTTTGAAAGTGAAATAATCATGTCTTCAGCTTGGAACTCTGCCAAAACAGACAATTGGACGACACTTCCAAGCAATGTTTCATGTTACTATTTCTAGCCTAAAATATCTGTCTGCTAAGTATACCTTTATTGTATTCACATAGGGGAGAAAAAAATCAGGACATCTGAGGACAACAGTAACCCCACACCTACTGAACAAATAGAACCCACCACACAACATGAGGATGTGGATGCAGAGGTCCAGGAAGTGCTGGGTGAAGTGGTTCGAAATGGAGTCGACAACAGGTCAGTGTCTGAGACCACAGCTTCAGGTAAAAGATGGCTGTTTGCATATTTATAATACATGGTGTGTTTTTTTTTGTTTTTTTTTAGGTGATGTGGTGGAAGAAGAAACTCACTTCAGCAGTACAAGTGCACAAGTACTCATCAGTGAAATCATGGTGTGCAATCGTGATTTGGAAAAGATGAAGCAAAATATCCATGATGTTCAAAAAGACTGAACAACATCATTGATATTTTAGGCAAAATCTAAACCAAAAACAAATTTTTAAGTTGTCGTTATTGTTGTACGTGTTTTTGCATTTTTAAATGAATTGCAAAGCCACATTTTGAAGATGCACACAGTGTGTCAACATGTGCTATCTGCCATAATGGGATATCAATGTACGCATTTTGTGGATGCAACCTCTTCCTCCAAACTAAAGTAGGTGAGAGAGGAAGGGGTTGCACCCCCGAAACACGTCCATTGATCCCCCATGATGGGATCTAGCACATGTTGACACACTGTGCCTTATTTAAAAAAGCAAAACCACTTTGCACTACAAGTGCAATGCAAGTGCACTTGAAAGTGCACTTGTAGGGCAAAGTGGATTGTCAATTCTGAAATAAGGCCCAGTGTGTCAACATGTGCTAACTCCCATCACGGGGATCAATGGACGTGTTTCGAGGGTGCAACCCCTTCCTCTCACCTACTTTAGTTTGGAGGAGGGGGTTGCACCCACAAAACGCATACATTGATATCCCATGATGGCAGATAGCACATGTTGACACATTGTGTGTTTTGTGGCTTTAGCAAAATAGATGTAGGGAAAATACACACATTTTAGGCATGGAATCATGAGGAAAATCCAAATTTTGAGTCCCAATTTGTGTGCATCTTCAAAATTTGGCTTTTGGCTAAATCAACACAGTTTTGACATACTAATGTCTCATATGGCCTTCATTTTAGCAAAGTTGAACTTGTAAGTTCCTGAGTTGGGGATGTGTATGTTATGTTTTTAAACATGCCTGTTTAGCCCCAAAAAAGGTAAATTTATGTCAAACATACATGTTATACACCAAGATGTTGGTTTGTTCCAAAACCGTTTATAACGCACATGTGAACGTGCTTGGAGTAAAATGTTTTATACTCAACAATGTGTGGCTTCATCTTTAAATGCTCAATACCAGTTTATTTTTTAAGTTGGTGTAATTACAGTGACAATGGGGGCTATTTACTAAAGGCAAATCCCCTTTGCACTACAAATGCACTTACAGTCCACTTGTAGTGCAAAGGGGATTTGCCTTTAGTAAATAACCCCCACTGTGCTGTAAAATTTGCCAAAATTAGGCCATTTTAGACTCCAAGCAATTAATTCATGGAGTTGAAAAGGATGATTACTTTTATCATTAATGCATTACATACATTAACAACAATAACATTGTGTGTGTGTAGCAGACCCACAGCACAACATAATAGTTAGCTGAAGAAGAGATTGCCACCTCATGCATCAAATAAGTTACGTTTGCACTATTGAAGAAAATGGCCAAAAATAAAAGGCCATTTGAGAACCTAGGAGACAGATATCAAGCACAAACAGTAATTCAAATGAAATAAGAGTTTAGTTTAAAAAAAAAAAATATTACACAGCTTCCAGATTTTCTTGTAAATCAATTGCCCCCTACCCACAAAGTACTCAACATATTTTTGCCGTACTTCGAGGGCGTTTGGGGGGGCAAGCAAGTCAGGACGGCCACTTTCAAGCGCCGTCATTGTTTGTTCAGGTGAAAAGTCAGCCTCAGTCGCAACTGTGGCCAGATAGTTGGCTGCATTCTTCTGGTAAGGTAATTGTGAAGAATGCAGCAGCTCAAGACAATGTGATTGAGTTTGTATCCGGCCATGTTGATGGCCGTAAGGAAAAGCCAGAACCGGCTGGCCATTATGCCAAAGGCATTCTTAACGAATCTTATGGCACGGGCCAGCCGGTAATTAAAAACCCTCTGCTCTGGTGTCAGGGTCCTCATGGGGAATGGCCTCATCAGATGTTCCCGCAGAGCAAAGGCCTCGTCCGCTACAAAAACAAACTTGAGGTCCGCCACATTATCCTCTGGAGGTGGCAACCCCAAGGTGCCATTTTGGAGATGCCGGTAATATTCCGTCTGGGCGATCACTCCTCCATCAGATATACGGCCATTCTTCCCTACGTCCAGATATCGGAATTCATAATTTGCCGTCACCACCGCCAACATCACGATGCTACTGAACCCCTTATAGTTGAAGTAGTGTGCCCCCGAGTTGGGTGGTGTGATGATCCGGATGTGCTTCCCATCGATCGCACCACCACAATTGGGAAAGTCCCACTGGTGGTAGAATTGGGAGGCCACAGTCTGCCATTCCTGTGGGTGGGAAGGAAACTGTGGAGTCAAACAAGAAAAAAAATTTGTACTTTTGCACATAACATTGCAAGCAGAATAGACACAAACATTCTTGGCCAACATAAGTATAACATTTATTGAAATGAGTATTTAAAGACAAAAGTATAAGGTCCACTTATCAGATTCCTCACCTCCTCTGATGGCCCATTGTAAAAATTTTAGGGTGGGGGCGATGTTTTGGACAGGTAACCCTCTCCACTTCATTGAGAGCTGAATGCATAAATAATGTCTGTTAATTTGGCCAGCCCCTCCTTACTTACACTATTGGCAGACCACTGGACAGGTAAGAAGTGTCATAATCCAAAAATATGAATACACACTGTCCAAATTGAAGTACATTTTGACATTCTGCAATTACCTATCAAGATAATAGGAGAAAAAAAACTTTAAACAGTACCATTTGAAAGTATTCAGGCAGGCCCTTGTACTACATACTTTGGTGAATTCATCCATAAATATGAACACAAAAGAGTTAGGTATAGTGTGTATGGGTTTGGCAAAGTCAGCAGATAGAGTATTGTTATCGGTTGACTTAACGGTTGGGGGGAGGGTTCCAAATGAGTTTGGGCCCCAAAAATAAAAGCCTCTTGCACGCTGCCTGAATTTAAGGACAACAAGATCATTAGGACACATTTCATGGGTGTTTAGGGTAAGCACTACAATGGAGTTGACAAAATACATTGTTAAGTGACTAGGCTAGGTGTGTATGGGCCCATGATAGCATGCTGGGGAGGTTAGTGAAGGCAAATATGCATGAAGGACAAAAAAGGAGAAGTAAAAGCTTACAGCATGCATGAGAACAAAGAGGATGTTCACAGCATATTGCATTTGTGGTAATTATGGAATGATGAAGTAAATACAATACATTAGCAATCATTAAATACATAGAATGTGATGTTAAAGGATAAAACTTACCTTAATATAGTCCTTCTGCAGGACCTGAATATTGGCAGAACAGGTCTTTGGAATAATGATTCCCAGAGCCTGGGGGGAGATCCCAGTCGTAAACTTCCGGCCCTGGAGACTTCTCCCCATCGCCAAGTACCGCAAGATGGCAATGAGCCTTTGCTTGGGAGAGATGGCTTGCCGCATGCAGATGTCCTGCTTCGTAATATATAGGGTTAGCAAAGCCAAGAGACGGTGAAAGACGGGGTCCGTCATCCGGAGATAATTCCTGAAATCATTAAGATTATTCTCCTGGAGCTCCCGCAACAAAGAAATATGACAGAATTGGTCACGATTAAGCAACCAATTCTTGGTCCAAGAACTCCTCCTCCCCCTGTTCATGGACTGGACTTGGGTCAAAGCAATAACTCCAACACCAAGCCCAACAACAGCACGAACTCTATGTCGAGTATCTAACCGCAACATGGCTAATAAACAAATGACTGCCCAGAACGAACTGATAGAATGCACTGAAAATCAGAAAGGACCTGACAAGAACGAGCTGAAAATCAGAAACTACCGGACAAGCACGCACTGAAAATCAGAAGCGAACTATAAATAGAACGCACTGAAAGACAGAAACAAACTGACAAGCACGCACTGAAGAACAGATACGAACCGACAAGTACAACCTGAAAAGCAGAAACGAATTGAAAAGCACGAGGCTGAAAAGCGTGAATAGTCTCTCACCAACCTTCTACTAACACGAGATAAACATGAGATTAGCAGAAGGAGCCAAAAGGGTGGAGCACTGGCTATTGAACTTCCTTTTTATCGGCCGTCGTACATTTTGTACGTCACTAGGTTTGTAATTGTTGGCCAACATTTGTGTGACCATGTGTATGCAAGACAAGTTGGAACCAACACCCTCAAACAAAAATCCATGGTTTTGTTGTTGGAAAGTCTGATTGTGTGTACGAGGCATTATTCTGAAAGTCTAAGGTTATCAGTGGTGTACCCCAAGGTTCAGTGTTGGGACCCTGACTTTTTAATATTATAAATGGGTCTGGGATTAAAAGTACCATTTCTGTCTTTGCAGAGGACAGCTATGCAGTGGAATAACGTCCTTAGCGGATGTCTCCAATTTAAAAGCTGACCTCAGTGCACTGTCTAATCAGACAACTAAGTGGCAAATGAGGTTTGATGTTGATAAATGTAAAGTTATGCACTTGGGGGCTAAGAATATGCATGCATCATACATACTAGGGGGGAGTACAACTGGGCGAATCAATGGTGGAGAAGGATCTGGGGGTTTTGGTAGATCATAGGCTCAATAATAGCATGCAATGCCAAGCTGCGGTTTCCAAAGCGAGCAAAGTCATTTCTTGTATTAGGAGAGGTATGGACTTCAGAGAGAAAGATATCATTTTGCCCCAGTACAAATCATTAGCAAGACCCCCATCTTGAATATGTAGTTCAGTTTTGGGCACCAGTTCTCAAGTGCAGAGAAGGGCAATAAAACTGATAAGAGGCATGGAGGAGCTATGAGGAAAGATTGGAGGAACTGAATTTTTCCCTCTTGAGAAGAGAAGATTAAGGGGGATATGATCAACATGTACAAATACAGTACATAAGTGGTCCATATAGTGGACTTCATATTAAGTTATTCACTTTAAGGTCATCACAGAGGACAAGGAGGCACTCTTTACATCTAGATAAAAAATATTTAATCTCCAAATACAGAAAGGTTTCTTCACAGTAAGAGCTGTGAAAATGTGGAATAGACTCCCTCCATAGGTGGTTCTGGCAAGCTCAGTAGATTGCTTTAAAAAAGGCCTGGCCTTGACCATCTGTCAAGATTTTATTCCTGCTGGGGAGATTCACCCCTATATTTTTTTCTCTTGGCTATTGTCACAAGATAAAAAAGTAGCATGGGTTTTGCATCCAATGGGGACACATGTTCTGATGACAACTGTCTAAGCAACCCCCTGACTTTGAAGATTTCCACTCATTTCCTTTTGTGTCTCCAAGACAGGAAGTGAAGTCTGATAGGGGTTGTAATTCCTCCTTTTTCTATTTACAAGTAAAAAACATTTGGCTATGCAAATACTTAAAGTGGTTGTAACCCCAAAACAAAAACAATCTTGCTCCTGTCCCTTTAAAGCTTGAGCTATAGCATAGCGCTTTTGCCTTTTCAAGTGTCCCCTTCTATCTCCTCCAGTATCTGGTTGATCCTGCCATGTCCTGACTTCCCCTCTGTGAGCTCACCGCGTTTATCATGGCTGTTAAGCCATAAAACCATGGTCAGCTTACGTGCCTCCATCATTGCAGCTCCCTCCGTGCGTCTCCGCATCTCCCCCTCCCCCTTCCTTTCTCCCTGTCAGCTCCATAGTGTTTAGTGAGAACATGATCTCCTCTCCTCCCCAACCCACCCCTCTCCTCCCCTCCCCTCTCCTCCCCTCTCATCTCCTCTCTTCCCCACCTCTTCCCTCTCCTCCCCACCTCTTCCCTCTCCTCCCCACCTCTTCCCTCTCCTCCCCGCCCCACCCCTCCCCTCCCCCCCCCACCCCTTCCTTTCCCCCCCAGCCTTCATTTACTGTACTGTTTCTCTGAAGCTGCTCCTCCCCCTGAAGCTACAATGCCTCACAGTGTATTGTCGTGGAAGAGATGGGAATCTCATCCCCTCCAACTTGGCTCCCTAGATCGGGATGAAGAACGGAGGGAGGACACGTAACTGCAAAATCAAAGCACAGGAAAGGGGTATTTACGATTTAGAAAAAACATACACAAACACATTGCACTATTAAACAAGAAAAAGCACGGAGGATAAATCAGTTGTGGGCATCGGAGTTTACAACCACTTTAAGGATCTATTTATGAAGGTTTTCCAAAACTTTTTCCAACCATTCTTGTATTTTTCTAAATTAATCCAGTTAGAAAGATGGGAGATATCAGTGGGTATTGTGTACAAAAACCTTTATAATTAGACCCCATAAAGCACTGGCTAAACATTTTTTAGGGATTTATGCGGAAGTGACAGAAATTGGCAATCATGAAATAAGAAATCTAACAATGCTTCAGATTTTGTCACTTTCTAATGATCTGCACAGTTCCTCTGTTACTCAAGCACTGATTAAAAGTGGCACTTGAATTCATTTGAATCCATAGTATCCAAATTTCAAACAGAAAAATAAAGTGTGTTATCCCTTATTAAAGTATGGATGTGCATACTGAAAAACAAAAGTACAGTTCTCAAATGGTTATACAGATTCTCCAAACCTTAAAAACATATTTTGAAGATAGCATACCTTTCACACATGAAGTGGTGGAAGTAGGCCTTGCATGCAGTCCTGTAGTGTGTATCTAAACCCAAGAGCAAACGTGATGCATTGCAGCTTACCTGTCCCTGAATGTGGGGCTTTTTCTTTATTTCACCTGAAGAACCTGCCAGCGACACACCTGCTGTCTTGGGGTAGCTATGATCACCCCTCCCGGCCTCCCCTATATCTATGGACAAGAAGCATATCCAGTCTTGGAAAGCAGTATTACCAACTTGTGGAAGGAGTAAACTAAAAACACTTTTAAATATTTTTACTATGTTTTCCGAGGTTTAACAAAGGTTGTGCAATAATATCATACGTGGTAATACAATACAATAAGAATATAAATTAACAGTAAAGCTTCTCTGGTGAAAAGTAAGAGACAAGAGATAAAGTAAGGAGTATCCTACAAAGCAATATTTCTTTTAACATATATAACAGAAGCTATGATTTCAGCTATTAGTATCAGCAAGCGTAGAGAGTCAAGATAAGAAGATAAGATAGTGTAACTAAACAATAGTGGGTCGAAAATGATACAGGATAGTTAGGAGAAGTAAATAGGCTTTTCCTGGGCCAAGTTCCCGCAATATGGCTTGGCATTATCTGGAGAGAAAAGCAATATTCCTGACTATCCCAAGTAATCCTTACTTAAATAGGATAAACTATGAAATAAAGGAGGAGAAAACTGAATGAGTATAAAGGTAGGACGAGGAGAGGGTGGGAAGTAGGTAATGTCTCCAGAGGGGGTCACTAGTCTAGTTAATTAAATATGAATTTGAGCAATATGGTGAGTTGTAAGTCATGTGTCCTCAGGGAAGTAATAGTGTGTTATTAAAGCCCGGTGGTAGGAGATGCTCAATCCACGGGTTCCAGAGGGATTCAAATTTGGATATGTTATCAAGAAAGATAGATTTAGTTTTTGCGTGAATCATGGATTGAGTAACTCTGTGTTTGACTGATAATATACAAAGTGAATCAGATTTCCAAGCTTTTGATTTGTTTTGCTGCTGTAGTTATGAAGAGCATAAGTTTGAACTGATGGTGGGACAAGGCATGTGGTTTGCTGTTCAGGAGTGCTGTGGTTGGATGGATCAGGTAGTAATGAAACTTTGAACATTGTGGAAAGAATTTTAAACAGTTCCGATCAAAAGGATCTGACTATGTTACATTCCTACCAGATGTGTACATGTGTTCCCAGAACAGAGCAGCCTCAGAAGCAGTGGGAAGGATATTGTGAAGAGAATTTAGATTCTGTCTGGAACCAAGTACCCTCTGTTGAGTACCTTATAATTGGTTTCAAGTGCCACTATATTTGGTGAAGCAGATTTGGTTGCTTGCCAGATTTGGGTCCAATTTATGTCTTCTGATTGTAAATGAAGGTCCATTCCCATTTGTTTGTATAAGTTGGGGGGGAAGAAGTGATGTGTGAAAGTAGCTGGGCATATAAGTCGGAAACAAGTCCACATCTGTGTGGCTCAGATTTGCAGGCTAGTTCAAATATAGTAACACCTGGGGATGTCAAGTCTGAGGGTGCATTATTAATCAAAAAAAATTTAATTTGAAGATATCTGAAGGTTTCTGTGGGTAAATTACACATAGGTTTGAAAAGGGTGTGATGGTAGTAGATTTGTATAAATGGTGGGCACATGCTAATCCAGCCTTTGACCAAGCTGAAAAGGAGTTAGGGGAGGACCAGGCTGGGTAAAATGAGGTGTTATTGAGAAAGGAAAGAAGGGGGTTGTGGCTAGATTGTAGACCAAATCAGGTTTTTAATCTGTCCCAAATGGATAGGCTGTGGTAATGGGGTTTGTAATTGTCTGAAGTTGTGTAGGCGTTAAAAAGATTTGCAGTGGAAAGAGGGTCCCAGTCGACTGACTCCAATGCTACCCATAGTGGGATTTCCGTTTTAGCGTGGTATTTGGATAATTGTGACAACAAGGCTGCATAATAATATTTGGTAAAATCTGGTACACCAAGACCTCCTCGAATTCTAGGAGAATATAAGGTGGGCTTAGGTAATCAGGGTTTCGTTTTGCCCCAAATAAATTGCAATGTTTTACTTTTTAAGATACGTAAGAAATGTGACGGGATCATTATAGGAAGTACTCAAAAAAGATACAGGATTTTTGGAAGCATAGACATTTTTAGCACTCTAATTCTACCTATCCATGCTAATGGTAGGGATGACCAATTTGTGAGGAGTTTATTAAGTTGTGATAACATAGGCGGGTAATTTGTTGCATAGAGTTCCATAGGGTTAGCTGTAAAGTTGATTCTTAAATAGGAGATAAACATTGTAAACCATGTAAATGGTAGAGAATGGAGTAGTTGGT
The DNA here is from genome assembly GCA_037952835.1 of Lithobates septentrionalis. Classification (NCBI taxonomy): domain Eukaryota; kingdom Metazoa; phylum Chordata; class Amphibia; order Anura; family Ranidae; genus Lithobates; species Lithobates septentrionalis. Next base: position 4,053,363 of record JBBDGP010000966.1, read on the forward strand.
TTGGAGAGCAGGTGGCAATGATATATTTAGGGCTTTTGATTTATGGGAATTTATTGAGAGACCTGATATTTGTTCGAATTTGGAGAGGATGTCCAAGAGAGTCAGTGCTGATACTATGGGTGATGTAAGGAATATTAGGACATCGTCTGCAAACATATATAATTTATGGTGATAACCACCAAGTTCCAATCCTCTAATATTTGGATTGGATCGAATGAGTTGGGCCAGGGGTTTAATTGCCAAAGCAAATAGGAGAGGGGAAAGGGGGCATCCCTGTCTGGTACCTCTCTCAATATTGAAGGGGTCGGCTTTAAATCCTGATTAGGAAATATATGCTTTCAAGTGCTGATATAGGGAAGCGATCCATCTCAAGAAATGTGGTCCTAATCCCTACTTTTTAAGGATAGAGTGTAGATAAGGCCATGATAATGAATCAAATGCCTTACCTATGTTCAATGAGAGGAAACAGGTAGGGATACGGCGAGAACGAGCAGCATGGGCCAGAAGCATAGCACAGTGTGGCCCCAATCCTCTTCTTCTGGGGTATCCCGGCGGCGCTCGTGGCTCCTCCTTGCATCGGTAAACCCCCTGGGAGAAGCGATCTCCCTGGGGGTTACCTTGCGGGCGTGCTACTGAGTCCAGCATTTGCGTCTATAGACACAGAATGCTGAACTAGGCCCTGCCCCCCAGCGCCCGCATCATTGGATTTGATTGACAGCAGCAGGAGCCAAAGGCTTTGCTGCTACCAATCTCTCCAATCAAGAGCCGAGAACCCTGGGGCAGAGAAGAAAAGCGTGACTCCGCCTAGGGAAGGGCTCAGGTTAGTAGAACAGGGGGGGGCTTGGGGGCTGGTCAGTGTCAGAAGTTTTGCCCTATGCATTAAGGTGAAAAAACACGAGGGTTTACAACCTCTTTAAGTCTAGAGGAGAGAATTTTGGCCAATATCTTGATATCAATGTTAAGAATGGAAAATGGTCTATAGTTAGACCAAGATGTGTCATCTGTGTTGGGTTTTGGAATCATGGAAATAGAAGCTGTGAGTGACTCTGTACGAAAATAGTATCCTGTAAGGAGGGAGTTAAAGGCATCAACCATGAGAGGTGACAATAGTGATGCAAAACGTTTGTAATAAGGTGCTGAAACTCCATCAATGCCTGGATGTTTATTGACTTCAGTCAATATTTCTAGTTCAGTGATTTTATTTTAGTTTTTTTAGTTTATCTAGGATTTCTTGGTGGGATGGGGGGGGGGGGAGGTAAATAGTAGATAAAAGCGTGGTCAGACTAGGTTGGTCGAACCTATTAGTATCTTTGTATAATTCAGTTTGTTTTTTATGAAATTCGTTAATAATTTTTAGTGGATTGCTAGTATATATATCTTTGGTCATTTTTAGGCAGATATGTTTTGGGGCATAACTGGTCTTTCATAATGCTAAGGCCAGAAAAGTATCTAGTTTATTAGCTTTCATGTAAAAACTATTTTTAGATTTACAAAGAGATTTTTCAGCAGAATCTGTCAATAAAAGGTTGAGTTCTAGGCGTGTTTTATGGTAAATAAGTTTGTTTGACGGTGAGGTTTTGGTCTGAAAATTTTCAGAAGCTTTGTTACAATGGTAAAAAGTTTGGCTGATACAAACTCCTCTGATGTAAGGTTTGAGAGCTTCCCAACGGGTCAGGGGGTCCGTATCAGTGAAATTGTTGGTTAAAAGATAATCTTTTATGGCCTTTTCCAATTCTTGTCGAAAGGAAGGATTCGCCAGCATACTATCACTAATGTACAAAGCACGATGATTAGATCAAGGAGGACCAAGGAGGAAAAAGTTGTTATTAATCCATTATGATCCGACCAGGTCAATGGTGCAATTAGTGAATCTAGAATGAGTGCTGAGGTGCTAATAGTAACAAAAATTATGGTCTATGCGGGAAGATTAGGACGTTCAGTGCTGCAATACACCTGAAGGTTAACAGCAGCTGTTTCTCTATGGGAAACTTCGTCCACAGTGGCTGACTGCAATCTGCATAGTTGAATGCTTCTAATAGACCGGGAGTTTGTGAGTGTATCTCTTGTCCCTGTTTTGCTTGTGCACTATCTAGTAAGTTCACTGCACAATGATCTATTTTTTCTTTGCTTGCTTTGCATAAAACCTTTATCCTGAGAGCCGAATCATCAGCAGTATTATGGCTAAAGTGGGATCCGAGAAAAACTAAATATCCTGATACAAACGATCTAACCCAGTGAGTCAATCAATCTGGATTAAGGGAAGGAACTGTTTAATTATTTTTACTTTCCCCCACTATTTATTTCTATCTGGACATTGTAATCTGAGTGTCATTATTATTTATTTATATTCACCGTGACATCACCAATTTGAAGATTTATTTTGGCTATTTTAACACATGTATTAGCACCATAATTATTTATCTATTTTATTCACATGTATGCATTTTTTATTCCTGGATTTTAGCTTAGTCGTAGCAGCATATTGTGCACTATTTATTTAAAGCGCATCAATTTTATACTTAGTACTATTTGTTTGGTTATCTGATCACCCTATATTGATAGCAGCTTTAATTTACTGATTTTATTATAGCACTAACTATATTGGTTTATATATATTTTTTAGCACAATTTATTTATATCACACATATCTATCCACATCAGCACTTGGTTTTTATTCATTTTTTTTATGCGGGAAGATTGTTTATGGGGATGGGAATAGTGTGTGTATTGTGGTTTTGCAGGGTTATGTTCACGCCATGTGTCAAGAAGAGAGTATTGGTGTAAGAGTCGTTGGTAGGAAAGTTTAGGGGTGGTAGTCGGGGTTGGGGATTTGTCAAGGAATGGATATAATATTTGGTTTGAGTCACCACCAATTATGAGGGTACCTTGTTTATGTGTTTCAACCACTGAAAACAAATGGGATAGAAATTACAATGGGTTCTTGTTAGGAGCATAATAAGAAACGATCGTAACTTAATTATCTAATAGTAGACTAGTTAAGATCAGGTATCTACCCTCGGGGTCTTTGAGTTCTTTTTTAAGGGTAAATGGTGTTGCATGGTGGAATGCAACCAAGACCCCCAATTTTTTTGTTGTGGCTGAAGCAGTGCAAACTTGGGGATATTTGTGGCTAAAAATTTTTGGTGAGGATTGTGAAAGAAAGTGTGTCTCCTGTAGGCAAACCACAGGTGCCGAAAGTTTGCAGAAAAAGTTGAAAGCTTTAGTACGTTTCGGAGGAGAGTTGAGACCTTGTACATTAAGCGTCAATATATTTAAGGAGGACATTGCAGAATGCTGATAGGATCTAAAAAGAGGCTACTGAATATGAAACAATTAGTTTCCTCTCTGGAGGAGAGAAGGTTAGGTAGGGTTGAGTTGATCTGAGAAGTAGGATTAGTGAGGGAATTTAAACAGGGGCTGTGCAGCGTATATAAATACTGATGAAATTGGTGTTTAAGAGAAGCTAAATAATGAATAAATGAAAATTAAAGGGAAAGGGCTCCGAATTGGAGCGAGTATCCAAGGAGTGGTGAATAATCACCAACCAGTGGATACAAATAATCCAAAGAGCGTCAAAATCAATGTTGGGCACTCGAGGAAGAAATGGAGGTGCAGTGAGCTGTCTCTGCGACTTCGACAGCCATTAAACTTTAATGGCTTATCTAATAAGAATAAGATAAGTGTTATTTTATAATGAGAATGCATATTTTTTATGGATTAGGATAATTCCAAATAGAATTACAGCTTAGTATAATAATAAGAAAATATTAACTTTTGAACTTTTGAGCAAGAGAGAGGTAATCCTTGTATGTGATTTGTGGTCTTATTGTGTAAGCAAATTAACAGAACACTAACAGAATAGACTACTAAGACCTCTTTTAGAGGAGTATCAACTAGATCATGTGAGGTGGTTGAAGTAAGACATTTAAAACTAAATCTGCTTTTCCAGGGTATAACTAGCAGGGTTCAATATATCTGCGTCTATTTGTTCTATAAGAAATAGTTGGTCAGTTAGGTTACACCAAACCAGATATTAGTGAATCTAATAGACCTAGTAACAGATGACTTCCATTAGTAAACTACCCTGGAGATAGTGTCAGTGTACAAATTTCTGGTGGTGTTACCCCTAGGGCTTAACGTATGTTGTGTAGATAGGGCTATGCCCTAGGAATAAGAAAAGGAATAAGAAATGAAAATATATATATATATATCACCCATATAGAATACATCAGTCTGTAATGTCTTCTCCTTCAGGTGGTGGTGAAGCAAAACAACCTCTTTTGTGAGGGCTGAGAGGGACCTGGGTTGTCTGGGGATCTTGGAGCTGTTGCGAGGATGAAGAATTCATTCAACGTTTGGTTCCATCTGTAATTGTTGCAGGTGTTGACAGGGGAAGGTCTTGAATAGTTGCTAGAAGGTCATTTGTCGATTTTCAGGTATAGGAAGTCCCTTTATAGGAAAAAGGGAAACCCCAGCAATAAGATATGCGGTGAAATTTGAGAACTTGCAGGTGAGGTTTAATTTCCTTGCGTTTAATTAGTGTTACTTGGGATAGGTCTTGGAAGACTTGGTACCTATGTCCCTGGAAAATTAAAGTAAGAAAGAAAGAGGCTTCCATCATGTCAAATGTAGAGTGTGGTGGTCCCATCCCTCATGTATTAGACCAAAGAAGAATACCCCCCTTAGTGGGACTTTAATAGACCACCAACTCTTGAGATAAAAAATATGTTTTTAATGGACGCGTTTCCAGTATTCTGATACCTTCATCAGGGGTTTGAGAGTTGCAGATGTTTTACAAATGTATAAATTCCAGTGGAATGATTCTGTGTTCAGGCAGCACTTAGGACACCAAGGTCAAATAAAATATTTCATGGACGCCAGACCCAAATAAATGAAAAACTATAGATGTGCTATGTTTCCAACATCGATATGTATTGAGTGAATCTAATTGGGACAGACGATCGTTAGAGCCTGTGTAATAAAGGCTACATAACAGGCGGATGAGTATCCAACGGTCCCACAGTGGATATATCCTTTGGATGTCCAGGTCCAGAGTGTGGGTGTCCTCTGTGTGTCAGCACTCACGGTGTACTGCACATACAGTGCCTTGAAAAAGTATTCATACCCCTTGACATTTTCCACATTTTGTCATTTTACAACCAAAAACGTAAATGTATTTTGTTGGGAATTTATGTGATATACCAACACAAAGTGACACATAATTGTGAAGTGGAAGGAGATTGATAAATGGTTTTCAAAATTTTTTGAAAATAAATATGTGAAAAGCGTGGGATGCATTTGTATTCAGCCCCCTGAGTTAATACTTTGTAGAACCACCTTTCGCTGCAATTACAGCTGCAAGTCTTTTTGTGTATGTCTCTACCTGCTTTGCTGTCCTGCTGGAAGATGAACCTCCGCCCCAGTCTGAAGTCTTTTTCAGACTCTAATAGGTTTTCTTCTAATGCCCTGTACACATGGTCAGACATTGATCGGACATTCCGACAACAAAATCCATGGATTTTTTCTGACGGATGTTGGCTCAAACTTGTCTTGCATACACACGGTCACACAAAGTTGTCGGAAAATCAGATTGTTCTGAACGCGGTGACGTAAAACACGTACGTCGGGACTATAAACAGGGCAGTAGCCAATAGCTTTAGTCTCTTAATTTATTCTGAGCATGCGTGGCACTTTGTGCGTCGGATTTGTGTACACAACGGATTTTGTTGTCGGAAAATTTTATAGCAAGCTCTCAAACTTCGTGTGTTGGAAATTCCGATGGAAAATGTGTGATGGAGCCCACACACGGTCGGAATTTCCGACAACAAGGTCCTATCACACATTTTCTGTTGGAAAATCCGACCGTGTGTACAGGGCATAAGACTGCCCTGTGTTTGGCTCCATTCATCTTCCCATCAACTCTGACCAGCTTCCCTGTCCGTGCTGAAGAAAATCATCCCCAAAAAATGATGCTGCCACCACCATGTTTCACAATGGGGATGGTGTGTTCAGGGTGATGTGCAGTGTTAGTTTTTCGCCACACATAGCGTTTTGCTTTTAGACCAAAAAGTTCAATTTTTTCATCTGACCAGAGCCCCTTCTTCCACTTGTTTGCTGTGTCCCCCACATGGCTTCTCGCAAACTGCAAAGGGGACTTTTTATGGCTTTCTTTCAACAATGGCTTTCTTCTAACCACTCTTCCATAAAGGTCAGATTTGTAGAGTACACGACTAATAGTTGTCCTGTGGCCAAATTCTCCCACCTGAGCTGTGGATCTCTGCAGCTCCTCCAGAGTTACCATGGGCCTCTTGGCTGCTTCTCTGATTAATGCTTTCCTTGCCTGGCCTGTTAGTTTAGGTGGGCGGCCATGTCTTGGTAGGTTTGCAGTCGTGCCATACTCTTTCCATTTTTGGATGATGGATTGAACAGCACTCTGTGAGATGTTCAAAGCTTGGGATATTTTTTTGTAACCCTGCTTTGAGCTTCTTCACAACTGTATCCCTGACCTGTCTGGTGTGTTACTTGGCCTTCACGATGCTGTTTGTTCCAATAGGTTTTCCAATAATCCTCCTGGGGGCTTCACAGAACAGCTGTATTTATAGTGAGATTAAATTACAGAGAGGTGGACTCTACTTACTAATTAGGTGACTTCTGAAGGCAATTGGTTCCACTAGATTTTAGTTAGGGGTATTAGAGTAAAGGGGCTGAATACAAATGCACGCCACACTTTTCAGATATTTATTTGTAAACAAATTTGAAAACCATTTATCATTTTCCTCCCACTTCACAAATATGTTCCACTTTGTGTTGGTCTATCACATAAAATCCCAATAACATACATTTACGTTTTTGGTTGTAACATGGCAAAATGTGAAAAAATCAAGGGGTATGAATACTTTTTCAAGGCACTGTACCTACAAAGCAATAATCATGAAGGTTGCTATAGGTCCCCTGCAGTACCTCCTCTTTTTCCTTCTTCCTTGCATATTTCTGTTAGAGCTAAGCTGTTACTAAGTCTTAAAAGATGGAGAGAATTTTTGTTAAGAGCTCGCTTACACTACAATCCTTGCATTCAGGATACACTTTCACAATCAAGTTGGCGTTGCACCCCTCGCAGGGTGGACATTTTTTCCAGGCCTTCCCATTTGGGCCCTATCCTTAGCCCATTTGCAGCCGCATTTTTGGTGGTTTCCCAGGAATTTCTGGAATAAGGGGATTTATTATGAGGGCCTTTCTTTACTTTTGTGTGTAGATTTATTATATTCCTACATTATTTTGTATGGACCCTGGGTCTTTGATCCTCTGTGTGGCATGCTATTCCTGGGATGGTCTCTGGTTAACATTATTGCAGCATTCTTATGTTAGCACCTTAGCCCCAAAAAAAGCGAAACTCGTGACAGATGTTGAGCTTTATATGAAATAGCGGTGGAGCTCCATATGATCCTTGACTCTTAGCTTGCAATTTAACAAGACTTGTACATCTTTCAGTGTAATACATTCTACATTTTGGTCCACCACCTTTAACGATATATGGTGCATAATGCTAATTTGTTTTATACTTTATGTTATTAAAGCTGAGTTCCAGTCATTTCTGTGTTTATTAAAAGTTATCAGCTACAAAAAGTGTAGCTGCTGACTTTTAATAAACACACACTCACCTGTCCCATGATCGAGCCCTGCGGCAGCCCGAAGCCCCAGTTCTCTCCCCCATCTCTCCCCGGCGCCGACATCATTAGTGTGGGCACCCAGCTGTGACAGCTTGTGGCTTCACAGCCGGGTGCACACGGTGTATGCACGAGCCGCGCTGTGTGTCCTGAATGGCCGGGTAATCTTCTGGGACATGTGACATGTCCCAGAAGATTGCAGGGAGGGAGGGGGAGAGGAGAACTTCTGCTCAAATTACCTTGGTGAAACTAGGTACCCGCCCCCCCCCCCAAAAAAATTACATGCCAAATGTGGCATTTAATGGGGTCAGGAGTCCTTAAAGCGGAAGTTCACCTTTTGGGTGGAACTCCGCTTTACCGTCTAATGAGCATTAATAAAGTTTTGAATTTTATTTTATCCTATCTGGTGTGGTTGTGCCCATAAAGTCCATGAACTGTGTTCTAACTTCTGTATTTATTAGAGTTGGAGGGGGGTTCGCACCAAAACTCTTGAACATCACAAAAGTTTGGATCTGAACCCTGAACTCTATTAAAGTCTATAGGACCTGGACTTGAAAAATCAAAAGTCCCCATTTTGAAGGCTTATATGTAAGTTATTGGCCAAAAAAATTGTATGGGGGCCCAGGTACTGCCCTGGGAGAGGTGTATCAATGCAACAAAAATTTACCAAAGTACCCCTACCCATTCACCAAAAAGTGGCAAAAAGTATTATAAACACAATAGACAGTTTTTGACAAATCCTTTATTTTTTAAATAAAAAAATTGTGTCCCTCCAGGCCAAAATAGGCCTCCCAGGAGGAAGGAACATTTTTGATTTGTTTTATCTTTCAGGTAGGGGGGCAGTGTGATTGATGATGAATTTACATCGAGGGACACTATTTTTTTTATTTTTTAATAAAGAAATTGTCAAAAATTGTCTCTTGTGTTTTTTACTTTTTGACACTTTTTTTGGTAAATGGGTAGGGGTATTATGTACCCGATACTCATTCACATAGGGGGAAGGCTGAGATCCAGGGGCCCCCTTGTCTACCCCTAAAGGCGGTATGCAGATTTTGAAAATCCCCCTGCCCGTAGACCCCGACAACCACAACAGCACAGGGTTGTCGGGAAGAGGCCCTTGTCCCTATCAACATGGAGACAAGGTGCTTTGGGTGGGGGGTCAGAGCCCCCCCCACTGTAAAGCACCCACCCCACGTGTTGAGGAAATGTGGCTTGGTATGGTTCAGGATGGGTGGGCGCTCCCTCACCCCCCCTTTCCTGGCCTGCCAGGCAGCATGTCCGGATAAGGGTCTGGTATGGATTTTGGGGGGACCCTACAACTTTTCTTTTTAATTTTGGCTTGGGGTTCCCTTCCAAATCCATACCAAACCCAAAGGGCCTGGTATGGACTGGGGGAGGGGCACGCCATTTTTTTTTCTTTATTTTTTAACCAGCACTTTTTTTTTATTGTTAAGCTGTCAACAGGGAAACCCATTGACAGCTAATGACTCATCGGTTGTTAGGGACACAGTGGCCAGTTTTCTGGCCCCGCTCCTTAACAACCAGTGCATTGCAGAGTGTTCGCCAGGGTGACTAATGGAGCCTGGAGCTCCTCTTTAATGAGGTACATTCACGTGCATGCATTCTGGTATGTTTACATGCAAAAAAATGCAGTATGATGTACTTTTAATGCACATGAAAACACAGCAATTGTGTAAACTAGGCTAATTGAAATACATTCATTTGTCTTGCATATGCGTACAAACTGTGTTTAAAACAAAATCTGACTGCATCTAAGGCAGATATTCTCCCACTTTCCATTTCCTTACAGTGGTTGTAAAGTCACATCTGTTATATATGTAACACCCTCTAGTAGTATGCCAGAGAGGTTAGGTAAATTTAAGCGGGCCTGGCTGGTTGCTAGGCCTGTTATTTTTCATTCTGGGTTGGGAGTGGCTCAGAGTAATGCTGGGTGACTCATAGCGGACATCACTAGGACCTCCTACTTCTTTCTAGAAGGTTCTAGAGCTTTCTGGAAAGAGAGGCTGGAGGGGAGGTGGAGCCACCTGGGGTGTTCTGGGGAGTTCTGACCAGTCCCCAACTTGGATTGGCAGGGGGCAGGCCTCCTCAAATACCCAGGATCAGCCCAGTTGAGGAGGAGTTGTCGGGTTTAAGAGCTGGAGTGAGAGAGTGCTGAGGCTGTTGGGGCCTTTGAGAGAGCTCCCCAGTCTGGGGGAGGTGACCTTGGGCCTAGGCTTGGGTGCAGTCAGGACCACTTTTAAGAACACATGAAAAGCTCCTGGACCAGAGGCAGGGCAAGGAGAGGACAGTGGAGAGTGGACTGCAGAGAGACTCCAGGGAGGACAACTGGTCGCAGCTAGGAGGGCTGGTGAGTGAGGCACAGTCAGGAGGACTGGGGAGGCATGCCTGGGAGGACTGGGAGCTTGCAGTCAAGGATGGATGCAGAACCAGAGTGGGCCGTAAATAGGACAGCTAGCACAATAACTTTCTGCTACACCATAGGGGCAGTCCATGCCTGCAAAGGGCAGTTACTAAGGTCTGACTGAGCAAATGTCAGGCCCAACCAACAGTATGTGCTAGCTTATCCTGGGAACCAAGTGATGTGCTGGAGGTGACTAGAGTAACAGCAAGTGATGTGCTGGAGGAGTGAGGAGTGATAGGCTTCAAGCAAGTGATGTGCAGGAGGAAGCTGAAGGAGTATGTACAGAGAGTGTACATAATTGTCCCAAACCAATTGCTGATTATCTGCGTTAGGCATCCCATATCTCCCATCCCAATCCAAGTTACATCCCTCAATAAAACAAAAAAAAAAACAAAGTTCACTGACTGCTTTATGTCTCAGAGTGCCTGAGAGTGAATGCAGGGCTAGGCAGGGTGACAGACAAACCACAATACTTAGCAGCCCCTATGGGGGTACCGCTACATATACCTTTATCTTCTCTGTTTTAGGAACATAATAAGTACAGTGTGTATTTTTTTTTTTTTTATTATAATGCTAAATACCTTCTTTGCCCAGCTCTGCTGTGTGGTCACATGTCCTCCTTCTGCTCTCCCTTACAATCTAAGGGAGTATAGTGGGTGTGGCTAAGATTCCCTTCTGACATATGCAAGCTAGCATAGGAAGGGCGTGTGACTGCACAGCAGCCCTGGGCAAAGAGGGTATTTAGCATTATAATTTAAAAAAAACACACACACTGTACTTTGTATGTTCTTAAACAGGGAGAATAAAAGCATATCATGGATGTGACTTTACAACCACTTTACTAAAGAGGAGGAGCAACTGCAGCAGAATCCCCAATCAAGGCAGGAAGTGAGAGGTGGGGAGGAGTTTGGCTTCACACATGCTAAAGACTGGGAGGGGGGGGTGCAGGGGCACAGAAATAAACAGCAGGATGACGGAGGGAGATAAATTGACCATGCTATCATTTATCAACAGCCATGATTAGCGTGGTCAGTTTACACAGGGGAACATAGGAATGGGCAGGATCAACCAGGTATTGTAGGACAGGAAAAGAGATAAATTACACTACAAAAGCACTATGCTATATATTGTGCCTTAAAGGGACAGGAGCATTTTTTGTTTGTTTTAGAGTTACTTTAATAAACTTGATAAAATGAATTAAGTTCCATGACAATAACAAATAAAGTTACCTGTTTTCTTCTTTTTTTCACCTGAAAAGTCTGTGCACCACAGGGTCACAACCCCACACACCATTAAAAAAAAAATGGAATTTTTGTCCGGATTTTTCTTACTTATACACTATGTCCAATCCACCTAAAGAGCCAAAGATATGACAAGTCTTCCTTAGCCGATAATTTTTAGGTGTTACCTGGAAGCAAGAACTCAAAAATTCTTAGCAGATCGGATGCTGAATTTGGAAGGTTGCCTTATGAGATGCAGTAGCTATTTAAATTGTAGGTTAGCTGCTATGTGCAAAATGTTTGGAAAGTCACCTTTGTCTTGGTTTAGGTAACATGAACAGAGCTGGGCTCTAAATGAATTTAACAAACAGACTTTTGTGAGGCAAGGGTAATTTTGAGGTGGCAAGTCTACTTTAAACAAAACACTTATTTTTAAATTAGTTCTAAAGGTTAGACATTTTTTTACCTTAATGCATTGGCTCCTGCTGCTGTCAATCAAATCCTGTCAGGAGGGAGTGGGGGGAGGGGCTGAAGTGCGCTGTGTGGGTCAGTGGATGCACACAGTCTGGCTTCGGAGAGAGCCCACCACCATAGGAAATGGCTTCCTATTGGGGCACACTGAGAAGGGTGGAGCCTAGGGACCCCAGAAGCACAAGTTTGGGGCCACTCTGTGCAATACCATTGCACAGCAAGTAAGTATAACATGTTTGCTATTGGAAAAAAGTCTTTACAACCTCTTTAATGCTTCCTTTGTACTCTTAAAGGAGTTGTAAAATCAGAAGGTTTTTTTATCTTAATGCATTCTAGATTTCATTACATTTAGTGCCAGGAAGCTAGCTGTTAGGAAATTTGGACAGGGTAAAATCCCCAATCCTGACTAAATTTAATAGGTACGATGCCCGGCGGGTGTGGAGAGGCGACTCTTTGTAAATCTTGCTGCATGTATGTGTTCCTTGATCATCCGATCGAGGGCGAATACTGTTGTGCAAAATGTAAGCACATTGTTTCCCTGGAAGCCCAGGTTCTGAATCTGGGGAAACAACTGTCAGCACTGAGAAGTCCCTCCATACTAAAGGAGAGCCAGGAACGTACATGGCAGGGGCCAGCACAGAGGCGGGTGGAGACAAAGAGGTGCAGGCATTAGCAAAGAGTAGATAGGTGACAGTCAGGAGGGGTAGAGGGGGAAGTGCCAGGGAGGCCGATCCAGGACTGGAGCATCCCAATAAGTACGCTCCATTGAGTGACATTGGTGAAACCAGTCAGGGACCAGCACTGCTGGAGCTGAGGGACTCTCATAGCTGCTGGGGGAAGAACTCCTCCAGTGAGAGTGGGGGGGGCAGCAAAGGGAAAGGAAAGACAGATTCTGGTGGTAGGGGACTCAATTCTTAGAAGGACAGAGAGGGCAATCTGTAACCAAGACCTGAAGCGCCGAACAGTATGTTGTCTACTGGGCGCTCGGGTTCGGCACATCACGGATCTTGTGGACAGATTACTGGGAGGGGCTGGGGAAGACCCGGCTGTCATGGTGCACGTTGGCACCAATGACAAAGTTAGAGGCAGATGGAGTGTCCTAAAGAACGATTTTAGGGACTTAGGAGCTACATTGAGGAAAAGGACCTCCAAGGTAGTATTCTCAGGAATACTACCGGTACATCGAGCCACACCAGAAAGGCAGAGGGAGATTAGGGAAGTAAACAAGTGGCTGAAGAGTTGGTGTAGTAAGGAGGGGTTTGGGTTCCTGGAGGACTGGCCGACTTCTCAGTCGGTAACTGGTACTATAGAGGTGATGGACTGCACCTAAATGAGGAGGGTGCAGATCTGCTGGGAATGAAGATGGCCAAAAAGTTAGAGGGGTTTTTAAACTAGACGATGGGGGGGGAGGGTCCAGAGGCAGAGATAGCCAGCGTGGAAGATATTCCAGAGGGTAGTATTGGGGGCATTAGTGGTAGGTTAACCAAAGCACAAAAACACAAGGTGAGTATAGCAGCAAGTCCTAGTTGCAATCTCGAAACACCCAATACGAGGACAATATGCGACCGGTCTAAACTATGTGGCATGTTCACCAATGCCAGGAGCATGGCGGACAAGATGGGTGAACTATAGATACTGTTGTACGAGAAGGATTTGGATTTTGTGGGAATTTCAGAGACCTGGTTCAACAGCTCTCATGATTGGCTGGCAAACATTCAAGGGTATACCCTATACCGCAAGGATAGAGAGGGTAAAAAAGGGGGAGGGGTATGCCTATATATCAAGAATAATGTACAAGTGAATGTGAGAGATGACATCACTGAGGGAGCTAGAGAGGCAGTGGAATCCTTATGGGTAGAGCTCCAAAGGGATGAAGCTAAGGGGAAAATAATACTGGGAGTATGCTATAGGCCCCCTAACCTGAGGGAGGAAGTGGAGACGGATCTCCTATCACAAATTGGATTAGCAGCAGGGATGGGAAGTGTTATCATAATGGGGGATTTTAATAGACATAGACTGGGCGGAGGGAACCGTGCATTCATTTAAGGCTCGCCAGTTCCTTAATGTCTTGCAGGACAATTTTATGGGTCAGATGGTAGACGCACCAACTAGAAATAAAACATTACTGGATCTACTGATTACCAACAATACAGACCTGATCACGGATGTGGAAATACAGGGCAATTTAGGTAACAGCGATCACAGGTCAATTAGTTTCAGTATAAATCACACAAATAGGAAACATAAAGGGAATACAAAGACACTGAATTTCAAAAGAGCCAACTTCCCTAAACTACAAACCTTGCTAAAAGGCATAAATTGGGATAAAATATTAGGAACAAAGAATACAGAGGAGAGATGGGTTTGCTTTAAGAGCATATTAAATAAGGGCATTAGCCAATGTATCCCATTGGGTAATAAAATTTAAAGAGCGAACAAAAGTCCTGGATGGCTTAACTCCAATGTAAAAATGCATATAAAAGCAAAGGAGAAGGCCTTCAAAAAATACAACTTTGAGGGATCATTCTCAACATTCAGACTTTATAAAGAATGCAACAAGAAATGTAAGGGTGCAATTAGGACAGCTAAGATAGAACATGAAAGACACATAGCGGAGGAGAGCAAAAAAAATCCCAAGAAATTCTTTAAGTATGTAAACAGTAAAAAAGGGAGGACAGACCATATTGGCCCCATAAAGAATGAGGAAGGACATCTGGTTACAAAGGATGGGAAGATGGCGAAGGTATTGAATTTATTCTTCTCTTCAGTGTTCACGAGTGAATCGGGGGCTTCAGTAACCAAAACTGCAGTGTTTATCCTCATGACACAACACAGGAAGCACCTCCATGGTTAACAGAGGACAGAATTAAAATTAAACTTGAGAAACTTAGCAATAATAAATCACCGGGACAAGATGGCTTGCATCCGAGGGTACTTAGGGAACTCAGTCAAGTGATTGCCAGACCGTTGTTCCTAAATTTTTACAGATAGTCTACTGACTGGAATGGTACCAGCTGATTGGAGAAAAGCCAATGTAACACCAATATTTAAAAAGGGCCCAAAATACATCCCTGGGAATTACAGACCAGTTAGACTAACATCAATAGTATGTAAACTGTTGGAGGGGATGATAAGGGACTATATACAAGATTTTAGTAATAAGAACGGTATCATTAGCAGTAATCAGCATGGATTCATGAAGAATCGTTCTTGCCAAACCAATCTATTAACCTTCTATGAGGATGTGAGTTGCCATCTAGATAAAGGAAGGCCCGTAGACGTGGTGTATCTGGATTTTGCAAAAGCATTTGACACAGTTCCCCATAAACGTTTACTGTACAAAACAAGGTCTGTTGGCATGGACCATAGGGTGAGTACATGGATTGAAAACTGGCTACAAGGGCGAGTTCAGAGCGTGGTGATAAATGGGGAGTACTCAGAATGGTCAGGGGTGGGTAGTGGGGTTCCCCAGGGTTCTGTGCTGGGACCAATCCTATTTAATTTGTTCATAAACGATCTGGAGGATGGGATAAACAGTTCAATCTCTGTATTTGCAGACGATACTAAGCTAAGCAGGGCAATAACTTCTCCGCAGGATGTGGAAACCTTGCAAAAATACCTGAACAAATTAATGGGGTGGGCAACTACATGGCAAATGAGGTTCAATGTAGAAAAATGTAAAATAATGCATTTGGGTGGCAAAAACATGAATGCAATCTATACACTGGGGGGAGAACCTCTGGGGGAATCTAGGATGGAAAAGGACCTGGGGGTCCTAGTAGATGATAGGCTCAGCAATGGCATGCAATGCCAAGGTGCTGCTAACAAAGCAAACAGAATATTGGCATGCATTAAAAGGGGATCAACTCCAGAGATAAAACGATAATTCCCCCACTCTACAAGGCTCTGGTCTGGCCGCACCTGGAGTATGCTGTCCAGTTCTGGGCACCAGTCCTCAGGAAGGATGTACTGGAAATGGAGCGAGTACAAAGAAGGGCAACAAAGCTAATAAAGGGTCTGGAGGATCTTAGTTATGAGGAAAGGTTGCGAGCACTGAACTTATTCTCTCTCTCTGGAGAAGAGACGCTTGAGAGGGGATATGATTTCAATTTACAAATACCGTACTGGTGACCCCACAATAGGGATAAAACTTTTTCGCAGAAGAGAGTTTAACAAGACTCGTGGCCACTCATTAAAATTAGAAGAAAAGAGGTTTAACCTTAAACTACATAGAGGGTTCTTTACTGTAAGAGCGGCAAGGATGTGGAATTCGCTTCCACAGGTGGTGGTCTCAGCGGGGAGCATTGATAGCTTCAAGAAACTATTAGATAAGCACCTGAATGACCGGAACATACAGGGATATATAATGCAATACTGACACATAATCACACACATAGGTTGGACTTGATGGACTTGTGTCTTTTTTCAACCTCACCTACTATGTAATTATTTAACTATGTAATTTCAGATCTCAGATTTTAAGTTGTAGAGCTAACAGTAGCTATTTTAACTAACAGCATTTTCTTTTGATAGACAAAGTAAAATCTAACTCTTTTCTAAATCTAAGACCCAATATGAAACTGAACAGCAGGCATACTGTGTGAGAAAAGACCATTAACCAGAAAAATATGCTCAAAAGAGAGATACACTGCTGAAATGCAGGAGAGCTGTGAAGGTGGAACAATTGTCATTTTCCATGCCTGTGCAGATGGCGGTAGTACTGGCAATAAAGTCTATAGCAAATCTAAAAGTGAGAAATATGATGGTGGTAATGACAAAGACACAGAAAAGCCATGGGAACTTCAGCTTGAGAGGTTGCATCTGCACTCTGTCCTACTCCTACTTCCTCTCTCTCTTTTCCAATTCACACATGCAACAAGAATGATGATGTAACTCCTGGCTCCTATTTACTTTATTCTTCATGGCCTCCTCCCTGTATTAGTCATCATAACACAGCATCAAGTCATATCATGACCCAGTTGTTCTTTGTTACCCCTCTGCAAGAGTTTGATGATTTCTCTCTCTAACACCAGTACCATTCTTTTGCCTGCTGACAAAAATTTTGGCATGTTCAAAAGGGACTTAATATGTATCACACCTCCTTACAGAGTATACACTGCCTGGAATAAAAAAAAATCCTACCCCCACCTGGACCGACCTTGTTGCTGCGGTGCATTGGATAATTGCTATTGCTTTATTTCTCCATGGGCAAGTAGAAGGTAGAATTTTAAAGTTTTAAATCAACTTGTGAAAGAGAAGACCATACTGTTAAAGACTGTTAGCACATTCAGTGTATTGCAGGAACTGCAAAAGTAAGGAGGCAGGTGCATTTGAAGGCTAGGTTCACACTTATGCTTTTTTTAGTGTGTTTTGCAGACACATACTACAGTTCATTGAAGATGGTTTCCTATGGGACATGTCCACATCTATGTGTTTTTCAGGTGCTACATTTTTGGGTCAGGGATTTTTTTTCCCTACAGCAGATTGCGTTTTGAACCCGAATCAAAAACACAAGTGTTACATAGTTACATAGTAGGTGAGGTTGAAAAAAGACACAAGTCCATCAAGTCCCACCTATGTGTGTGTGATTATATGTCAGTATTACATTGTATATCCCTGTATCTTGTGGTTGTTCAGATGCTTATTTAATAGTTTTTTTAAACTATCGATGCCCCCACTGAGACCCCCGCCTGTGGAAGGGAATTCCACATCCTTGCCGCACTTACAGTAAAGATCCCTCTACGTAGTTTAAGGTTAAACCTTGTTTCTTCTAATTTTAATGAGTGGCCACATGTCTTGTTAAACTCTCTTCCCCGAAAAAGTTTTATCCCTATTGTGGGGTCACCAGTATGGTATTTGTAAATTGAAATATTATCCCCTCTCAAGCGTCTCTTCTCCAAAGAGAACAAGTTCAGTGCTCGCAACCTTTCTTCATAACTAATGTCCTCCAGACCCTTTATTAGCTTTGTTGCCCTTCTTTGTACTCCCTCCATTTCCAGTACATCCTTCCTGTGGACTGGTGCCCAGAACTGGACAGCATACTCCAGGTGCGGACTGACCAGAGTCTTGTAGAGTGGGAGAATTATCGCTTTATCCCTGGAGTTAATCCATTTTTTAATGCATGCCAATATTATGTTTGCTTTGTTAGCAGCAGCTTGGCATTGTATGCCATTGCTGAGCCTATCATCTACTAAGACCCCCAGGTCCTTTTCCATCCTAGATTCCCCAGAGGTTCTCCCCCTAGTGTATAGATTGCATTCATATTTTCGTCACCCAAATGCATTATTTTACATTTTTTCTACATTATCACGGGATATCTGTATGTGTTCCGCATATATGAAGGAAAAGATTCCCAGCTTCAGCCCCCTGAGTGCCCGGCCTACATGGGAACAACTGGCAAAATTGTATGGGACCTGGCATACTCACTGCTGAAGAAAGGTTACCACATACAGTATACCTGGATAACTTCTACACCAGCCTGCCCCTTTTCAAACACCTATACCTCGCAGAAACCCTGGCCTGTGGAACCTCCAGAAAGAATAGGAAGGGCTTCCCACAAGCCATAGTGAATAAAAAACTGCGAAGGGGAGAAAGAGCAACTTTGAGATGCAACGAAGTGCTGGCCTTGAGGTGGAAGGATACCAAAAATGTGTACATGATGTCCACCATCCATGATGACACTACAATTGAAGTTCAGAGAAGACGAGGTCCCATTGAAAAGCCAACATGTGTACAAGATTACAATCTCTACATGGGGGGTGGATTTCAACGACCAAATGCTTCAGCCCAATTGGTCAATAAGGAGGTCTTGTTTCTGGTACAAGAAAGTAGTCATCTATTTTATTCATTTGGCCATTTATAATGCCTATGTAATTCACACCAATGCCACGGAAAGCCCTGCCCACTTCCTAAAATTCATCAAAGAAGTTGTCACGTCCCTCATCTACCAACAAAGACCCCCTCCCAGAAAACTTTTGCTCTGAATGCCGTTAGCCGACCTCATTAGCCCATATTCTTAACCATTTGCCCATTTTCATCATCTGTGCTGACCATTTCCCATGCTTGCTCAAATAACCCTGCCACTGCCTTCCACATGAACTGAGCTTGTTTTTTGACTCTGACTATGCCTCTGCCTACCGTTTAGACTGCTTTCATGTGAACTGACCCTGGCCTGTTTTATTAACTACGCTTCTGCCTACCGCTTTGACTGCTTGCATATGAACTGACCCTGGCCTGTTTTAAGGACTATGCTTTTGCCTACAGCTTGGACTGATTTGTTACCCTGCTACTGTAGTACACAGGGGTCTCACATGTAAGGGGCTCCAGAAATGTTTTTCCGGATGGAGAAAACAATTTTTTTTTTTGTCTTCGGGTTTCGTAATTTGGGTCTGGAGTCTGGAGACTTCATAGAGATTTGGGTGGGTGAAGCCTCTACCCCTGTGCCCCTGTGCACAGGTCTTACCTGATTGCGGCCCTCAGCCTGCTGCTGACTTACTGCCATCATGCCTCTGGACTATGAAAATAATTAGCTGTAGCAAGAGGCAGTATGTTTTTGAAGGGCTGGAGAGTGGTACAATAATGAGTGCAGGCAGGTAACGGTGTACCAGGACCAATATTTTGGCTGTGCTGGCTGTCTCTGCCTGGACGATTTCTATGGACAAATGCTTTGGCTGTGCTGACGATATCCTTGTGCTGACTATAGACAATATTCCTGCCTGTTGCCTGGATAATTATTATTGTTGTCACTAAGCGCATCCCTGCCTGCTGCCTGGACCAATTCTCTCTGTGGACACTACTAAAACCACAGGTCATACTTTTTTTTATCCTTTCCTCAATAGAATTTATTTTGGAGTGTAATTTTTGGTATGTAAATGCTATGTGTTAGAAATATGAAAGGCCTTCAAAAATGATAGGTTGTCAGGAAATGAGATGTGTAATTTATGCTTGTAGAATGCCTAAAGGTGCTACTTCAATGGTGGGCCTCTGTATGTGGCCAGGCTGTGTAAAAGTCTCACACATTTGCTATTGCCATACTCAGGAGAAGTAGCAGAATGTATTTTGGGGTATCATTTTTGCTATGTACATGCTATGTGTTGGAAATATTTTAAAAATGGACAACTTTGTGGAAACAAAATGCATTTTCATTTTTTTTAACATTTTCCAAAAACTTCTGGGGAAAAAATTAACTGTTCAAAACACTCATTATACCTCATAGATTATACATTGGAGCGTTTGCTTTCCAAAATGTGGTCATTTTGTGGGTGTTTCTATTGTCCTGGTGCTCCAGGGCCTTCAAAAGTGTGATAGGTCGTCATGAAATTATATGTGTAATTTATGTCCCTAGAACACCTGACGGTGCTCCTTGAATGTTGGGCCTCTGTATGTAGCCAGTCTGTGAAAAAGTCTCACACATGTGGTATCGCCATACTCAGGAGGAGTAGCAAAATGTGTTTTGGTGTGTATTTGCAAGCATGCATATGCTGTGTGAGAGAAATGACCTGTTAATATGACAATTTTGTAAAAGAAAAAAAAAACAAAAAACACAAATCTTCAGTTTGCAAAAAATTGGGGGGGAAAAAATTACAACTTCAAAGAACTCCCCATGTGACTTATTAAATACCTTGGGATGTCTACTTTCCAAAAAGGGGTCATTTGGGGGTATTTGTACTTTGCTGGCTTGCTAGTGTCTCAAGTAGGGATGGGCCGAACACCCCCCCATTCGGTTCGCACCAGAGCATGTGAATAGGCAAAAAATTTGTTCAAACGTGCAAAAACCGTTAGTTTAAGGTTAAAGTCTATGGGACATGAACATGAAAAATCAAAAGTGCTAATTTTAAAGGCTTACATGCATGGTATTGTCCTAAAAAGTGTTTGGGGACCTGGATCCTGCCCCAGGGGACATGTATCAATGCAAAAAAAAGTTTTAAAAATGGCCGTTTTTCGGGAGCAGTGATTTTAATAATGCTTAATGTGAAACAATAAAAGTGTAATATTCCTTTTATTTCGTACCTGGGGGGTGTCTATAGTATGCCTGTAAAGTGGCGCATGTTTCCCATGTTTAAAACAGTCTGACAGCAAAATGACATTTCTAAAGGGAAAAAAGTCATTTAAAACTACTCGCGGCTATAATGAATTGTCGGTCCGGAAATACACATAAAAGTTCATTGATAAAAACGGCATGACCGTTTAACTTAAATGGGTGACCCCGCCCTCCTCTGACACCACGGGGAAAGCCATAGGGAAGTCCCCATGCGTCAGAGGGGGGCGGGGTCACCGGGTGGCCCCGCCCTCTGTTATATAAGAGCTGTCAACTGAACAGAAGCGTCACACAGCGGGAGACTCCTATTGAGGTGGATCGGAGGACAAAGCGGAGTAGAAGCCGGAGGAAGATGCCAGACAAGAAGACCGGAGGAAGAAGCAGAGGAAGATAGAGGAAGAAGCAGGGGAAGAACAAGATGGAGGAAGAAGCAGAACACCGAAGGAAGACCAGAAGAAGATGGAAGAAGAAGCGGGGAAAGAAGAAGACATTAATAAAGGAATTGTCAAAAATCGTCTGTCTTTTTTTAACGTTATTGACACTTTTTTTGTGAAAGTGGGGGGGCCGGGATCTGGGGGTCCCCTTGTTAAAGGGGGCTTCCAGACTTTGATAAGCCCCCCGCCCGCAGACCCCCACAACCACCGGGCAAGGGTTGTGGGGATGAGGCCCTTCTCCCCATCAACATGGGGACAAGGTGCTTTGGGGGGGCTACCCCAAAGCACCCTCCCAATGTTGAGGGCATGTGGCCTGGTACGGTTCAGGAGGGGGGAGCGCTCTCTCGTCCCCCCCTCTTTTCCTGCGGCCTGCCAGGTTGCGTGCTCGGAGAGGGGCAAGCGCCACTTTACAGGCATACTTTAGACACCCCCCAGGTATGAAATTTAAAGAAATATTACACTTTTATTATTTCACTTTAAGCATTCTTAAAATCACTGGTCCTTTTTTTGCATCGATACATGTCCCCTGATGCAGGACCCAGGTCCCCAAACACTTTTTATGACAATAACTTGCATATTAACCTTTAAAATTAGCACTTTTGATTTCTCCCATTGACTTTTAAAGGGTGTTCCGCGGCTTTCGAATTTGCTGCGAACACCCCAAATTGTTCGCTATTCGGTGAACTGGCAAACAGGCAATGTTCGACCCAAACATAAAGCCCATCCCTAGTTTTAAGAAATGAGATAGGCCTTGAGTACATCAGGTGTGATCAATTTTCAATGATTAGCACCATAGCTTGTAGACTCTATAACTTTCACAAAGACCAAATAATGTACACTAATTACGGCTATTTTTACCGAAGATATGTAGCCATATAAATTTTGGCCAAAATGTATAAAGATTAATTACTAATTTGCTAAATTTTATGACAGAAACAAAGAAAAGGGCATTTTTTTCACCAAATTTTCAGTCTTTTTTAATTTATAGCACAAAAAATAAAAAAAAAGCTAGTGATTAAATACCACCAAAAGAAAGCTCTATTTGTGTGAAAACAAGAACGCACATTTCATTTGGGTACAGTGTTGCATGACTGAGTAATTTTCATTCAAAGTGTGAGAGCGCTGAAAGCTGAAAATTGGTCTGGGCAGGAAGGGGGTAAAAATGGCCTGTAGGCAAGTGGTTAAAGAATTTCTTGGGATTTTTTTTGCTCTCCTCCGCTATGTGTCTTTCATGTTCTATCTTAGCCACCCTAATTGTACCCTTACATTTCTTGTTGCATTCTTTATAAAGTCTGAATGCTGATGATGATCCCTCAACCATGTATTTTTTGAAGGCCTTCTTTTTTGCTTTTATATGCATTTTTATATTGTCGTTAAGCCATCCAGGACTTTTGTTCGCTCTTTTAAATTTATTACCCAATGGGATGCACTGGCTGATGCCCTTTTTAATATGCTCTTAAAGCGAACCCATCTCTCCTCCGTGTTCTTTGTTCCTAAGATTTTATCCAAATTTATATCTTCTAGCAAGGTTCGTAGTTTAGAGAAGTTGACTCTTTTGAAATTCAGTGTCTTTGTATTTCCCTTATGTTTTATATTTGTGTGATTTATACTGAAGCCAATTGACCTGTGATCGCTGTTTCCTAAATTTCTCCGTATTTGCACATCCGTGATCAGGTCTGTATTGTTGGTAATCAGTAGATCTAGTAACGCCTTTATTTCTAGTTGGTGCATCTACCATCTGACCCATGATATTGTCCTGCAAGACATTTAGGAACTGGCGAGCCTTAGAAAAATGCGTGGTTCCCTCCGCCCAGTCTATGTAGATAATTAAAATCCCCCATTATGATAACACTTCCCATCCTTGCTGCTAATCCAGATTGTGAAAGGAGGTCTGCCTCCCCCTCCTCCCTCAGGTTAGGGGGCCTAAAGCATACTCCCAGTATTATTTTCCCCTTAGCTTCATCCCTTTGGAGCTCTACCCATAAGGATTCCACCTCCTCCCTACCTCCGTTTGTGATGTCATCTCTCACATTCACTTGTACATTATTCTTGATATACAGGAATACCCCTCCCCCATTTTTACCCTCTCTATGCCTTCAATAAAGGGTATACCCTTGAAAGGTTGCCAGCCAATCATGAGAGCTGTTGAACCAAGTCTCGGAAATTCCCACAAAATTCAAATCCTCTTCGTACAACAGTATCTCTAATTCACCCATCTTATCCGCCAGGCTCCTGGCATTGGTGAACATGCTATGTAGTTTAGACCAGTTGCATACTATCCTCTTATTGGGTGTTCCGAGATTGCAACTAGGACTTGTTACTATACTTCAAACAGGAAAAATTACTGCGCTATCCCAAAATCCAATCTATGAAGATATGTGGTATATATTGTGAAAAAAAGAGTTGTTTGTGTAGCTGCAACCATAAATGTGAGACACATCCACTTACTAAACACTATATACAAAAAAATAGCTGCGCTGCCACTTAAAAGTGAATACAAAAAAAAGGTTCACCTTGATATCTACAGGTTGTGCACCCATATACCATAAATAAACAGTGAAAGAAAAATAAAAATTGAAATTAAATGATCATCATGAGTCAAATAAAATAAAACTAAAACACTGAACATGACCAGTCCAATTTAAAAATTCATGGAGCAAGAGAAGTTCATAGAATAAAAAGTTCACTAGTGAAAAAGTCTTTCAGAGGAGG
The DNA here is from genome assembly GCA_037952835.1 of Lithobates septentrionalis. NCBI lineage: Eukaryota > Metazoa > Chordata > Amphibia > Anura > Ranidae > Lithobates > Lithobates septentrionalis. The sequence continues at coordinate 4,077,323 of JBBDGP010000966.1, forward strand.
AATATAACAGTCATCCAGGCGGTGTGAGACATGCGATTTTTTCACCCTGAGGAGCGTGATGAAAGTTCCTCCACCTTAAGACAACCTGCCCCTTACCAGATCAAGTGATCTCTTGTTAGGGAGATCGTATGAGCGTGTGGCTGTCTCCCCCAGCCTGGGGTCTCTGCTGGGAGCGGATCCCAAAAGTATCACCTCCCAAGGGGTCCTCTAGATGGTGGCAAAACGCTCGTTCCCCATGGAAGAATATATAAGAGAAACCTCCATAGCGTAACACAATTTTACAGTTTTATTAAAAGATAAAGAAACACACTTACAGAGTAGTAGTGTCAAATTCACATTAAAATCAAAAGCCGGCCGGCTCCAGACTGCTGCCCGTTGCTTCCGGGATCAGCGATGGATGGTGGTGACGTCAGCACGCCGCTCCTCCCTAACCCGTTTCGACAAACCTGCCGTCTTCCAGGGGCACTTGTAGACCATGTGCACTCGCAGACCCACGTGCACTTGGAGACCACTTGCACTCGCAGCCTACTTGCACTCGCAGACCCATGTGCACTTGCAGACTCACGTGCACTCCTAGACCACTTGCACTCACAGCCTACATGCACTCGCAGACCCACGTGCATTTGCAGACCAACGTGCACTCGCAGACAAGGTGCACTCGCAGACCCACGTGCACTCGCAGACCACTTGCACTCGCAGCTTACTTGTACTCGCAGATCCACGTGCACTCGCAGATCCACGTGCACTCGCAGACCCAGGTGCACTCGCAGACCCACGTGCATTCACAGTTGCGTTTTTGCATTGATTTTTTGAGGGGGTTTATCCATAACAAACAGTGGATAGCTGGTTGTTAAGGAGCAGGCAGCCGCCACATCCTTAACAACCAATGACTCATCAGATGTCAGCAGGATTTCTAACTAATGGCTGAATATAAATCAAAAAACGCCGGCATTAGAAAACGATTTTAAAAAAAACTGCATGGGGGTCCCCTCCAATCTATACCAGGCTCTTCAGATCTGGTATGGGTTTTAATGGGAATCCCATGCCAATTTTTTTTTTAAACGGCGTGGGGCCCCCCAAAATTTATCACAGACTCTAATCTGAGCATGCAGCCTGGCAGGCCAGGAAAGGGGGGGTTAAGCGAGCACCCACCCCCTTCCTGAACAATACCAGGCCACATAGGGGTGCTTTGGGCCCGGGGGACTCTGCCCCCTGCAGTGAGGTAGAAAGAAATCCTGGATAGCCGCACTCTGGGATAAGGACATCTTTATTTCAATAAAATCCAACAACACAGTCAATAGCAGAGACGTACAGGGTGGTAGACTGCTAACGCGTTTCACATCATTTGGATGCTTATTCGTAGCTAGAGAGGGATAGTAATAGTGTGGTATAAATAGAAAAGTAAAAAAGGGGGGGCGGGGTATGCACGCCGGTAGAACAACCAATCACCGCGCTGCATAGCAAACCCACCCTCTCAGTGTAATTAAAACAATAATGATCCCATTATAAAAACCTACACCTGCAAAAAAGAGGAGAGAAAAACATCCATTGTTGACCAAACCAAAATGCATAAAGAAAGATATGAGTAGAAAAAACTATCATGCCAATATAAATCAGCATGAACTCATAAAAATAAAAGGTAGGTATTGGATGCTAAAACCCTCCACAGCAGGTGAAGCCACTTCAGCCCCGGAAGATTCGGCTGCTCAATGACAAGGCCATTTTTTGCTATACGGCACTGCGTCGCTTTAACTGACAATTGCACGTTCGTGCGAAGTTGTACCCAACGAAATTGATGTCCTTTTTTCCCACAAATAGGGATTGCTTTTGGTGGTATTTGATCATCTCTGCTTTTTTTTTTTTTGCGTTATAAATAAAAAAAGAGCGACAATTTTAAAAAAAACACAATATTTTGTACTTTTGCTATAATAAATATCCCCAATTTTTTTTTTTTTTTTTTTTAAAAAAGCAAATTTTTTCCTCAGTTTAGGCCGATATGTATTCTTCTACATATTTTTGGTAATAAAAATTGCAATAAGCATAAATTGATTGGTTTGTGCAAAAGTTATAGCATCTACAAAATAGGGGAAAGATTTATGGCATTTTTATTATTATTTTTTTTTACTAGTAGTGGCAGTGATCAGTAATTTTTATCAGGACTGCGACATTATGGCAGACAGATCGGACACTTTGGGCACATTTTTGGGACCATTGGCATTTATACAGCGATCAGTGCTATAAAAATGCACTGATTACTCTGTAAATGTCACTGGCAGGGAAGGGGTTAACAGTAGGGGGCGATCAAGGGGTTAATTGTGTGTCCTAGGGAGTGATTCTAACTGTGGGGGGATGGGACTGCCTGAGTGAGGAGAGCGATCTGTTGTTCATACTTAGTATGAACAACAGATCGCTCTCCTCACCCCTGACAGCACGGAGATCTGTCTGTTTACATTGACAGATCTCCTTTCTGTCTCTGTGTTGAGCGATCGCAGATGCCCAGCAGTCATCGCAACCGCCAGGCATGCGCATTGGCTATGGCGTCGCGCTGCAGTCACGTGCACGCTCCCCCTAGTGGTCAAAAGGTGAACCGACGTAAGGCAACGTTGTTTTGCCCAGGGGAGCCAACCAGCCACAGAACAACTGTGGCGGCTGGTCGTGAAGGCGTTAACTGGTAATTGTGCAGTCATGCAACACTATACCCAAACAAAATGTATATCATTTTTTCACACAAATAGAGCTTTTTTTGGTGATCACCACTGGATGTTTTATTATATAAATGAAAAAAGACTGAAAATTTTGAAAAAAAACCACAATATTTTTTACTTTCTGCTATAAAACATTTTTAAAAGTTTTAAAAAATGTTATGTCTTCATAAATTTAGACCAAAATGTATTCTGCCTTTGTCTTTGGTTAAAAAAAGGCCAATAAGTGTATATTGCTTGGTTTGTATGAAAGTCATAGTGTCTACAAACTATGGTATTTAAACTGTATTTTTTTTTATACTAATGGTAATGATCAGCGACTTATAATGGGACTGTGATTGTGTGGTTGGCAATCTGACACTAACTGAAACTGAAAGGGATTTAACTGCCACTGACATCACCAGTGACACTAATCATTGATCAGTACTAATACAATACACAGTCACTGTACTAAGGACATTGGCCGGGAAGGAATTAACATCTAGGGTAATTAGGGTGTAACAATTTGTAACGTGTGCTGATTTTTGCTTAAGATCTCTTTGTTTCTTATCCCTGCTTTGCAGACATAAGAAACAGAGAGATTATTCCCTCTATACAGAGCCCTTTGTTGATTGTCAACCCTGCGCTCTGGGCTGTGATTGGACTCCGCTGATCAGCAGGTCCCTGGCAAGAATCATTGGCCGGCAGACTGCTGACAGACTCCCGCTGTGTAAAATCACAGCAGGTGGGGCGCGCATTGGTGCCCGGAACCCAGAAAGAGGCAGCGATGTACCAGTATGTCGATTTTGCCCGTGTGGGCCACCTGTCCGCAGTACATTGCAGTGGATATATTGTAATTGTTGGATATAAAGGTGGATGGATAACTTGGTAACTACCTAAGATAGCCAGAATTGGTTTGATTTTCTAAAGGCAAACAGGTGGTTTGATTTGCAAGGAAATGTTCACTATGCCAGGGAATATGCCCTTAGCTTAGTGCAGTGATGGCGAACCTTGACATTCCAGATGTTTTGGAACTACATTTCCCATGATGCTCTTGCACTCTGCAGTGTAGTTGAGCATCATGGGAAATGTAGTTCCAAAACATCTGGAGTGCCAAGGTTCGCCATCACTGGCTTAGTGCGTGAGGTGAAGTTCTGTTGACTTCCATCATCCAATCCACATGATTGGTTATTCTTCGCAAAGTGATTTTTCATTTTTTTTGTGCAATCAATCATGCTACTCAAAGCTGTTTGGTTTAATTATTAGCATCGTTTTAGGGAATATTCAGTATTAAAATGTTAGTGATAATGTGAATTTACATATGCTGCATGGAAGTCGATTGCTCTTTGCAGGAGTTAACTTTCAGAAGCTTGGTCATACAGCATGATGGTGCAGAACTTTGTGTTGCTCTGTCACATGAAGACATGCCTCCATTTAGTGTGTAACTATGTACCAATTTTCTGAAACAAGTGAAAAAAATGGCAGAAAGTTGTGAGGAGATGGGCTAGGGGCAGAGTTCCTGTACTGACTAAGGCAGCCCATACATTAGTCAGTTTTTTTGTTTTTTTTATTCAACCAAAATATGATTAAGCCCCAGTGGACGGGGCAAAAGACATCGGGAGCATGGTCTGAGGAGCAGCATTAACTGAGGCTTTTACACATCCTTACTAGGATAGGCTCAGGTGTTCAGCACTCTTTTGCTTTGATGAAGTTGATCAGTAGATCATCTTCTGTTCAACCACAGTGCCCACACATGGATCAACATTCAGCTGGTCCCTCCTGAATCAGCCAAATTTCCATCCACATATGGCCAGCTTTAGTCAGTTACCAGCTAATCAGCTGTAAGGGGTTGTGTATAGAATATCCTTTGAGCTGCAGTGATCTACACTAGATTTCCAAAAGTATTGGAATGCCTGCCTTTATACCAGTGGTGTAACAAGAAATCACAGGGCCCTATAGCAAAATGTTGTATGCCCCCCCCTCTGCAAACAGCCCCCCCCCACAAAAAAATGAACTAATGCCATTGAACAACAGATTACCACACCCATGTGGCACAGTACCCAGGCAACAGATTATATTAATTTCGAACAACAAAATATGCAGTATACTGTATGCAGCCCCTGAGGGACACACATTACTGACCTCCATGCCTCCTGACCAATTTCTGTTCTGATTAAACTTATGTGTAAATGCAAGACAAATTGGGGAGAAATAAGACAGCAGTGATGAACAGTGACCCAGTGCGAAAACTATGTCCCTTCACAGGCGCGCTCGAGCGTTCTGCCCCGCCCACTCTGCTCCTGCCTCCTGCTGTATGTGGCTGCATGTGTCGGGACAGGGCCAGACTCGAGGGGCCCGGGAGGCTTAACAGTAAACTTACATTCCTCATCCTCAATGCAGGGGCGGATTCAGAGTCTAGTCTCGGGAGGGGCACTGCCAGAAAATAAGTTTATTGGTGGCAATTTATTTGGGAAATGACTAGTGTTATTGCTTCAATCATCCTGGCACCATGGTTGTTACGTGTCAGGATTAGGGATGAGCCGAACACCCCCCTGTTCGGCTCGCACCAGAACATGCGAACAGGAAAAAAGTTCGATCGAACACACGAACACCGTTAAAGTCTATGGGACACGAACATGAATAATCAAAAGTGCTAATTTTAAAGGCTTATATGCAAGTTATTGTCATAAAAAGTGTTTGGGGACCCGGGTCTTGCCCCGGGGGACATGGATCAATGCAAAAAAAAGTTTTAAAAACGGCCGTTTTTTCAGGAGCAGTGATTTTAATAATGCTTAAAGTCAAACAATAAAAGTGTAATATCCCTTTAAATTTCGTAGCTGGGGGGTGTCTATAGTATGCCTGTAAAGGGGCGCATGTTTCCCGTGTTTAGAACAGTCTGACAGCAAAATGACATTTCGAAGGAAAAAACCCATTTAAAACTACTCACGGCTATTGCATTGCCGACAATACACATAGAAGTTCATTGATAAAAACGGCATGGGAATTCCCCACAGGGGAACCCCGAACCAAAATTTTTTAAAAAAAATGACGTGGGAGTCCCCCTAAATTCCATACCAGGCCCTTCAGGTCTGGTATGGATATTAAGGGGAACCCCGGCCAAAATTTTAAAAAAAAATGACGTGGGGTTCCCCCTAAATTCCATACCAGACCCTTCAGGTCTGGTATGGATTTTAAGGGGAACCCCGCACCAAAAAAAAAAAAACGGCGTGGGGTCCCCCCAAAAATCCATACCAGACCCTTATCCGAGCACGCAACCTGGCAGGCCGCAGGAAAAGAGGGGGGAACGAGAGTGCGCCCCCCCCTCCTGAACCGTACCAGGCCACATGCCCTCAACATTGGGAGGGTGCTTTGGGGTAGCCCCCCATAACACCTTGTCCCCATGTTGATGAGGACAAGGGCCCCATCCCCACAACCCTGGCCGGTGGTTGTGGGGGTCTGCGGGTGGGGGGCTTATCAGAATCTGGAAGTCCCCTTTAACAAGGGGACCCCCAGATCCCGGCCCCCCCTGTGTGAAATGGCAAGGGGGTACTTACCCCTACCATTTCACTAAAAAACTGTTAAAAATGACAAGAGACAGTTTTTGACAATTCCTTTATTTAAATGCTTCTTCTTTCTTCTATCTTCCTTCATCTTCTTCTTCTGGTTCTTCTGGCTCTTCTGGTTCTTCCTCCGGCGTTCTCGTCCAGCATCTCCTCCGCGGCGTCTTCTATCTTCTTCTCCTCGGGCCGCTCCGCACCCATGGCATGGGGGGAGGCTCCCGCTCTTCTCTTCATCTTCTTCATCTTCTTCTCTTCTTCATTTTCTTCTCCGGGCCGCTCTGCACCCATGCTGGCATGGAGGGAGGCTCCCGCTGTGTGACGGCGTCTCCTCGTCTGGCGGTTTTTTAAATAACGGGGGGTGGGGCCACCCGATGACCCCGCCCCCCTCTGGCGCACGGTGACTTGACGGGACTTCCCTGTGACGTCACGGGGACTGCCACAGGGAAGTCCCGTCATGTCCCGTGCGTCAGAGGGGGGCGGGGTCACCAGGTGACCCTGCCCCCCGTTATTTAAGAACCGTCAGACGAGGAGACGCTGTCACACAGCGGGAGCCTCCCTCCATGCCAGCATGGGTGCGGAGCAGCCCGGAGAAGAAAATGAAGAAGAGAAAAAGAGAAGAAGGAAGAAGAGAAGAAGATGAAGAAGAAGATGAAGAGAAGAGCGGGAGCCTCCCCCCATGCCATGGGTGTGGAGCGGCCCGAGGAGAAGAAGATAGAAGACGCTGTGGAGGAGATGCTGGACGAGAACGCCGGAGGAAGAACCAGAAGAACCAGAAGAAGATGAAGGAAGATAGAAGAAAGAAGAAGCATTTAAATAAAGGAATTGTCAAAAACTGTCTCTTGTCATTTTTTAACATTTTTGACAGTTTTTTTGTGAAATGGTAGGGGTAAGTACCCCCTTACCATTTCACACAGGGGGGGGCGGGATCTGGGGGTCCCCTTGTTAAAGGGGGCTTCCAGATTCCGATAAGCCCCCCGCCCGCAGACCCCCACAACCACCGGCCAGGGTTGTGGGGATGAGGCCCTTGTCCTCATCAACAGGGTCTGAAGGGTCTGGTATGGAATTTAGGGGGAACCCACGTCATTTTTTTTTTTAAATTTTGGCCGGGGTTCCCCTTAATATCCATACCAGACCTGAAGGGCCTGGTATGGAATTTAGGGGGACTCCCACGTCATTTTTTTTTTTTAATTTTGGTTCGGGGTTCCCCTGTGGGGAATTCCCATGCCGTTTTTATCAATGAACTTCTATGTGTATTGTCGGCAATGCAATAGCCGCGGATAGTTTTAAATGGGTTTTTTCCTTCGAAATGTCATTTTGCTGTCAGACTGTTCTAAACACGGGAAACATGCGCCCCTTTACAGGCATACTATAGACACCCCCCAGCTACGAAATTTAAAGGGATATTACACTTTTATTGTTTGACTTTAAGCATTATTAAAATCACTGCTCCTGAAAAAACATCAGTTTTTAAAACTTTTTTTTGCATTGATCCATGTCCCCTGGGGCAGGACCCGGGTCCCCAAACACTTTTTATGACAATAACTTGCATATAAGCCTTTAAAATTAGCACTTTTGATTTCTCCCATAGACTTTTAAAGGGTGTTCTGCGGCATTCGAATTTGCCGCGATCACCCCAAATTGTTCGCTGTTCGGCGAACTTGCGAACAGCCAATGTTCGAGTCGAACAGGAGTTCGACTCAAACTCGAAGCTCATCCCTAGTCAGGATGATTGTAGCGCATTTCTATTATTACATTGGTATAGAAAATGAAATAGTTCAACTCACCATAATGCAGAATCAGTGGGAGCCCTGAGCGTGTCACTTGCATGTCACCTGTTACCAGATGCAGATTGTCACTTGCCACATCACCTGCCACACCTCGCGGATTGTCCACTTGTCACACATTGCAGATTGTCACTCGCCATGTTACCTGCCACAAGTTGTGGATTGTCACTTGCCACAAGTTGCGTATTGTCCACTTGCCACGTCACCTGACACACATTGCGGATTGTCCACTTGCCACGTCACCTGCCACAAGTTGCAGATTGTCACTTGCCACAAGTTGTGGATTGTCGCTCGCCACGTCACCTGCCACAAGTTGCAGATTGTCCATTTGCCACAAGTTGCAGATTGTCACTTGCCACAAGTTGTGCATTGTCACTTGCCACGTCACCTGCCACACGTTGCAGATTGTCCACTTGCCAGGTCACCTGCCACAAGTTGCGGATTGTCACTTGCCACAAGTTGCGGATTGTCCACTCACCACGTCACCTGCCACAAGTTGCGGATTGTCCATTTGTCACAAGTTGCGGATTGTCACTTGCCTCAAGTTGCAGATTGTTACTTGCCACGTCACCTGCCACAGATTGCAAATTGTCCACTTGCCACGTCACCTGCCACAAGTTGTGGATTGTCCACTTGCCACGTCACCTGCCACAAGTTGCGGATTTTCATTTTCCTGCTAAGGTGGGGAATGGGGATTGTCACTTCCTGTGTCCCAGTCTGAGTAAGGCAGCAGAGAGATGATGTAATCTCACTGCTGCCTGCACAGTGAGTGAGGGCGGAACTCCTGGGATGCAGGGCGGGCGCCGGTAGGTGAGAGATGATGTCATCTCTCTGCTCCGCCACCCACCGATTAGCCAGTCCACCCACCGAGCCTCCCAGCTGGCAGCTTTCCGTCTGCTCTATCACCCGCCCGTCGAACCGCCCAGCTGCGTCCGCTCGCACAGTCAGACGGGCAGCTCGGCTTACCCACCGCGCCGCAGTCACTTGCGCTCCAACTTACCGGGCCCCACTGGGCTGCAAGCCCCATAGCGCCCATGTGGGTCGCTATGGCAGTAGTTCCACCACTGCTTTATATGCACATGAGCTTTAATAGCATCCCAGTCTTATGCTATGTACACACGATCGGACATTCCGACAACAAAACCGTTGATTTTTTTCCGACGGATGTTGGCTCAAACTTGTCTTGCATACACACGGTCACACAAATGTTGTCGGAAATTCTGCTTGGCAAGAACGCGCTGACGTACAACACGTACAACGGCACTATAAAAAGGAAGTTCAATAGCCAGTGCACCACCCTTTGGGCTCCTTCTGCTAATCTTGTTTTAGTAGAAGTTTGGTGAGAGACGATTCGCGCTTTTCAGCCTCATGCTTTTCAGTTCATATCTGTTCTTCAGTTTGTGCTTGATGGTTCGTTCCTGTCTTTCAGTGCGTGTTGTCAGTTCGTATCTGTTTTTCAGTGCGTTCTTGTGCGCTCGTTTCTGATTTTCAGATCGTTCTTCTCAGATTCTTTCTGATTTTCAGTGCATTCTGTTAGTTCGTTCTGACCAGCCGATGTTGCGGGTACGTACTCATCGTAGAGTTTGTGCTGTGCAGGGGCTTGGTGTTGGAGTTCTTTCTTTGACCCAAGTCCAGTCCATGAACAGGGCGAGGAGGAGTTCATGGACCAAGAATTGTTTGCTCCAGCGTGACCTATTCTCGCACATGCCTTTGTTGCGGGAGATCCAGGAGAATAATCCTGATGATTTCAGGAATTATCCCTGGATGACGGACCCCGTTTTTCATTGTCTGTTGGCTTTCTGTCCCCTTATATTACCAAGCAGGACACCTGCATGCGGCAAGCCATCACTCCCGAGCCGAGGATCGTTGCCACCTTGCGGTACTTGGTGATGGGGAGAAGTCTGCAGGACATCAACTTCGCGACAGGCATCTCCCCCCGGGCTCTGAATCAATGCTGTGAATGTCCTCTTTGTCCTCATGCATGCTTTGCCTTCACTAACCTCTCCAACATGCTATCCTGGGCCCATACACACCTAGCCTAGTCACTTAACAATGTATTTTGTCAGCTCCATTGTAGTGCTTACCCTAAACACCCCCTAAAATGTGTACAAATGTTATTTTTGTCCTTAAATTCAGGCAGAGTGCAAGAGGCTTTTTTTTGGGGGGGGCAAAATTCATTTGGAACCCTCCCTCCCCCCCAAACGCTAAGTCAGCAGACACCAATACTCTATCTGCTGACTTTGCCAAACTCATATACACTATACCTACCTCTTTTGTGGTCATATTTATGGATGAATTCACCAAAGCTTGTAGTGCACGGGCCTGCCTGAATACTTTCAAATGGTACTGTTTAAAGCTTTGTTCTCCTATTATCTTGATAGGTAATTGCAGAATGTAAAAATGTGCTTCAATTTGTAGTGTGTATTCCTATTTTTAGATTATGACACGTCTTACCTGTCCAGTGCGCTGCCAATAGTGTAATAAGGAGGGGCTGGCCAAAGTAAACCACATTATTTATGCATTCAGCTTTCAATGAAGTGGAGAGGGTTACCTGTCCAAAACATCTCCCCCCCTAAAATTTTTACAATGGGCCATCAGAGGGGGTGAGGAATCTGATAAGTGTACCTTATACTTTTGTCTTTAAATACTCATTTCAATAAATGTTATACTTATGTTGGCCAATAATGTTTGTGTCTAATCTGCTTGCAATGTTATTTGCAAAAGTACTATTTTTTTTTCTTGTTTGACTCCACAGTTTCCTTCAAACCCACAGGAATGGCGGACTGTGGCATCTCAGTTTGCTCAGCAGTGGAACTTCCCTAACTGCGGAGGGGCAATCGATGGGAAGCATGTCCACATTGTCCCACCCCCCAACTCGGGGTCATACTATTATAATTATAAGGGGTATAATAGTATTGTGCTGTTGGCGGTGGTGTCAGTGACATACGAGTTTTTGTATGTGGATGTGGGGAAGAATGACCGGATGTCGGATGGTGGAGTCATCGCCCAGACGGAGTTCTACAGACGGCTCCAGAATGACAGCTTGGACTTGCCACCTGCGGAAGACAATGTGGCTGGTCTTCCTTTTGTATTCGTCGCTGATGAAGCGTTTGGGCTGGGAGACCATCTGATGGGGCCGTTCCCCATGAGGACCCTCACCCCGGACCAGAGGGTTTTTAAATACCGGCTGGCCAGAGCCAGAAGAGTTGTGGAGAATGCGTTTGGAATAATGGCCAGCCGGTTCCACCTATTTCTGAATGCAATACACATGGCAGAATATAAACTGAACCATATTGCACTTGCCTGCTGCATTCTCCACAAATACCTCCAAAAAATGCAACTACTGTGACTATGTGGCCTCTGTTGTGGCTGAGGCCAGATTTCAAAATACAACTCTGACGGCACTTCAACCTGGCCGTCCTGGCTTGCCTCCCAAAGCGCCCACAAAATTAGACAGAAGTATGTCCAGTACTTTGCTGGTAGGGGGGCCATTGATATGCCAGCCAATGTGGGAAACATTTTTTAAATAAATATTTTTTGATTAACTGACCTAATATTTCATTTGATTTACTGCTTGTGTTTCTTTTAGCTGTCTCCTAGGTTCTCCAATGTTATTTTTTTCTGCCACTTTCTTCAATAGTGCAAACGTAATTTCTTGATACATGAGGTGACAATCTCTTCTTCAGCTAACTATTATTATGTTGTGGGTCTGCTACACACACACACATGGTTTTTGTTGTTAATGTATGCAATGCATTAATGATAGATGAAAAATAATCATCTTTTTCAGCTCCATGATGTCAGGAAAGGTCCCCTCCCCTGGTAATATCGATCATTTGGCGTGCAGTACTGAGGTCCACCAGCAGGTGTCTCCTGGCAGTTTGGAGCTGTCAGAAGAGCTTTTTCCTGCTGGTATTTTGTCACCTTTGGGCCGCAGTACTGGTGTCCACCAGCGGAGGAATCCTGGCAGTATGGAGCAGGTATTGCCCTCTGCAGACAGGTGTCACCTGACTTTAATTAGCAGCTGCCGTATAAATACCCAGCAGGTACACACATATCTTGCCTTGGTATTTTCCTTGAGCCCTGACCTGCAGCCTGCATCCTGTTTACCTGATTCCTGAAACCTGATTCCTGTACCTGAGAACTGATTCCTGGAGCCTGTTGTTCCTGTTCCCGGTCAGTTTCCTTGCTCTGGACTCTGAGCCTTGTATCTGACCCATCCCTCCTGTGATCCATCCATCCTCTCTTGTCCTGTTTGTTTCCCTTCCCCAGCTGCTGACCCCCCGTTGACGACCCTGGCCTGGCTCTGTTTATGATCTCGGTATTTCCCTTACTTTGTATTGGTTGTGGTGCACTGAGTGATATTGGAGGTGGTTGTGTTATATTTATTAATTTATCTTTAATAAATCATTTATATTTTTACTTATACACGTCTGGGTTTCCTCTGTTGCAGTCCACACAGTTCTGGTCTTATCTGGTACATGACAGAATACCAAGGCCATCCCTGACCAGAAGTGGCTGCACAGAGGAACCATCTTGGTTCTTCTGGCTTTGCTGGAATGAATCCCAATGTGATCCCATATTATGCTCTGCTGGTGTCAGAAAGTGCCGAGTATCTCCGCCAGTCACTAAAAGAGTAGACCAATGACCAGCTACTTGAGCTCATCCATTTGGCTCACTCCCTGGTTGACCAGGGCTGTATGTTGTTTGGGGATGTGCAGCCTTTGATCCAAATATGTGCTGAGCTAGCCCTGTCCTGTGTTCCTAAGACCAGTGATGATTTTTCTCCCCCTTTCAGTGCTGATCAGGCGGAGTCTCTGGTGTGGTTGTTAGAGGATGATTCCACATGCTTTTTTGAGCACTATTCCATCTGTTCTCAGCAGAAGCTTTTGCAGTGTATGCACTCAGTACAGACCCTTGTTAAACAGGCAGTATGTGATCCGTCCTTTGTCCAACCCATACTCTCAGCATGGTCTAATATGTTACAACCAGCCCCAACCAACCCACAACAAACCACCTCTGCCATCAGACACCTACCTGCCCACAAGTCTGTCTCCCCATCACCCACGTCAAAATCAGTTGCAGCTCAGTATACATTGCTCCCAACCAGATACTCATCTCTGCTTCCTGTTCCTATCCTGCATTCAACCCACCTGCCTCTTCTCAGCTGCCTACTAATCCACAAAAACTTCCTCCAGCTACGGTTATCTCTTCTCCACCATATCCCAATCCTCCTTTCCAGTCTGCTGCACCCCCCCCACCACCTACAGAGCCTCAGTGACTAAACCCAAAAAAAAACGAAAGTTTTTTCCAACCAAGACGATCCTACCAGTAACCCAACCTGCCTCTGCACCAGATAATCCAATCCAGTCTGACGTCCCAGTGCTTGATACCCAGTCTGACGTCCCAGTGCTTGCAACTCAGTCTGACGTCCCAGTGCTTGCTATCCAGTCTGACGTCCCAGTGCCTGTTATCCAGTCCGATGTCCTGATGTCTGCTTTCCAGCCTGATGTCCTGGTACCCACCTTCCAGCCTGAGGCACCAGAGTTCCAGCCTGAGGTGTCAGTGTTCCAGCCTGAGGCACCAGTGTTCCAGCCTGAGACGCCAGTGTTCCAGCCTGAGGTGCCAGTGTTCCAGCCTGAGGCACCAGTGTTCCAGCTGAGGCACCAGTGTTCCAGCCTGAGGTGTTCCAGCCTGAGGGGCCAGTGTTCCAGCCGGAGGTGCCAGTGTTCCAGCTGGAGGTGCCAGTGCCTACTTTCCAGCCTGATGTGCCCGCTCTCCATCCTGATGCGCCCGTTCTCCATCCTGATGCGCCCGCTTTTCAGCCTGATGAGCCCGCTTTCCAGCCTGATCTGCCCGCCTTCCAGCCTGATGAGCCCGCTTTCCAGCCTAATGAGCCCGCTTTCCAGCCTGATGAGCTCGCTTTCCAGCCTGGTGTGCCTGCCTTTCAGCCTGATGTGCCCACTTTCCAGCCTGATGTGCCCGCCTTCCAGCCTGATGTGCCCGCCTTCCAGCCTGATGAGCCCTCTTTCCAGTCTGATGTGCCCGCTTTCCAGTCTGATGTGCCCGCCTTCTAGCCTAATGTGCCGGCCTTCCAGCCTAATGTGCCCACTCTCCAGCCTGATGTACCCGCTTTCCAGCCTGATGAGCCCGCTTTCCAGCCTGATGAGCCCGCTTTCCAGCCTGATGTGCCCGCCTTCCAGCCTGATGTGCCCACCTTCCAGCCTGATGTGCCCACCTCCCAGCCTGATGTGCCCGCTCTCTGGCCTGATGTGCCCGCTCTCTGGCCTGGTGAGCCTGCTTTCCGGCCTGGTGGGCCTGCTTTCTGGCCTGGTGGGCCTGCTTTCCGGCCTGGTGAGCCCACTTTCCACCCTGGTGGGCCCGCTTTCCAGCCTGATGAGCCCGCTTTCCAGTCTGATGTCTCATTGCCCGCTGCTCAGCTCGACAACCTGGAACCTGCTGCCCAGCCTGATGTGTTCCTGTCCTCTGCCCAGCCTTTTGTGTTCCTGTCCTCTGCCCAGCCTGATGTGTTCCTGTCCACTGCCCAGCCTGATGTGTTGCTGTCCGCTGCCCAGCCTGATGTGTTCCTGTCCGCTGCTCAGCCTGATGTGTTGCTGTCCGCTGCCCAGCCTGATGTGTTCCTGTCCGCTGCTCAGCCTGATGTGTTCCTGTCCGCTGCCCAGCCTAATGTGTTCCTGTCCACTGCCCAGCCTGGTGTGTTCCTGTCCGCTGCCCAGCTTGGTGTGTTCCTGTCCGCTGCCCAGCTTGGTGTGTTCCTGTCCGCTGCCCAACTTGGTGTGTTCCTGTCCGCTGCCCAGCTTGGTGTGTTCTTGTCCGCTGCCCAGCCTGGTGTGTTCCTGTCTGCTGCCCAGCCTGGTGTGTTGCTATCCCCTGCCCAGCCTGATGTGTTCCTGTCTGCTTACCTGATGCCCAGCCTACACGTCTGGGTTTCCTCTGTTGCAGTCCACACAGTTCTGGTCTTATCTGGTACATGACACATGAATTAATTGCTTAGAGTCCCTAAAGTGGCGTGATTGTGGCAAATTTTAAAGCACTGTGGGGGTTATTTACTTGTAGTGCAAAGTGGATTTGCCTTTAGTAAATACCCCCATTGTCACTGTAAAATACACCAACTTACTACAAAAACTGGTATTGAGAAAGAAGAAGCCACACATTGTTGAGTATAAAACATTTTACTCAAAGCACATTCACATGTTAGAAAAAGGTTTTTTAACAAACCAACATCTTTGGTGTATAACATTTTTATGTTTGACAGTAGAAATATCCTTTTTTGGGTTAAACAGGCATGTTTAAAACCATAACATACACAACTCAGGAACTTACAAAGTTCAACTTGGATAAATTGAAGGCAATATGTGACATTAGTATGTCATAACTGTGTTGATTTTGCCTTCATCAGATGGGGTGATGTCACCCCTGTAAAAGCCAAATTTTGAAGATGCACACAAATTGGGAGTGAAAATGTGGATTTCCCTCCCGATCCCATGCCTAATGTCAACATGTGCTAGCCCCCATCATGAGGAATCAATGGACGCGTTTCGGGGGTGCAACCCCTTCCTCTCATCTACTTGAGTTGCGAGGAAGGGGTTGTACCAGCAAAATGCATACATTGATATCCCATGATAGCAGAAAGCACATGTTGACACACTGTGTGCATCTTTAAAATTTGGCTTTCAAATTGCTTTAAAACTTTTTGAAAATAAAAAAATATAATGCAAAATGTAAAAAATGTTGGGTGTTTTATATTCTGCCTAAAACATCAGTGATGTTGTTGAGTCTTTTTTCAATATCATTGATGTTTTCCTTTATCTTCTCTAATTCCCGATTGCACACCATTATCTCCCCGATGAGGATGTGTGCACTTCCATTGGTGAAATGAGTTTCTTCTTCCACAACATCCACCACATCACCTAAAAATAAAAAAACACACCATGTATTATACATATGCATGCATACATCTATTACCTGAAGCTGTGGTCTCAGACACTGACCTGTTGTAGTAACTATTTTGCCCAATTCCTGAACCTCTCCTCCCTCCACATCTTCTTGAGGTGTGTGGGGATTTCCCCTTCTTTAGGAGGTGTGGTGTTCTTGGTGTCCTCAAATGTCCCGAGTCTTTTCTCCCCTATGTGAAGAAAAAATAAGGTATACTTAGCACTAGGGATGAGCTTCGTGTTCGAGTCGAACCCATGTTCAACTCGAACATCGGCTGTTCGACCGTCCGTCGAATTGCGAACGTTATGGGCCGTTCGCGCCGAATTCGTGTGGCGCGTCACGGCCCATAATTCACTGCGGCATCGCAGTGCATTGCTGGCTGATGATTGGCCAAGCATGCACTATGACCCGCATGCTTGGCCAATCACAGCGCCGTCAGTAGAGAGAGCTGTAATTGGCCAAAGCCAGGGTGGCTTTGGCCAATTATGGCTCAGGGGATTTAGTACACGCCCCACACTATATAAGGCCGCCTACACGGCGGCCCTGTGTAGTGTGTTCCGGTGTGCTGATAGAGAGAGAGACAGACAGTGTCATTTGATTTGAGAGCTAGATTAGGCTAGATCTGTTCCTGCTCTTTACATTTAGTGCAGTGCGTCCTGCTCACAGTGTTCAGCTAGATCCGTTCCTGCTATTTACATTTAGTGCAGTGCGTCCTGCTCACAGTGTTCAGCTAGATCCGTTCCTGCTATTTACATTTAGTGCAGTCAGTGCGTCCTGCTCACAGTGTTCAGCTAGATCTGTTCCTGCTATTTACATTTAGTGCAGTGCGTCCTGCTCACAGTGTTCAGCTAGATCTGTTCCTGCTATTTACATTTAGTGCAGTGCGTCCTGCTCACAGTGTTCAGCTAGATCTGTTCCTGCTATTTACATTTAGTGCAGTCAGTGCGTCCTGCTCACAGTGTTCAGCTAGATCCGTTCCTGCTATTTACATTTAGTGCAGTCAGTGCGTCCTGCTCACAGTGTTCAGCTAGATCCGTTCCTGCTATTTACATTTAGTGCAGTGCGTCCTGCTCACAGTGTTCAGCTAGATCCGTTCCTGCTATTTACATTTAGTGCAGTGCGTCCTGCTCACAGTGTTCAGCTAGATCCGTTCCTGCTATTTACATTTAGTGCAGTGCGTCCTGCTCACAGTGTTCAGCTAGATCTGTTCCTGCTATTTACATTTAGTGCAGTCAGTGCGTCCTGCTCACAGTGTTCAGCTAGATCCGTTCCTGCTATTTACATTTAGTGCAGTGCGTCCTGCTCACAGTGTTCAGCTAGATCTGTTCCTGCTATTTACATTTAGTGCAGTGCGTCCTGCTCACAGTGTTCAGCTAGATCCGTTCCTGCTATTTACATTTAGTGCAGTCAGTGCGTCCTGCTCACAGTGTTCAGCTAGATCCGTTCCTGCTATTTACATTTAGTGCAGTCAGTGCGTCCTGCTCACAGTGTTCAGCTAGATCCGTTCCTGCTATTTACATTTAGTGCAGTGCGTCCTGCTCACAGTGTTCAGCTAGATCCGTTCCTGCTATTTACATTTAGTGCAGTGCGTCCTGCTCACAGTGTTCAGCTAGATCCGTTCCTGCTATTTACATTTAGTGCAGTGCGTCCTGCTCACAGTGTTCAGCTAGATCCGTTCCTGCTATTTACATTTAGTGCAGTGCGTCCTGCTCACAGTGTTCAGCTAGATCCGTTCCTGCTATTTACATTTAGTGCAGTCAGTGCGTCCTGCTCACAGTGTTCAGCTAGATCCGTTCCTGCTATTTACATTTAGTGCAGTGCGTCCTGCTCACAGTGTTCAGCTAGATCCGTTCCTGCTATTTACATTTAGTGCAGTGCGTCCTGCTCACAGTGTTCAGCTAGATCCGTTCCTGCTATTTACATTTAGTGCAGTGCGTCCTGCTCACAGTGTTCAGCTAGATCCGTTCCTGCTATTTACATTTAGTGCAGTGCGTCCTGCTCACAGTGTTCAGCTAGATCTGTTCCTGCTATTTACATTTAGTGCAGTGCGTCCTGCTCACAGTGTTCAGCTAGATCTGTTCCTGCTATTTACATTTAGTGCAGTGCGTCCTGCTCACAGTGTTCAGCTAGATCCGTTCCTGTTATCTTCCTACTGACAGGCAGGCTTGTCTGGTTACAGTATATAAAGCTACCTGAAGAAAATTACAGGTGTTCTATCCCAGCTTAGTGCAGCTACAGGCCATTAGTATGTCTGGAAGGCCAAGAAGGAGAGGTAGACAGTCACAAGCCAATAAGAGAGGGCAAGCAGGCTCTGTGTCTAGTGCTGGTCGTGGAGACGGTGCATCCTCATCAGCCCGTGGCCATGGGACACGCTTGGCCTTTTTTTCGGCAGCTGGCCGTGTTGAGCCGCAACATGCAGAAAACTTGGTCGAGTGGATGACCAAGCCGTCCTCATCCTCCTCATCCTCTCTCACCCATGCCCAGGGTGCTTTGTCTGGCAAAGCAGCGGCCTCTTCCCTCAGCTCAATGTCATCAGTGACTCCTTCCCTAGCTCCACCATGTCCTCATGAGGATTCCCTCGAACTGTTTGACCACAGTGTTGGGTACATGCTCCAGGAGGATGCCCAGCGTTTGGAAGGCTCTGATGATGATACTGAGCTCGATGAAGGCAGTAACATGAGCACGGACAGAGGGGGTGCCCAAGAAGGACAGCAATCTGGCAGTCATGCTCCCCCTGCTGCAGCATACTGCCAGGTTTGCTCCAGTGATGAGGAGGGAGGGGATGATGAGGTCACTGACTCAACGTGGGTGCCTGATAGGAGAGAGGAGGAGGAGGAGGAGGAGGAGGCGGCACATCACCAACGAGGCAGGATGCCCTCCAGGGGCCAGCCTAAGGGCAGCACATTGACTGCATCACACCCCAAAGCTCCACATGTGCAGGGCGCTGCAGTCTCTGCGCGTTATTCAAAAAGTTCTTTGGTGTGGGCCTTTTTTGAGACGAGTGCATCAGATCGCACCGCTGCTATTTGCAACATATGTCTCAAGCGTATCTCGCGTGGCCAAAACATCTCCCGCTTGGGTACCACATGCTTGACCAGACATATGTTGACCTGCCATGCAGTTCGTTGGCAAGCATATCTAAAAGACCCACACCAAAGAACAAAGAGGATCTCTCCTTGCTCCTCATCAGCTGAGATTTCCAACCCCACTAGACCTTCAGTCCTCTCTGAGACCTGCAGTGAGAGGAATGAAGGTGTAGAATTAGGTGTGTCACAGCCAAGTACTTGTGGGCAATCTGCTTTTGGTACACCGACGCCAGATTGTACCAGGCAAATTTCCCTGCCCCAGCTGCTGCACCGACGAAAGAAGTTTGCTCCCAGCCATCCACATGCCCAGCGGTTGAATGCTAGCTTGGCAAAATTGCTAGCACTTCAACTGCTGCCTTTTCAGTTGGTAGACTCTGCCCCCTTCCGTGAGTTTGTGGAATGTGCGGTTCCTCAGTGGCAGGTACCCAAACGCCACTTTTTCTCACGGAAGGCGATTCCAGCTCTCTACCGGCATGTGGAAGGCAATGTCCATGACTCGCTGGACAGGGCGGTCAGCGGTAAGGTGCATATTACCGCTGACTCATGGTCCAGCAGGCATGGACAGGGACGTTACTTAAGTTTCACGGCGCATTGGGTGACTCTGCTGGCAGCTGGGAAGGATGCAGGACAAGGTGCAGTAGTGTTGGAGGTTGTTCCGCCACCACGCCTCCAAAATGCTGATTGTGACACACCTCTCTCCTCCACCCCCTCCTCTTCTTCTTCCTCCATGGCCTCTTCCTCGGAACCAGCGGTGCTCCGTAGGCGTTCAAGGGGCTACGCAAGTACGCAGGCCAAAAGATGCCATGCGGTGCTTGAGCTGGTGTGCTTGGGGGACAGGAGCCACACTGGGGCAGAGGTTCTGTCAGCTCTGCAGGGGCAGGTTCAGAGGTGGTTGACGCCACGCCAACTTAAGGCAGGAATGGTGGTTTGCGACAATGGCACCAACCTCCTCTCTGCCCTCCGACAGGGACAACTGACCCATGTGCCCTGTTTGGCTCACGTCCTTAACTTGGTGGTGCAGCGGTTCTTGGGCAGGTACCCGGGCTTACAGGATGTCCTGAGGCAGGCCAGGAAAGTCTGTGTGCATTTCCGCCGGTCATATAATGCCAGTGCTCGGCTGACGGACCTCCAAAAGGAGTTTAACCTGCCCAAGAACCGCCTAATCTGTGACATGCCCACCAGGTGGAACTCGACATTGGCCATGCTGCAGCGGCTGCACACGCAGCAGAGGGCCATAAATGAGTACCTGTGCGACTATGGCACCAGGACAGGGTCAGGGGACCTTGGTTTTTTTTCCCCACGCCAGTGGGCCATGATCAGGGATGCATGCACTGTCCTGTCACCATTCGAGGAGGCCACGAGGATGGTGAGCACTGACAGTGCATGCATCAGTGACACTGTCCCCCTTGTCCACCTGTTGGAGCACACGCTGCGTGGAATAATGGACAGGGCACTTGAGGCAGAACAGAGGCAGGAAGAGGAGGACTTCCTTAGCTCTCAAGGCCCCCTTTATCCAGACAGTGTTCCTGCGTGCCCGCCGATCACACAGGAAGAGGACGAGGAGGAGGAGGAGGAGGAGGAGGAAGATTGTGTCAGTATGGAGGTGGAGCCTGGCACTCAGCATCAGCAGTCTTTAAGGGATCAGTCCCAAGGAACACATGGACTTGTACGTGGCTGGGAGGAGGTGGCTGCGGACGTTGTTGTCCTTAGTGACCCAGAGGACTCCGGACCAAATGCCTCAGCAAACCTACGCTGCATGGCCTCCCTGATCCTGCAAAGCCTGCGTAAGGATCCTCGTATTCGTGGTATCAAGGAGAAGGACCAATACTGGCTGGCAACCCTCCTTGATCCACGTTACAAGGGTAAGGTTGCGGACCTTATCTTGCCATCGCAGAGGGAGCAGAGGATGAAACATCTTCGGGAGGCCTTGCAGAAAGGTCTGTGCAACGCGTTCCCAGAGACTGGGAGGTTACAAACTCCTGTTTCTGGACAACGTGTTGCTGAGGCTTCGGTCAGTCAAAGAAGGAGCGGTGGAGAAGGTGGCCGTCTGACCGATGCGTTCAGACAATTTTTTGGTCCGCAGCCCCAAGGTATGATCGGTTCCAGCAACCATCGCCAGCGTCTGTTTTACATGGTGCAGGAATACCTAGGGGCAAGATCAGACTTGGACACCTTTCCCACCGAAAATCCTCTGGGTTACTGGGTCTTGAGGATGGATCACTGGCCAGAGCTTGCACAGTATGCAATTGAGCTACTGGCCTGTCCTGCATCCAGCGTTCTTTCGGAACGCACATTCAGTGCTGCTGGAGGCGTGGTAACCGATCACAGGGTGCGTCTGTCCACTGACTCGGTCGATCGGCTGACCTTCATAAAAATGAATCAGTCTTGGATCACCACCAGCTACCAAGCACCTGATGCTGATGTAACTGAATAATTTTTTTCAGATCCCTTCAAAGACTGCCTATGCTGATGCTGAGTGACTATCCCTGAGTAATTATCCTCTTCCTCCTCAATCATCACGCTGATAGCTTGTAAGAACATTTTTGGTTCTGGGCGCCACCACCAGTGCCTAAGGCACAATTTTTCAGCCCCTGTATAACAGGGGCGTGTAATTACAATTTTTGATGTAATACTTTGCAGCAGGGCTCGTTCCTGCATTCCAACTAGAGTGTCTGTGAGGGGTTGCAGTGTTGTGGCACCAGCACCAGTGCCTAAGGCCCAATTTTTCTGCCCCTGTCTAACAGGGGCGTGTAATTACAATTTTTGATGCAATACTTTGCAGCAGGGCTCGTTCCTGCGTTCCAACTAGAGTGTCTGTGAGGGGTTGCAGTGTTGTGGCACCAGCACCAGTGCCTAAGGCCCAATTTTTCTGCCCCTGTCTAACAGGGGCGTGTAATTACAATTTTTGATGCAATACTTTGCAGCAGGGCTCGTTCCTGCGTTCCAACTAGAGTGTCTGTGAGGGGTTGCAGTGTTGTGGCACCAGCACCAGTGCCTAAGGCCTAATTTTTCAGCTCCTGTTCAACAGGGGCATGTAATTACAATTCTTGATCTAATATTTCACAGCAGGGCCCTGTGAGGGCTTACAGTGTTTTGGCCACAGCAACACCTAAGGCCCAAATTTCTGCTGAGTATATAGGGCAGGACCCTACTTTCAAACATCTAACTTACAAACGACTCCTACTTGCAAACGGAAGGAGACAACAGGAAGTGAGATGAAATCTACCCCTAGGAAGGGAAATTCTCTCATGTAAGAGTTAATATGGGAAAACAATTTCTCCTTTCCACTGATGCTTTCCAATCCTTGTTCCACAAAAAAACCCAAATTTTCAAAAAACATTTTTCATTGGGACAAAAAAGTGAGGTGAAATCTTCTGAAGAGGAGGAAAAGACGCAAAACAAATGTCACAGGGGTGATAACCCTTCCCTATGTTTTCCAAAAAGCTTAGAAAAGATTTTTTGGCTGGAGCTAAACACGTTAAAAATGTTCAAAATTACAAACAGATTCTACTTAACAACAAACCTACAGTCCCTGTCTTGTTTGCACCGCCTGTATACTGCTGTTCAGAGTATATAGGGACCTTTCCTTATTTTAATTTGGGTGCGGGGTTCCCCTTAATATCCATACAAGACCCAAAGGGCCTGGTAATGGACTGGGGGGTACCCATGCCGTTTGTCTCACTGATTTTCATCCATATTGGCAGGACCCGACATGACATTAAACCCGCAAACAGTTTTAAATGAGATTTTTTCCTTTAAAAATGACATTTGGTGCAGGGACTGTTCTAAACATGGGAAACACGCGTCACTTTACAGGCATACTATAGACACCCCCCAGGTACGATATTTAAAGGAATATTTCACTTTTTTTTTTTTTTACTTTAAGCATCATTAAAATCACTGCTCCCGAAAAAACGGCCGTTTTTAAAAGTTTTTTTTGCATTGATACATGTCCCCTGGGGTAGGACCCGGGTCCCCACACCCTTTTTAGGACAATACCATGCAAATTAGCCTTTAAAATGAGCACTTTTGATTTCGAACGTTCGAGTCCCATAGACGTCAATGGGGTTCTAACGTTCGTGCGAACTTGCGGTCCGTTCGCGGGTTCTGGTGCGAACCGAACCGGGGGGTGTTCGGCTCATCCCTACTTAGCACATAGATATTTAAGGGCAAGAAATAGGAATATGACACATTGCTTGAAAGTGTCAGACAATTGTCTGTTTTGGCAGAGCTCTGAGCTGAAAACATGTTTTTTTCCCTTTCTAAAGCTGGAATACTTACCTCTTTTGTTATTAAAGTTTCACAGATGGTGAGACCCCTAGTATCCACTGGAGCACCTGCGTGGGACACCCTAAAAATGGTGTTCTGGTATCCCACACTAGTGCTCCTGTGCCCAGATGTGTAAACAGCTGCTGAGTTTCCTCTCCTTACACTGAATCAAGTTTGCATTTCATTCTAGTTACAAACCCATCTAGACAACAATGTACTAAACTTCTTTTCATACTAATATGCCTGAACAAATGTAGTTAATCTTCATCTGCCAAAAACATTGTATTAAGGGTCGAATGATATTTAGTGTGTTTACTGTAAACGACGATTACTGTCCCCATGCCATTTTAAAATGTACAACAGTAAAGAAAAGCCCATGTAGCAGCATGCAAGTAATTACAATTGGAACACACAACAAAATACTTACTTTTTTGCAGCACTCTCTTGATCCCTCTGTACTGATCCTGCTCCCTCAATTTGAGGTCTGACCAGCATTTCCTCAATTGCTCCTTGGATCATCGTACCCCAAAATTCTTCTGTAGACTTCTGACTACTTTAGTCATGATCTTGGCCTTTCTCACATTTGGGTTGCTGTACGGTCCATATTTCCCATCATAGTCGGCCCTCTTCAAGATGTCCACCATCTCCACCATCTCTACAAAGGACATATTTGACACCTTAAATCTCCTCCTGGATCGGGACGTTTGTGGCTCCGGGCTTTCCTCCTCCTCCTCCGTTGCTGATAATATCATGCACCTGTTGTCTTTCCGCCATGTGCTCTCCCACAGCGTCGAAAGAGAAGGGGCGGGGAATATACTAGAAAGAAGGTAAGGGGCGGAGTTTCATGCATGCGCAGTGTAGATAAAGCATAACATGTGTGCATCGTAAGTACGATCTGTGAGCGGAGGATGGAGTAGCGTAAGCGCCGATCATGCAAATGAAGGTACCATTTTAACTTGGGGCATCAGTGGTTAGTGGCCTATACTGCTTATAGATTGAGGCCTATATTGGGACAAGATTAGGAGAGTTTAGCCTGACATTAGGGTTTGTCTTGTGTTGTGTCTTGCAGAGAAAATGGATACATTTAATGACCATGACTTCCTCCCCAACTTTATTGATAAGTAAAGAGAGCTGCCCTGTCTGTGGCAAGTGAAACACCCATTTTATAATAACAAAATAAAGAGGAAGGAAGGGCTGGATCAACTGTTGGAATTGGTGAAGCTGGTGATTACCACGGCAGACATCACCTATTTGAAGTGCAAACTTGGTGGCCTGAGGAGCACATATAATAGGGAGCGCAAGAAGGTGCAGGATTCCATGGGATCCAGAGCAGCAGCAGATGACATTTACAGTGGGGCAAAAAAATATTTAGTCAGCCACCAATTGTGCAAGTTCTCCCACTTAAAAAGATGAGAGAGGCCTGTAATTGTCATCATAGGTAAGGATGAGCTCCAGCGTGTTCGCACACGCCACGTCCTGAGCCCCGCCAGGAAGTCGGCACGGCGCTGCGCTAATCACAGGCAGTGAGACATTTTCCCGATGTGCGTCTGCAGAGATCGGGAAATGTCTCACTGCCTGTGATTAGCGCAGCGCCGTGCCGACTTCCTGCCGGGCTCGGCACGTGTTGTGTGCGAACACGCCGGAGCTCATCCTTAATCACAGGTATACCTCAACTATGAGAGACAAAATGTGGAAACAAATCCAGACAACCACATTGTCTGATTTTTGAAAGAATTTATTTGCAAATTATGGTGGAAAATAAGTATTTGGTCACCTACAAACAAGCAAGATTTCTGGCTCTCACAGACCTGTATCTTCTTCTTTAAGAGGCTCCTCTGTCCTCCACTCATTACCTGTATTAATGGCACCTGTTTGAACTTGTTATCAGTATAAAAGACACCTGTCCACAACCTCAAACAGTCACACTCCAAACTCCACTATGGTGAAGACCAAAGAGCTGTCGAAGGACACCAGAAACAAAATTGTAGACCTGCACCAGGCTGGAAAGACTGAGTCTGCAATAGGCAAGCAGCTTGGTGTGAAGAAATCAACGGTGGGAGCAATAATTAGAAAATGGAAGACATACAAGACCACTGATAATCTCCCTCGATCTGGGGCTCCACGCAAGATCTCACCCCGTAGGGTCAAAATGATCACAAGAACGGTGAGCAAAAATCCCAGAACCACACATGGGGGACCTAGTGAATGACCTGCAGAGAGCTGGGACCAACGTAACAAAGGCTACCATCAGTAACACACTACGCCGCTAGAGACTAGGATCCTGCAGTACCAGACGTGTCCCCCTGCTTAAGCCAGTACATGTCCGGGCCATCTGAGGTTTGCTAAAGAGCATTTGGATAATCCAGAAGAGGATTTGGAGAATTTCATATGGTCAGATGAAACCAAAGTAGAACTTTTTGGTAGAAACACAACTCGTCGTGTTTGGAGGAGAGAGAATGCTGAGTTGCAACCAAAGAACACCATACCTACTGTGAAGCATGAGGGTGGCAATATCATGCCTTGGCGCTGTTTCTCTGCAAAGGGAACAGGACGACTGATCCGTGTACATGAAAGAATGAATGGGGCCATGTATCATGAGATTTTGAGTGCAAACCTCCTCCCATCAGCAAGGGCATTTAAGATGAAACGTGGCTGGGTCTTTCAGCATGACAATGATCCCAAACACACTGCTGGGGCAACGAAGGAGTGGCTTCATAAGAAGCATTTCAAGGTCCTGGAGTGGCCTAGCCAGTCTCCAGATCTCAACCTCATAGAAAACCTTTGGAGGGAGTTTAAAAGTCCGTGTTGCCCAGCGACAGCCCCAAAACATCACTGCTCTAGAGGAGATCTGCATGGAGGAATGGGCCAACATACCAGCAACAGTGTGTGACAACCTTGTGAAGACTTCCAGAAAACGTTTGACCTCTGTCATTGCCAACAAAGGATATATAACAAAGTACTGAGATGAACTTTTGATATTGACCAAATACTTATTTTCCACCATAATTTGCAAATAAATTCTTTCAAAAATCAGACAATGTGATTGTCTGGATTTGTTTCCACATTTTGTCTCTCATAGTTGAGGTATACCTATGATGACAATTACAGGCCTCTCTCATCTTTTTAAGTGGGAGAATTTGCACAATTGGTGGTTGATAGGGATGAGCCGAACACCCCCCGGTTCGGTTCGCACCAGAACCCGCGAACGGACCGAAAGTTCGCACGAACGTTAGAACCCCATTGACGTCTATGGGACTCGAACGTTCGAAATCAAAAGTGCTCATTTTAAATGCTAATTTGCATGGTATTGTCCTAAAAAGGGTTTAGGGACCCGGGTCCTACCCCAGGGGACATGTATCAATGCAAAAAAAACTTTTAAAAACGGCCGTTTTTTCGGGAGCAGTGATTTTAATGATGCTTAAAGTAAAAAAAAAAAGTGAAATATTCCTTTAAATATCGTACCTGGGGGGTGTCTATAGTATGCCTGTAAAGTGACGCGTGTTTCCCATGTTTAGAACAGTCCCTGCACCAAATGTCATTTTTAAAGGAAAAAATCTCATTTAAAACTGCTTGCGGGTTTAATGTCATATCGGGTCATGGCAATATGGATGAAAATCAGTGAGACAAACGGCATGGGTACCCCCCCAGTCCATTACCAGGCCCTTTGGGTCTTGTATGGATATTAAGGGGAACCCCGCACCCAAATTAAAATAAGGAAAGGTGTGGGGCCACCAGGCCCTATATACTCTGAACAGCAGTATACAGGCGGTGCAAACAAGACAGGGACTGTAGGTTTGTTGTTAAGTAGAATCTGTTTGTAATTTTGAACATTTTTAACGTGTTTAGCTCCAGCCAAAAAATCTTTTCTAAGCTTTTTGGAAAACATAGGGAAGGGTTATCACCCCTGTGACATTTGTTTTGCTGTCTTTCCTCCTCTTCAGAAGATTTCACCTCACTTTTTTGTCCCAATGAAAAATGTTTTTTGAAAATTTGGGTTTTTTTGTGGAACAAGGATTGGAAAGCATCAGTGGAAAGGAGAAATTGTTTTCCCATATTAACTCTTACATGAGAGAATTTCCCTTCCTAGGGGTAGATTTCATCTCACTTCCTGTTGTCTCCTTCCGTTTGCAAGTAGGAGTCGTTTGTAAGTTAGATGTTTGAAAGTAGGGTCCTGCCCTATATACTCAGCAGAAATTTGGGCCTTAGGTGTTGCTGTGGCCACAACACTGTAAGCCCTCACAGGGCCCTGCTGTGAAATATTAGATCAAGAATTGTAATTACATGCCCCTGTTGAACAGGAGCTGAAAAATTAGGCCTTAGGCACTGGTGCTGGTGCCACAACACTGCAACCCCTCACAGATACTCTAGTTGGAACGCAGGAACGAGCCCTGCTGCAAAGTATTGCTTCAAAAATTGTAATTACACGCCCCTGTTAGACAGGGGCAGAAAAATTGGGCCTTAGGCACTGGTGCTGGTGCCACAACACTGCAACCCCTCACAGACACTCTAGTTGGAACGCAGGAACGAGCCCTGCTGCAAAGTATTGCATCAAAAATTGTAATTACACGCCCCTGTTAGACAGGGGCAGAAAAATTGGGCCTTAGGCACTGGTGCTGGTGCCACAACACTGCAACCCCTCACAGACACTCTAGTTGGAACGCAGGAACGAGCCCTGCTGCAAAGTATTGCATCAAAAATTGTAATTACACGCCCCTGTTAGACAGGGGCAGAAAAATTGGGCCTTGGGCGCTGGTGCCACAACACTGCAACCCCTCACAGACACTCTAGTTGGAATGCAGGAACGAGCCCTGCTGCAAAGTATTACATCAAAAATTGTAATTACACGCCCCTGTTAAACAGGGGCTGAAAAATTGTGCCTTAGGCACTGGTGGTGGCGCCCAGAACCAAAAATGTTCTTACAAGCTATCAGCGTGATGATTGAGGAGGAAGAGGATAATTACTCAGGGATAGTCACTCAGCATCAGCATAGGCAGTCTTTGAAGGGATCTGAGATTTCAAAAAAAATTATTCGGTTACATCAGCATCAGGTGCTTGGTAGCTGGTGGTGATCCAAGACTGATTCATTTTTATGAAGGTCAGCCGATCGACCGAGTCGGTGGACAGACGCACCCTGTGATCGGTTACCACGCCTCCAGCAGCACTGAATGTGCGTTCCGAAAGAACGCTGGATGCAGGACAGGCCAGTAGCTCAATTGCATACTGTGCAAGCTCTGGCCAGTGATCCATCCTCAAGACCCAGTAACCCAGAGGATTTTCGGTGGGAAAGGTGTCCAAGTCTGATCTTGCCCCTAGGTATTCCTGCACCATGTAAAACAGACGCTGGCGATGGTTGCTGGAACCGATCATACCTTGGGGCTGCGGACCAAAAAATTGTCTGAACGCATCGGTCAGACGGCCACCTTCTCCACCGCTCCTTCTTTGACTGACCGAAGCCTCAGCAACACGTTGTCCAGAAACAGGAGTTTGTAACCTCCCAGTCTCTGGGAACGCGTTGCACAGACCTTTCTGCAAGGCCTCCCGAAGATGTTTCATCCTCTGCTCCCTCTGCGATGGCAAGATAAGGTCCGCAACCTTACCCTTGTAACGTGGATCAAGGAGGGTTGCCAGCCAGTATTGGTCCTTCTCCTTGATACCACGAATACGAGGATCCTTACGCAGGCTTTGCAGGATCAGGGAGGCCATGCAGCGTAGGTTTGCTGAGGCATTCGGTCCGGAGTCCTCTGGGTCACTAAGGACGACAACGTCCGCAGCCACCTCCTCCCAGCCACGTACAAGTCCATGTGTTCCTTGGGACTGATCCCTTAAAGACTGCTGCTGATGCTGAGTGCCAGGCTCCACCTCCATACTGACACAATCTTCCTCCTCCTCCTCCTCCTCCTCCTTCTCTTCCTGTGTGATCGGCGGGCACGCAGGAACACTGTCTGGATAAAGGGGGCCTTGAGAGCTAAGGAAGTCCTCCTCTTCCTGCCTCTGTTCTGCCTCAAGTGCCCTGTCCATTATTCCACGCAGCGTGTGCTCCAACAGGTGGACAAGGGGGACAGTGTCACTGATGCATGCACTGTCAGTGCTCACCATCCTCGTGGCCTCCTCGAATGGTGACAGGACAGTGCATGCATCCCTGATCATGGCCCACTGGCGTGGGGAAAAAAAACCAAGCTCCCCTGACCCTGTCCTGGTGCCATAGTCGCACAGGTACTCATTGATGGCCCTCTGCTGCGTGTGCAGCCACCGCAGCATGGCCAACGTTGAGTTCCACCTGGTGGGCATGTCACAGATTAGGCGGTTCTTGGGCAGGTTAAACTCCTTTTGGATGTTGCAAATAGCAGCGGTGCGATCTGATGCACTCGTCTCAAAAAAGGCCCACACCAAAGAACTTTTTGAATAACGCGCAGAGACTGCAGCGCCCTGCACATGTGGAGCTTTGGGGTGTGATGCAGTCAATGTGCTGCCCTTAGGCTGGCCCCTGGAGGGCATCCTGCCTCGTTGGTGATGTGCCGCCTCCTCCTCCTCCTCCTCCTCCTCCTCCTCCTCCTCTCTCCTATCAGGCACCCACGTTGAGTCAGTGACCTCATCATCCCCTCCCTCCTCATCACTGGAGCAAACCTGGCAGTATGCTGCAGCAGGGGGAGCATGACTGCCAGATTGCTGTCCTTCTTGGGCACCCCCTCTGTCCGTGCTCATGTTACTGCCTTCATCGAGCTCAGTATCATCATCAGAGCCTTCCAAACGCTGGGCATCCTCCTGGAGCATGTACCAAACACTGTGGTCAAACAGTTCGAGGGAATCCTCAGGAGGACATGGTGGAGCTAGGGAAGGAGTCACTGATGACATTGAGCTGAGGGAAGAGGCCGCTGCTTTGCCAGACAAAGCACCCTGGGCATGGGTGAGAGAGGATGAGGAGGATGAGGACGGCTTGGTCATCCACTCGACCAAGTCTTCCGCATGTTGCGGCTCAACACGGCCAGCTGCCGAAAAAAAGGCCAAGCGTGTCCCATGGCCACGTGCTGATGAGGATGCACCGTCTCCACGACCAGCACTAGACACAGAGCCTGCTTGCCCTCTCTTATTGGCTTGTGACTGTCTGCCTCTCCTTCTTGGCCTTCCAGACATACTAATGGCCTGTAGCTGCACTAAGCTGGGATAGAACACCTGTAATTTTCTTCAGGTAGCTTTATATACTGTAACCAGACAAGCCTGCCTGTCAGTAGGAAGATAACAGGAACGGATCTAGCTGAACACTGTGAGCAGGACGCACTGTACTAAATGTAAATAGTCTAGCTGCCTGACCGTGGTACTAATAGGATCAAATAGAACACCTGTAATTTTCTTCAGGTAGCTTTATATACTGTAACCAGACAAGCCTGCCTGTCAGTAGGAAGATAACAGGAACGGATCTAGCTGAACACTGTGAGCAGGACGCACTGCACTAAATGTAAATAGTCTAGAAGATAACAGGAACGGATCTAGCTGAACACTGTGAGCAGGACGCACTGCACTAAATGTAAATAGTCTAGAAGATAACAGGAACGGATCTAGCTGAACACTGTGAGCAGGACGCACTGCACTAAATGTAAATAGTCTAGAAGATAACAGGAACGGATCTAGCTGAACACTGTGAGCAGGACGCACTGCACTAAATGTAAATAGTCTAGAAGATAACAGGAACGGATCTAGCTGAACACTGTGAGCAGGACGCACTGCACTAAATGTAAATAGCAGGAACGGATCTAGCTGAACACTGTGAGCAGGACGCACTGCACTAAATGTAAATAGCAGGAACGGATCTAGCTGAACACTGTGAGCAGGACGCACTGCACTAAATGTAAATAGCAGGAACGGATCTAGCTGAACACTGTGAGCAGGACGCACTGCACTAAATGTAAATAACAGGAACGGATCTAGCTGAACACTGTGAGCAGGACGCACTGCACTAAATGTAAATAGTCTAGAAGATAACAGGAACGGATCTAGCTGAACACTGTGAGCAGGACGCACTGCACTAAATGTAAATAGCAGGAACGGATCTAGCTGAACACTGTGAGCAGGACGCACTGCACTAAATGTAAATAGTCTAGAAGATAACAGGAACGGATCTAGCTGAACACTGTGAGCAGGACGCACTGCACTAAATGTAAATAGCAGGAACGGATCTAGCTGAACACTGTGAGCAGGACGCACTGCACTAAATGTAAATAGCAGGAACGGATCTAGCTGAACACTGTGAGCAGGACGCACTGCACTAAATGTAAATAGCAGGAACGGATCTAGCTGAACACTGTGAGCAGGACGCACTGCACTAAATGTAAATAACAGGAACGGATCTAGCTGAACACTGTGAGCAGGACGCACTGCACTAAATGTAAATAGTCTAGAAGATAACAGGAACGGATCTAGCTGAACACTGTGAGCAGGACGCACTGCACTAAATGTAAATAGCAGGAACGGATCTAGCTGAACACTGTGAGCAGGACGCACTGCACTAAATGTAAATAGCAGGAACGGATCTAGCTGAACACTGTGAGCAGGACGCACTGCACTAAATGTAAATAGCAGGAACGGATCTAGCTGAACACTGTGAGCAGGACGCACTGCACTAAATGTAAATAGCAGGAACGGATCTAGCTGAACACTGTGAGCAGGACGCACTGCACTAAATGTAAATAGCAGGAACGGATCTAGCTGAACACTGTGAGCAGGACGCACTGCACTAAATGTAAATAGTCTAGAAGATAACAGGAACGGATCTAGCTGAACACTGTGAGCAGGACGCACTGCACTAAATGTAAATAGTCTAGATAGAAGATAACAGGAACGGATCTAGCTAAACTGAATACAGTGTATATATATATATATACAACACCTGGGATGCATATATATACACAATACACTGTAAGTGCAGCTAACTGACTGACTGTTCTGCCTAATCTATCTAACTCAAATCAAATGACACTGTCTCTCTCTCTCTCTATCTCTCAGCACACCGGAACACACACTACACAGGGCCGCCGTGCAGGCGGCCTTATATAGTGTGGGGCGTGTACTAAATCCCCTGAGCCATAATTGGCCAAAGCCACCCTGGCTTTGGCCAATTACAGCTCTCTCTACTGACGGTGCTGTGATTGGCCAAGCATGCGGGTCATAGTGCATGCTTGGCCAATCATCAGCCAGCAATGCACTGCGATGCCGCAGTGAATTATGGGCCGTGACGCGCCACACGAATTTGGCGCGAACGGCCCATATCGTTCGCAATTCGACGGATGGTCGAACAGCCGATGTTCGAGTCGAACATGGGTTCGACTCGAACACGAAGCTCATCCCTAGTGGCTGACTAAATACTTTTTTGCCCCACTGTATGTCCCCAGGCTCTGGTACTATGATAGACTGTGGTTTTTGCCAGACCAGAGTGAACCCAGGCCATCACTCTCAATCCTTCCTTCCACTCTTCCTTCCACTCTTCCTTCCACCTCAGATGAGGCTTCAGATGTACAACCTGGGCTTAAACCCAGGAAGATGTGGAGGAGCCCAGCTTGAGCCAGGTAGAGCATTGTTCAACATATTTCTTGTCAAAAATGTAATTAAGTTAACTAGATTCTATTACTGATCACTCATTTCTGATTTAACAAAATGGTTTACATATCAAATGACAGTAGTGGCCACAAATGATTGGGACAAGAATGAAAAATGCTGGGGTCAGAATGATAGTCTTTTCTATTTGTTAACATTCAATTTGCAACAGTCATGAGCTCAAAATTGTGTGTGATTGATGACCAAAAGACTAAAACTATGTCCCATTTTCATACACGGGAAAGTCTCAGACAGGAGGCCGCCGTGGAAAGTGGCAGCAAGGAGGTGGCCATGGAAAGTGGCAGCCAGGAGGTGGCTGTGGAAAGAGGCAGCCAGGAGGTGGCCGTGCCCAGTAGCTTAACCGAATCGCAGGTTCCTCCCCTCCACCTTCCAACAAAAAGGCCCAGGAAGGGGAGGAATGTTGAGGAGTCAGCGCTTGGTTTGATTCAGCAGGCTAGTGTCCTCACAAACACCCCTAATGTCCAGGAGGCCTTTGCATGTATGACGGCCAGTAAAATGTAAGGTGGGCCAATGCCTCATCTGTGAGGAGCTCATCTTTCAGGCCCTAAATAAGGGGGTGAGGGGCCAACTCACAAACAAAAGTCATGTATGTGAGTTGGACCATACTCCTCTTCCACCTCCTGCCACAACTCTAACACCACAGCCACAGCCTGGAAAGAAGCGTGCAGGGAAGTCTTGAGAGTGATGGCCTGGGTTCAGTCTGGTCTGGCAAAAAACGTAGGCTGTTGTAAGACCATAGCCTGGGGACATATATGTCATCTGCTGCTTTTCCCGATCTCTCGGAGTCCTGGACCGGATTGTGCTCCCTATTAATGGACTCCTCAGGTTAACAATTTTGCCTGTAAAATAATTTATGTCTGCCCTGGGGTACAAAGGCTTTGCCAATTTCAACAGTTTATCCCCTAATAAATTACTATTTTTTAAAACAAATACTTGGCTATGTGTTTTAGTTCAAAAAGGACAGTTTGTTTGTGAGTAAGCAGGTACATTTAAAAAAATGTAATGCCAAATTAACAAGGGACACCAACACAAACCAACCTCTTTAAGGTTAAAAAAAAACAAGACAATAATGGTGTTGTGGTAACTTGACACACAAAATGACAAAAAATATTATGGAGATGGCTATAAAAAAAAGGAGCTCTTGATAGAAAAAAAGTAGAAAAAAAAAAACAAACAAAAAAAAACATTATTCTGGAGATCTGGCGAAAAAAAAAAAAAAAAAAAAAAAGAAGATTATTCAGGAGATCACGAGAGATAACAAAGAAATCAGTTTGTCAGAACTGTGTGTGAATATCAGCAGCAAAGCTACTTCATTATTCTAGCATTATAAAGAAGAAGAGAATGCGCTGCTAGTTTTACCAGACTGAGTGCTTCCGTCTCGTACTTGAGTCTGAGCATGCGTGGAATTTTGTGCCTCGGACTTGTGTACACACGCTAGGAATTTCCAACAACAACGTTTTTTGTCTGAAAATTTGAGAACCTGCTCTTAAACAGTTGTTGTCGGAAATTCCGACAGCAAATGTCCGATGGAGCATACACACGGTCGGAATTTCCGACAACACACTCACATTGAACATTTCCCGTCGAAAAATCTGTGTTTACGGCCCATTAGTCCGTAGGGTTCAACTATGAGTTGATCCCACCCTTTGCAGCTTCTGGGAAGGCTGTTCACAAGGTTTAGGTGTGTGTTTATGGGAATGTTTCACTATTCTTCCAGAAGCCCATTTGTGAGGTCAGGCACTGATGTTGGATGAGAAGGCCTGGCTCACAGTCTCCACTCTAATTCACTCCAAAGGTGTTCTGTCGGGTTGAGGTCAGGACTCTGTGCAGGCCAGTCAAGTTCCTCCACCCCAAACTCGCTCATCTATGTCTTTATGGACCTTGCTTTGTGCACTACTGCGCAGTCATGTTGGAACAGGAAGGGGCCCTCCCCAAACTGTTCCCACAAAATTGGGAGCATGAAATTGTCCAAAATGACTTGGTAGGCTGATGCCTTAAGAGTTCCCTTCACTGGAACTAAGGGGCCAAGATCAAACCCTGAAAAACAACCCTACACCATAATCCCTCCTCCACCAAATGATTTGGAGGGATAACCCAATACTTTTGGCAATATGGTGTGAATAAATGAGTTTGGGGTGGAGGAACTCTGACTGGCCTGCACAGAGTCCTGACCTCAACCTGATTATCTTTGGGATTAATTAGAGCGAAGCCTGCGAGCCAGGCCTTCTTGTCCAACATCAGTGCCTGACCTCACAAATGCACTTCTGGAAGAATGGTCAAACATTTCCATAGACACACTCCTAAACCTTGTGGGCAGCCTTCCCAGAAGAGTTGAAGCTGTTATAGCTGCAAAGGGTGGGCCAACTCAATATTGATCCCTATTGGCTAAGACTGAGATGCCATTAAAGTTCATGTGTGTGTAAAGGTAGGTGTCCCAATACTTTTGGCAATATAGTGTATGGTGATCACCACAGGCTCAGTACAAGAACACATAGAAACAATTGTTTTCTGTGTGCCCTGTTCACACCATAGAGGGGCGATGCATAACAAATGCAACATTTTCTGCAAGCAAAGCACCTAGTATACTAAAAATAGATGTTAGAATTTTCACCTGTACAGCCTGTACAGAAAAAAGGAATGCAAAAACACAGTTCAATGCACCGTAAAACCAAGCACAACGCATTAAAAACAAATGTCAGCGCACATGCATTTTCTATGCATTTTTTATATACATTGTGTTATGAACAAGCCCATAGTGTTCTTCAATTTTAAAATAATAGGAATTGTTGAAGAGGAACAAGTTCTGGATTAGCTGCAGACAAGAATTATACAGCAGTTTTATGAGATGGAATGATTTGTGTGCCAATATGACATGCACAGCGCTGTCATTCTTTGGAAAAGCAGAAAAAGAAATCACGCAGATAGCACTGTCACAGTGATAAATGTCTATCAGCACCAAATAATTACTTTACAATAAAAAAGAAAATATATTTGTGGTGTTGAAGGTTAAAACTGCTAAATTCAGTCTTCTACATACATTGGCACAAAGCTTTACAGCTCCTGACACAGCTGGGAAAAGCTGAAGTACATTGTGTTTAAAAAAAAACTGAAAAAAAACTGAAGGAGAGATGCTGCAGATATTACTCTTACCTGTCAAGATGTTTCTGGACATGTATCTGAGCCCTTCTTTTTTTATTGGAAATTAATAGGAACAAAGACCGGAAATTACATCATAACCAAGCAGTTCCACAAAAAAACCCATTACATTATGCAAGCATTAAACACTACCACCTAGTAGCAGAACTACTAATCCCAGTATAATATATGAAAATGGTGGTTGTATGTATGTTTGTATAAACAGTATGCTAACATCCCCTCTTAACAACTACTTTTCATTTAAAGTGGTATTAAAGATTTGTTTTTTAATAACATGTTATACTTACCTGCTCTGTGCAGTGGTTTTGCACAGAGCATCTCCAAAACTCTTCTTTTCGGCACTCCTGGCTCCTTCCCCTTGAGCAGTGCCCCCAAAGAAAGCCACTTGCCTTGGGGGCACGGCTGCATGCTCGCTGGGGTTGCCACCTTTTCATCAAGCCAAACCGGAACACTTTAGCGTCGCACAGCAATTTTTTTTTTAGTATACACTATAGCATTGTAAAAGATCTGGGATACCTTTGGGTGCCCCAAGGAGAGTAGTAATGCCCCCACTGCCCCTCCTATCCAGGTGTGACAGGGTGGCTGCATGGGCCCCTGGAGCTTGGGCAGCCACAGTCCAGTCTGAATAATGTGTCCATGTTTTTCAGGCAGACTGAAACCCAGACACATGATTCCAAACCTGCACTGTCCAGGTGAATCTAGAACAGGTGGCAACCCTATTGCTCGCTCTTGAGTCGCTGCTCTATGCGTCCATAAGACACATAGAGCCACGGCTCGGCCCTGCCACCCCACACTCTCTCCTCATTGGCTCACTAGCTATGATTGACAGCAGTGGCAGCCAATGGGCTCCTGCTGCTGTCTCAGCCAATAAGGAGGGAGAGTCCCAAGACAGCCGAGACTATCTTGAACATCACTGGATCTGAGGGAGCTCAGGTAGGGTTTAGGGGGCTGGGGGGGCCACTGCACACAGGTTTTTCACTTTCATGCAATGTACAAAGATAAAAAAACCTTTAGCCTTTAGAACCACTTTAAAGCGGGGGTCCACCTAAACCGCCAAAAAAAAAAAATATTAAAAGCCAGCAGCTACAAATACTGCAGCTGCTGACTTTTAATAAATGGCCCCTTACCTGTCCCAGGGTCCAGCGATGTCGGCAGGCGACAGCGAGAACCCGCTCGGTTCTC
The DNA here is from genome assembly GCA_037952835.1 of Lithobates septentrionalis. Classification (NCBI taxonomy): domain Eukaryota; kingdom Metazoa; phylum Chordata; class Amphibia; order Anura; family Ranidae; genus Lithobates; species Lithobates septentrionalis. The sequence goes on from JBBDGP010000966.1 coordinate 4,114,603, forward strand.
GGCAGCTGCCGCCGCCATCCTGGGTGAGGGTATAAGGAAGTGAAGCGTTGCGGCTTCACTTCCCGGTTCCCTACTGCGCATGCGTGAGTCGCGCTGCGCATCGTAACTGGTCCCCGCTATCTCCTGGGAGCTGTGTGTTTCCCAGGAGACAGCGCGGAGAGACAGGAAGAGGCATAGACTCCCGTGTGAGTCTATGCCGGAAGTGGGTGCAAATACCTGTCTTAGACAGGTATCTGCACCCCCCTCCCCCCTGAAAGGTGCCAAATGTGACACCGGAGGGAGGGAGGGTTCCGAAAAGCGGAAGTTCCATTTTATGCCCTGTACACATGATCAGACTTTCCGACAAAAAAACTTGGATTTTTTCACAAATCTTGGCCAACAATTACGTAGTGACATACGTGATATCTCCATTACGAGTTATATCCCTGGCTAGTACTTGGATTTCAAGCATGCGTGGACTTTTGTCTGAAGGACTTGTGTACCCACGATCGGAATGTCCGACAACAAATATTTGTTGGCGGAAAATTTGAGAACCTGCTAGCCAACATTTGTTGGCAGAAAGTCCGACAACAAATGTTCGATGGAGCATACACACGGTCGACTTTCCACCAACACATTTGTTGCTGGAAAATCCAATTGTGTGTACGGGGTATAAGTCCTATCTTCTTTAATCACTGGCTTTGGTAGTGGTTTTGTCATGGTATCTGTTATCATCTTTTCAGTTTCAGAGTATTCGAACACAATCACATTTTTTTCCACAAGGTTTCAGAGGTAGTGGTGTCTGATATCAATATGCTCGGTTCCGGCACTGATCTTTCCAAGTTGGGGACCCCAGGGCATCAGAACTATTGTACCCATTGGAAGATTTCCCCTCTGTTACTTCTCTGGGAACAACCCAAAATTTAGGTAATTTCTCTTACTTTCACTTTCAATAATAATGGTAAACAGGATCAATAGAGATGGTGAATCTCCGTAATGGGGCACAGACTGCATTAAAAACTGACAGATCTTCTAATCCCTCTCCACTCTATCCAAAACAAAAAAAAAAAAGTTTTGCCTTTAGTTATGCTTTAACTTCCATGTAAATTTGTAACATACAGGTGGTATATTATATATAAATTACACATCTGCTGATCATTATCTTAATGTTGTCTGGATGTGGAATTATTTAGCCTCACTGTAACCTTCCTAAGTGCAAGGTTTTGTTTTGTACAGTTTTCTTTGGGAACATGTATTCGTGCTTTTCTTCCAAAGATTTTGATGTTTTATGTTAAGATTCTTACCATGCCATAGTTCACATGGAATTTTCTATTTTGATTTTCTGGGTAAGTGGTTTTGGAGATAGCATGCTGTCGTAATTGTCACTCCCCAGTATATTGTTGGCATATCAGCATCAAAAAGCATGCTTCTGCCAATTTCACATTAAGTGCGGTTGGTTCTCTTGGTAAAACTATTTTGTCTATATTGTATATTACAATAGTCTGGAACATAATTGCATGCTTCCTTAGAACAGCTTGTGCTTTGCCACTTATATACTCGTGTGCCATTATCTGTGCAGAGTATTTTAGCCATTTTTTTTTCATTTGTTACTTACATGAGCAAAATGTTGTTCATGTTTATCTGGAGCATCTTCATCTACAGGTAGAGCACAGAATACTGTGATTAGTCACCAATGATTGTAAATGAATGTGAGAAAAAAATAATATAGCATATAAAATTACCACAGAAGCCATGTTAGGACTTAACGTTATTAAAAATTACTATTCATTTTCAATCTGCAGCTCTGTAATTTTCTGTAAAATTCAATTTAATACGGCAACCTGGAGGTTATCTGTACACAGTTGGTATACGGAATACCCCCAAAAATGTAATTTCCTACTTGTGAGATTGGCTCACTGATTTTCTAAGAAGACTACACTAAGATTAAATTCAGATTTTAGGCATCCCCTGCAACAGAAATGTAGGTTTTGGAGAGATACTCTCCAAGATTTAATCACTTTTAAAATGATGCAGACACAGAAAATGCATCAGCTGATTATAATGAACCAAACCCTCCAATTCAAGATGAGTATGTGATCAGTTTGGTGAAACAAAGAGCAATTTTACTTTCACTCTACCTCTTATAACCTACTAAATGAAGAGAGCACATATTTTATATATCAAAAAAGTTATAGAAGACAACATACACAGACCCTCATAAACACCTCTGGGATCCTACCAACATCACATGTTTTAGGGCTTCTGCCCTTCCTCAGTTTAATGGTAGTACCCAAATTATATACAGTTTAAGTGCTATAGCCCATGGCAAAAAAAGGTAAAATGTTTTTAATGTTTAGATCGTCCATTGGTTAGATATGGTTTAATATTCATTTTCACTCGGATATTACTCAGCAGTTGCCACAAATGGAGGCAACACCCATTTACAGAAAAGTAGTATAAAGCTAGCTGGACCCAGGCGTTGCCAACTGAACCGCAAAGAACAAATTTAGTAAAAAATAGGCACATTTCTGACAAGCCAAGTTTTACTGATAAAGGTTGGTTACTTGGGTAATCTTTGCTACAGTGATTATCACCTGTGATAGGCCTTCTATTCATAGTAATAGATAGCTATTGCTACAAATAAACAACAATGGAGTGTAGCATATAGTAATATGTGGCAATTGCTAGTGATTAGTAGTGGAATGATCACAAGCAATGATGCTATAACTAAACAAAAAACCTAGGCGGGGGGGGGATTTTTAAAGATTAATGTAGAACATGTATATATATATAGTGATGTTTTTTGGACATTTTTAAAACACTTTACATTTCATTATTAACCACTTGCTGACCGCCGCACACACATATACGTCCGCAGAATGGCACAGGCAGGCAGATGGGCATACCTGTACGTCCCTTTGAATTTGCCGCCTATCGGGTGTGTGCCCCAGGGTCCCGCAAACTCGATGTTCGCCAGCGGCCTGCAATTGTGGCGAGGAGAGGCAGAATTGGGAGATGCCTATGTAAACAAAGCATTTCCCTGTTCTGCCTAGCAACATGACATGGATCTACTGCTCCCTGTCATCTGGAACAGTGATCTCTGTCATGTTGTAGTGAGCCCACCCCCCCTCCACAGTTAGAATCACTCCCTAGGACACACTTAACCCCTTGATCGCCCCTAGTGTTTAACCCCTCCCCTGCCAGTGTCATTTATACAGTAATCAGTGGCTATTTGTAGCTCTGATCGTTGTACAAATGACAATGGCCCCAAAATAGTGTCAAAAGTGTCCGATGTGTCCGCCATAATGTCGCAGTCCTGATAAAGATCACATATCGCCGCCATTACTAAATCTATCCCCTATTTTGTAGACGCTATACCTTTTGCGCAAACCAATCAATATACACTTCTTGCGATTTTTTTTACCAAAAATATGTAGAAGAATACATATCGGCCTAAACTGTGGAAGAAATTTGTTTTTTTATATACTTTTGGGGGGATATTTATTATAGCAAAAAGTAAAAAATATAGCTTTTTTTTCAAAATTGTCACTTTTTTTTTGTTTATAGCGCAAAAAATAAAAACCGCAGAGGTGATCAAATACCACCAAAAGAAAGATATATTTCTGGGAAAAAAAGGACATCAATTTTGTTTGGGTACAATGTTGCATGACTGCGCAATTGTCAGCTAAATCGACGCAGTACAGAGTTGCAAAAAATGCTTTGGTCAGGAAGAGGGTAAATCCTTCTGGGGCTGAAGTGGTTAAAGTATGCAAGGAATCGTGTATCCAAAATTAGATGGTCTTTTAATTTTTTATTTGTAGATTCGTTTGTCTAAATAAAACTATTCTGGAAGGCACTGCAGAACAGTCTTTATAGGTTCTGGAAATATTAGCAGCAACAATTTTATATTTGTCATTTGCCCACATAAATTACAGGAAAAATTGTCATTTTCATGACACAAAGTATCAGGCATTCTTTTTTTTGACTGTAACTCTTAGAGAGAGTATCTTCTGACCCCATCAGACCCCTTATATCTCACATTGGATAGTAGGATTTATAGCTAATCATTACTGGACTACAATCTGCATTCCCTGGCTGCTGTGTGGGGTGAGGAATTGTCTTGGTGGTATGAAATTTGGCTACACTGGGCCCAAGGACTCCTATAAGCAAAGAAATTGATTGGTAATCACCAACAAAATATGTTGCAACCTTTTGCCCCTCATTATGTGAGTTATCCTTCTTTTCAGTTACATTTGTACGTTAAAAAGATAAACCATGCATTATTTTTATATCAGGGAATGAGTGTAATGATTTCTAAGCAAGAATTTAACACATCCTTCCAGAAACACTGCTACTCACCCAGAACATTAACATAGAGATTTATGGGGCATTTAACAACCAGTCGATCCACAGCAATAGACACAGGAGTGACAGGATCATAAGGAAAGCTCTTTCTTCCATTAACACCGGGGGCTTATAGTAAAATAAATGTGATCGTTTGCACATGACATATGGTGATCATTACTCCCTATAATGGTAAGTACAACTAATAGTATACAGATTCATGCTGTACTTGATTGGCAGGCTATAAGGAAAACAATGCCTTTCTTGAGTAGAATGTGCTTTGGTGATTTATAGATTGATTTTTATAAGAATTATAGTGTGAATAACGAGATATAATTCTTTGACTTAAAGTGTTTCTAAAAAGCCTGAACATTTTTTACCTTAAAGTAGAAGTTCACCCTAATACTAATATCTCTAAATCTACTGGCATCCACAAGCTAAGACTAACCTATCTAGCCCTGTAAAGAAGAAATCGCTATACAAAAAAGAAGGAAAATTTTCCCCAGGGTGGGGTTTTTAGGCAGCAAAGTGCAAGTATTGAATGAATGTTGTATAAAAAATAATGTATTTTATTGTACAAAAAAATCGCATGACACGAAGGTTAAAAAATGAGCTCCAGTAGAAATGCTTACAAAACTTATAGAATCAGACACACATTATACAGACATATTTCCATAGCAACATTAAATAAAAATTGTCGACATCAGAAAATAAAAACTGCCGCGTTTCAACCCATATATCGAGGGTCTTCTTCAGAGGTCAGTCTGTTGAGGAATATATAATAAAGGTACACAAGTAAAGACTTAATTGCGCACAGTGAAAATAATGTACAGTGCATGCATGTGATATAGTTACCCAACAATGTGTGTCCAGCAACAAGAGGCCTCCTAAGTGGAGATCCTTTTTTAAAAAATGCCTATTCTCTTTTCCCAAGGGGTCTCAGAGCACCTCCACCGACACGGCCACCAACACCGGAGCAATAGTCCAACGATGTGGCTTACGAGAAGTCACACTAGAGGTCACCCCCCATCAGGCCAGATAATCGGTCGGGGAGCAAGCCACACCTGTAGCGAAAACACAAAAATATACTAAGAAATACACCCATAATATATATCAGAAAAATGATATCAAAAAGTATTTCTTCAAGTAGATAGTCAAATAAGAGGCACCAATCTCCATGCATACCATATATGCAGTTTGCGGCCTCAGAGTATTAGGTACATACATATGTGAAAAGGAGTAGTAAGTGAATAGGGGAAATTCATTAGAAATAGTTGAAATAACCAATTAATGAAATAATTTAGGTAGAGTACTGAGTTAAAGGGTGTCAGGTCCCTCACTTACCAGACAGGTGAGTCCGCTTGGGCAGAGGGTAGGCTCCCTTACGTATCCGACTCGGGGCCCCTGATAGAGCAGACAGGAAGCCTGCGAGTAGAACTCAGGAACGCTGGAACTGATGCTGAGCAAGAGCTTACTAGGCTGGTCACACACAGGCAGAGGTCGGCAACGGGCTGGCAACAGAGGTACAAAAGGATCAGGCAGAAGCGGGGTCAAACAAGCCGGGGTCGGGTTCAGGCAGCAGTCAGGGAGGTCCAAAAGGCAAGCCGGGTCGTAACAGGTCAAACTTCAGAGATACGGAACACAGAGAGGATCACGGAACTTAGGCACAGAGCTGTTGATCAGGCAGCACCGAACAGGGATTGAGGCAGACCTAAATAGGCCGATTGGCGCCAATGCGCCCGCGCACCCGCACGCGCCCGAGCGTGCCCCCGAACACCGGCGTGCATGCCAGCACTACCAGGCACGCCCGCAGTAACGCCCATAGGCGAGCGCGCGCCTGGACGCCACCCTTCACGCCATGGCTGGCCAGACCAGACACGCCGGTGCCCTCAGGAACACGCGCCCCAGCACGCACAGGAACGCGCGCACCGTCGCCCAACCAGGTAACCTCCCTGACAAAGGGTCAGAATAGTATACACTAGCTCTTTTGAATAGAGTGATTTAAGGTAGGATAAAAGAGGACTGAGTGAGTAGGTGATTGTGAGTACTCAAAACTATGAGAGTGAAAAAAGACACGTGCGGTGTATACTAGCCCGCACGTACTAGAAAACAAGTAAAAACCAAACATGCAAAAACGAGGAATGTGACTGAAAAAAAGGAGTGCCCACAATAAAATCAGACATAGAGGTGACAAAATAGTGTGAAAGCAAATATGAGGCTGCACCATATCGCCCTATATGATCAGACTGATTTGTGACCTAGCCCGGGATTGGCCGCAAGTTGTGTCAGGCTCAGTGGATGAGTATCCAATCCGAGTCGACAAGTCTGAAAATTTATATATACAAAAAAAAGAAATAGTGTTGTAAGGGGTTATACCTAAGTACATAATAAGTATTATTAACCGATCATAGTTGTATAGGGCTGAAGTGGTGCAAAGGTATATTGCTGAAAAGTATACTTACAGTGCAGGAGCTGCAGAGGTATCTGACCAACCGAATAGAGGAACTACAAGTCCAAGGTCTTTCACATGTATATGTACTTACTATGGGCATGTATTAATTAAGGTGAATCCATCACAGGTGTGTGTCCCCCCCCAGAGCCGTTCCGAGAGGTCGTCATGGAGGGCATGGCCGCCATTCAGGCAGCTTCGTGTGGCTTCCCCGGCATTTGGGACGGGCCAACGGCCCCGAACTGACGTCATCCTCTTCGTAACTACGTGACGTGATGTTCCCGAATGCCGCCAGCAAGGAGGAAAGGTCCCCAATGTAGCAGAGGGGGCCAGCCCGGGTGCCTAGTGGGGAAAGAGGGGGAGGAGCCAACAGATGGAAAATGGCTCCCCCCCCCTTGCCAGGAAGACACATCCGAGGGAAAATCCCCGGTCCAGAAACAGCGGCAGCAGAGTTGCCAGACTTCCGAGGGCAAAAAGACAGGCAAAGAAAAAGCATAATAGTCATTTGCATTTGCTTGGAGCATGAAAAGATAAGTATGTAAAGACTAATGCCCCGTACACACGGTCGGATTTTCCGATGGACAATGTCCGATCGGAGCGTGTTGTCGGAAATTCCGACCATGTGTGGGCGCCATCGGACATTTTCCATCGGATTTTCCGACACACAAAGTTGGACAGCAGGAGATAAAATTTTCCGACAACAAAATCCGATCGCGTCAATTCCGACCGTGTGTGGCCTGTTCCGACGCACAAAGTGCCACGCATGCTCAGAAGAAATTCCGACACGGGACAGCTCGTTCTGGTAAACGTAGCGTTCGTGATGGATACAGCACTTTCGTCACGCTGCAATGTTCAAAATGTTTTAATACAGCGCACTCTCTTCTTCTTTATAATGTGACAAGAATTAAGTCGTTTTGATGCTCATATTCACACACACTTCTCACAAACTTATTTCGTTACTATTTATCGGGATTCCCTCAATATATTTTGATTTCTCACATCTGACAACAAAATTGTTATTTTTTTTGGACTTTAATGTAGATTATTTTTTTGTGTTTCTCTTTTTTTATTATTTTTTTTTGGTGATTTTGATTTGTATTCCCGAAAATGTTTGTGTGTTTTTTGTGACAAGTTCCCACAACACCACTAATATGTTGTTCTATTTAATCTGTAGGAAATTGTTTGGTGTTGTTGTCCCTTGTTAATTTCACATTTTATGTTTTTAGAAATGTACCTGAATCCTCACTAACAAACTGTCCTTTTTGGATGAAAACACACACAGGAGAGTAGAATTTACCCAAAAACTTTTTATTAAGGGCTCACAACTAAACAAAGAGGGAGGCAACGCTGGAGAAACTGCAGAAGTGGGCGAAGCCTGGGACCCCCAGGGCAGACATCAATTATTTAAAAGCAAAATTGGTGGCCTGAGGAGTCCTTATCTTAGGGAGGGCAGTCTGGTCCAGAAGTCCCAGAGATCCGGAAAGCAGCAGATGACATCTGTGTCCCCAGGCTGTGGTCATACGAGAGACTGCATCTTCTGTCAGACCAGACTGAACCCAGGGCAATCACTCTTTGGTCTTCTTTCCACGCTTCCTTCCAGGCTTTGGCTGTGGTGGTGGAGTTGTGGCAGCAGGAGGAGGAGGAGGATCGTCCCTCTCCATGACATCCGTCTTGGGTGTCAGTTCCCCACTCTCCCCCTTACGAAGGACTTTATAAAGCAGGTCCTCACAGAGCCTGCGTTGGTCCTCACAGAGCCTGCAATTTTGTGGCAGCCATGCAGGCAAAGGCCTCTTCAGGACTGGGGAAGGCTCGGAGGGACGCCGAAGCCTCCTGGATCAGCCTGTACGCTGAATCCTGCACAGGACTGGGAGTGGCCTTCCTGGCTCGTTTATATGGCAGGCGGAGGGGAGGGACCTGAGACTCAGTCAGGCTGCGACTGGTCCCAGGCTTCTCCTGACTGCCACTTAGCCCCGCCTCCTCCTGGCTGCCACTAATCCCTGCCTCCTCCTGACTGCCACATTCCACAGCCTCCTCCTGGCTGAGGTCTTCCTGTGTATGAAAAAGGGACATAGTTTTAGTATTTTATTCATCAATCACACACAATTTTCAGCTCCTCACTGCTTCAAATTGAATGTTAACAAATATAACAGACTATCCTTCTGAGCCCAGCATTTTGCATTCTTGTCCCAATTTTGGGTGCCCACTACTGTCTATTGATATGTAAAACACTTTCAAGCAGCAATTAGTGATCAATAATAACATCTAATAAACATCATTTATTATTGACCAGAAATCTGTAGAAGAATGCTATACCTGACTCCAGCTGGGCTCCTCCACTTCTTCCTGGCTGGAAGGCCCAGGTTGGACATCAGAAGCCTCAGCTGGGGTGGAAGGAAGCGTGGAAGGAAGAGTGGAGAGGGATTCCCTGACTTCAGTGTGGTCTGACAGAAATCTCAGTCTCTCATAGTACCAGAGCCTGGGGACATAAACGTCATCTGCTGCAGCTCCGGACCTCTGGGAATCTGTGACCTTCTTGCGCTCCCTCAGATAAGTGCTCCTCAGGTTACCAATTTTAGCTTTCAAATAAGGGATGGTTACTGTGGGGACCACCGGCTTCACCAACTCCAGCAGTTTCTCCAGCGCTGCCTGCCTCTTCTGTTTGTGGTTATAGTGGGGATGTCTCACTTGCCACAGACAGGGCAGCTCCCTGTACTTGTCTATGAACAGGGGCAGGAAATTGTGGTCGTTGAACCCATCCATTTTCTCTGCAAGACACAACACAAGACAAACCCTAATGTCAGGCCAAACTCCCCTAATCTTGTTACAATATAGGCTTCCATTTCGAAGCAGTATAGGCCCAAGTTTAGATCCTACCTTCGTTAGCACGATCGGCGTCTCCGATGCTCCTTCCTCCGCTCACAGATCGTACGTAAGACGCGCGCGTTACGATTTATACACACTGCGCATGCGTATAACTCCGCCCGCCCCTGACGTTCTTTCTAGTCTATTCCCCGCCCCTTTTCATTCGGCGCAGTGGGGGAAGAGCACATGGTGGATAGACAGCAGGATCGTGCTAATTGTAGCAACGAGGAGGAGGAAAGGCTGGAGCCTGAAACGTCCCGATCCAGAAGGAGATTAAAGGACTCAAATATGTCCTTTGGGGAGATGTTGGAAATGGTGGACATCCTGAAGAAGGCCGACTATGATGGAAAGTATGGGCCTTACCCCAACCACAATGTCCGAAAGGCCAAGATCATGGCGAAAGTGGTCAGGAGTCTGCACCGGAAATTCGGGGTACGACGATCGAAAGATCAGCTCAGGAAGCGGTGGTCAGACCTGAAATTACGAGAACATGAGCAGTACAGAAAGATCTGGAGAGTGCTGCAAAAAAGTAAGTAGTTGTGCTGTGTTCCTCTTCTTTGTGTTTATTACGTTCGTGCTGCTCCATGTGCTTTTAGGAACTGTTGTACAGTTTAAAATGGCAACTTTCATGTTCATGGGCACATTATTCGTTCGGATCACACATTTTTATTTCGGACGAAAAAATACCATTGTTTAGCCCATATGCATTTGGCCACCATTTTGACGCCCTATACTTGTCTTCAAAGAATTGGGGTGTGTAGATGGCTTTGTTACTAGAATGAAATGCAAACTAGATTGTGTGTAAGGAGAGGACACTGAGCAGCTGTTTTCACATATGGACACTGGAGCACTAGTGTGGGACACAGGAACACCATTTTTATTAGGGGGGGCCACACAGGTGCTCCATTGTATACTATAGGGGGGGTCTCCATCTGTGAAGCTTTTAACAAACAGGTAAAGTATTGCAGCTTGACAAAGGACACTAAAAAAGCTACATCTTGGAACTCGGCTAAGATAGACAATTGTACCCCACTTCCAAGCAATGTTTCATCTCTATAGTTCTGACATTAAATATCTGTGTGCTAATTATACCATTTTTGTTTTACATAGGGGAGAAAAGACTCGGAGGACACCCCTCATCCGAGGAGACCAGAGCCCCCCCTCTGGAAGAAGGGGAAATACCAACACAAGCTGAGCAGGAGGATGAAGACGTGGTGGAAATAGTCACCACAACAGGTGAGTGTCTGCGACCACAGGCTCAGATAAGAGATGGATTGCGGCATTTTTTTGAAACCTAATTTACTTTGGGGTTCCTCTCTTTTTAGGTGATTGTGAGGTTGTGGATCCAGATCCTTTCACATCTGAAAGTGCCCAGATCCTGATCGGGGAGATCATGGGGTGTAATTTACAATTGGAAAACATCAAGCAAAACATCAATGATGTTATTCCAAAATATAAAAACATCATTGATGTTTTGGGGCGAGTTTAAAGCCCCTCCAAATCACTTTCTTATTTTGTGTGCTACAATGTGCGAAATGTTTTTGTGATTTTTCCCAAAGCCAAATTTGGAGGATGCACACAGTGTGCCAACATGTGCTATCTGCCATCACGGGAGATCAATGGACGCGTTTTGGGGGTGCAACCCCTTCCTCAATAATAAAGTAGCGGTGAGGAAGGGCTTTCTCCCCCAAAACACGTCCCTTGATCCCCCGTGATGGCAGATAGCACATGTTGACATTGTGAAATTTGTGTGCATCTTCCAAATTTGGCTTTTTCAGGGGTGATTTCCCCCCATCTGAACGCAATATCAAACACAGTTCCTAAATACTCATGTCTGATATTGCCTTCCAGTTCTACCAAATGTGAACTTTGTAAGATCAAGATTTGTGTCTTTCTTGTGGGTTTTACACAGGCCTGTTTTCTATAAAATGGACATTTTGATTTTGGATAATGACACCACAAAAATTGGTAGACAACAAACATGTCGGTTTGTCAGAAAAGCCTTTGGTAAATGCACATGTGATTGTGCTGGTATTAAAAAGATTGTTCAGCAAGAATGTGTGGATTATTGTCTCAACGCTACAACACTTTTGGGGTGATGTAATTGTTGTTTTATGAGAAAATGGGGGTTATTTCCTAAGGGGAAATCCACTTTGCACTACAAGTGCAGGTTCAGTGCAGTTGCAAGTGCACTTGTAGTGAAAAGTGTCTTTGCATTTAGTAAATAACAGCCAACAGTGCTTTGTAAGGTTACACAATCACGACATTTTCGGGACTCCACACATTTCTGTCAGGGTCAGCTAAAAGAAACACAAGCAGTAAATGTCCACAAAGAAGAGCCTGGAGAGATGCTTGTCGAGAACTTGAGGTCCTGCAGGCTTCTCCCTGTGGCCAAATACCGCAAGGTAGTGACGAGCCTCTGCTCCGGAGTGTTGGCTTGCCTCATGCAGATATCCTGCCTGCTAATATAAGGGGTCAGCGAAGCCAACAAACGGTGAAACACGGGGTCCGTCACCCTGAGAAAGTTCCTGAAATCATCAGGATTATTCTCACGGATCTCACGGAGCAAAGGCATATGACAGAACTGGTCACGCTGAAGCAACCAATTCTTGGTCCATGAACTCCTCCCCACCCTGTTCATGGACTGGACTTGTGTCAAGGTCAGGACCCCAACACCAAGCCCCCGCACAGCACGAACTCTACGAGGAGTACGCATATGAAACATGGCTAGAAAACGGTCGGCTGCTCAGAACGAAGTAACAGAATGCACTGAAGAACAGCAAGGCCTGTGAAGAGCGACCTGAAAAACAGCAACGAGCAGGCAAGATCACACAGAAAACTCTGATACGGACTGACTGCACGCACTGAAGAGCAGATACAAACCCACAAGCACTAACTGAACAGCAGAAAACGATCTGAAAGCCACGAGTCTGAAAAAGCGCGAATCGTCTCTCACCAAACTTTTACTAACATGAGATTAGCAAAAGGAGCCCAAAGGGTGCTGCGCTTGGTTCTGAACCGGCCTTTTCTAGTCTCGTTGTACGTGGTGTATGTGACCGCGTGGTTGTCGATCGGAAATTCCGACAACTTTGTGCGACCGTGTGTAAGCAAAACAAGTTCGAGCCAACATCCGTCGGAAAAAATCCGAGGATTTTGTTGTCGGAATGTCCGAACAAAGTCCGACCGTGTGTGCGGGGCATAATGGTCCATAACATGCGTGGGTATGTTCTCCCAAGCTAATATAATCATTTAGTTCTAATGTACATACACATGAGACATCAGTACATGCAAGGAAAGACAATCGCATAGTTTGGTAAATCTACAGAATTACAACCAAAATAAAAAAGAAAGGAAAACTATAAAGTAGAAATATATATAAAAAATAGAACCGGGTAAAGCGGAACCAAAACATCCAAGGGGGGGGAGGCCACAATGACTGAACTGTCTTTAATATTAAAAGGAAGCCAGGAAGAGTTTAATGAGTTTTTCCAGAAACAAAGCCTTTTAAAAATGGGGCAAACGAGATGGCCTCGTTTAGTCCCTGAAACGAGGTGGCATTCAATTTGAATTTCAAAATTCAATTGAATATCCACCTCTGTTCGTGTTGCAGCAAGGTTTTGTTCCAATCATTGCCTCGATCCGGTATATGAATCCGATCGAGTGTGGTGAAGGATACCTTGGGCATCTTATAGTTGTGCACTGCCACTACATGTCGCCCAAGTGGTAGATAGTGGTTACCAATTTGCATATGATAAATGTGCTTGGATATACGGCGATGAAATTCTTGTTTCGTCTTACCGACGTAGTATGCCCCACATTCGCATGACATGAGGTATACCACCCCTATCGCTATACATACCTTTTCTGAAGCCGCTCTGGTCTGGACCCATGCTGAGCTGTTAGTGGCAGCTTCTCTGTAGAGGTGGGTGCAGAGGAGGCAGCCAACAACAGATGCCCCATAGAAACTCTATGGGTGACATCACTTCCCAGGCATTTCCCAGTGGTTGTCGGCTGTGTCCTCTGCAGAGCTTCCACCGCTGGAGACCGGAGCCGCTTCCTAAAAGGTATGTATAGCCATTTCTTCTTTACAGGGCTAGATAGGTCAGTCTTAGATTGTGAATGCCAGCAGATTTAGAGATTTTAGTATTAGGGTGAACTTCCACTTTAATGCATTCCCTGCAATATAGTAAAAAAGTGTGTAGGGAGCAGTATTGTCCCCCCCCCCTATACTTACCTGAGTCCTCATTTGATCCAGAGCTGTGCCCATCTGTAGCGGCTCTCTCCTCTCACTTCTCAGTTTCACAGGCTTTGCTGAGACAGCGGGAACAATTGGCTCCCACTGCTGTCAGGCAAATCCTATGACGAGGGAGCGGGGCTGAGCCGCACTGTCTGTTTTTAGGTAGTACAGCTCGGGATCAAGCCCGCTGGTGTGCACTTCCTATCAGGTGTGCCCTGATAGGAAGCGGCTTGCTATGGTGGCACACCAAGAAGAGGAGGAGCCAGGAGCGCCATTGGAGGACCCAAGAAGAGGAGACAGAGGGCTCCCCTGTGCAATTCCATTGCACAGAGCAGGTAAGTATAAACCTTTGAGTTGCAATCACTTTAAACATGATTTGACAGATAAACCACACAGCTTACCTTATGAGAGTTGGCATCTTCTTGCTACAGACTGCACATTAAAGAGACACTGGTAAGACAGTAACATACACACACTATCAAGCTTGTTTTTGATCAAGCAAGGTACAGCATTGTATCTCACAAAAGCAAATTAGATTTCATATTGTATGAATTTAGTACAGCTAGAACAGTAAAAGGTGATTGCTAATTGGACTTTTTACATTGGCATATTACAATATGCGTGGACTTAAATGAATGAACAAATTTTCACACAAAAAATTATAAAGCAATCATTTTAATTAAGAAGAAAAATATAGTGGATGATTGCTATTTGGTTAACATTACTTGCAAGAATAATGGTAAAGGCCTATCCTCAAATATAAAAAAACAGTTGTAAAATTACATTGTTAACATTTATGTAACCCAAACACTGAATATAATTGTTAACACAATATTGTAATTTAAAAAATTGGTTTTAATATTTTGCAACTGTCATTATAATTAGGTATGAGCTTACGATTCGGACAAATGCCTGAACATTTACAAGTTTGGCTGGAGCCAAACATCATGTATAATAATGGTATTTCTACCGCTTTTATACATGACAGTTTCCCACTGTCAGCAGTTGTCACGGAGGTCAGGAAGTACAGGAACCGCTAAGTTATTAGCAACCAGTGATGTCACTGTCCTCATTCACTTACATGGCTGGGAATCCCCAGCCATGTAAGCAAAGGACTCAGGGATAAAAAAAAATGGTGTCTGGGTTCCCCAATATATCGTACTAGGCCCTTTTAAGGGGGAATTTACACAAAAACTAAAAAATGGTACAAGGCCCCCCAATTCTGTAACCAGACCCTTTGGGTATGCTATTTAAAGAAGTTTAGCAATTTTTAATGTTGCCCTTTATTCATGCTCCCAAATGGAATTTGTTGGTCCATGTTTCCCAGGTCAGTACCCTATCCCCATACCATTTGCTTAACAACCCCTTGTCTATCAGCCTAGAAAATTGCCATTACTGATTTCTAAATTGTGCCCCCTATGACTTTACTGGGGTTCAGATTCAGCACCCGCACTTCAGTATAGTTTGATAAACCCACTTTGAACCAAACCCAAAGACTGCTGCATTGCCCCATGCATGTAGATGCACTGACTGGGTTGCAAGCCTTTGTGTAGTCAGTATCCTGTTTTTCACTTGCTAGGAAGCCTCTACTTACTGTTCTGTCCTCACTACAAGCTGAATGGCACCCTGTGGAGTGGGTGCCATTCAGCTTCGCTTTGTACATTGATATAGACAAACAAGCAGGTATTTGTTTGGAGATAAAAAGAGGTATGAATCTAGCACAAAGTTTATTAAAAATTCCCTGCAATGTACATTGATCACCCAGAGGGGATCACTTTTTTCTTAACAAAAGTGGAGTTATTCTTTGAATGAAAAGAAAAGTGGAATTATTTATACACCCAAGGAGTCTTCAGTCTTGAGCGTGCCCTGTCCTCACGTACATGCATATACATACAATTAAAATGCTCACGTTGAGGGCACCTCAAATGGACACAGACAAACAAACAGCAATTTCCCAGAATAACAAAATGTAGGAATCTGCAACAAAGTTTGTTAAAATCTTTGCAATATATACTGTAGTGCAGGCATTTTACTACCCATTTTACTACCCAAGCTATCATGTTAATGATAAGTTGTTTCTTAAATAAGAGTTTGGCTCCCTCTAGTGTCCTTTGTATGCTATTGAGACTTTTGAACCAGTTCTGTGAATCAGAGTTACAAAACATTGTGGGGGATGTAGTTTAATGAGGAAAGGACTCATGTGTTAACCTCATTCTACTAAACCCACAATGCCAAGCCACAGACCCACAAGGCAAAGTTACTGCGCTGCATGCTGGGAGCAGGAATAAAAAGGACAGCGCGGCCATTTTTCTGGTCTCTTGGGACGCCATTCAAAACCTGCCTGCAGTGAGGTCTGTGAGTGTGACCGGGAGACTGTGGCCTCTAAGGTGCGGAGCAGAATCGGCCTCTGAGGAGTTCCAGAGCACAGCCAGCTAGATCAGAGTGTGGATGGACCAGAGGACCCAAGACATCTAGAGTTTTCCTGCATTCCAGTCATCAGCCATCTGAAGGAGCGGTGCTGTGTGACAGCGCCGGCTTTGGATCAGACTGAGATCTTACTAAAGGAGTTCGGAAGGAATCCTACAGTTTCCTGGGCCTGTTGTGGTGAGCGGGCACTTGCCCAGACTAATAGAATACACTGTTTGCTGGTGAGACTTGTAGTTCCACTCAGGTGGTTCTGCTTATTCCTAGGCTGTGCACAGCGGAACTCTGGGGTTTATTACAACCCATGGTGTAGAGGTGGTACTGCATTACCATTACAGTTCACAAGGAAGAGTTAAAAGAAATACCAAAGGAATACCAAAGGAAAATACCAAACACCAAAGGAATAGTTCTCATTACACTCATCATTCTACAGTCTGTTTCTTTATGTTCTCTCATGTTGGATTACAAATAACTGCAGTTCAAAATCAAAGGGCTAGCTGAAGAATAGGGATGAGCCGAACACCCCCCTGTTTGGTTCACACCAGAACATGCGAACAGGAAAAAAGTTTGTTCGAACACCCGAACACCATTAAAGTCTATGGGACACGAACATGAATAATCAAAAGTGCTAATTTTAAAGGCTTATATGCAAGTTATTGTCATAAAAAGTGTTTGGGGACCCGAGTCCTGCCCCAGGGAACATGGATCAATGCAAAAAAAAGTTTTAAAAGCGGCTGTTTTTTCAGGAGCAGTGATTTTAATAATGCTTAAAGTCAAACAATAAAAGTGTAATATCCCTTTAAATTTCGTAGCTGGGGGGTGTCTATAGTATGCCTGTAAAGGGGTGCATGTTTCCCGTGTTTAGAACAGTCTGACAGCAAAATGACATTTCAAAGGAAAAAAGCCATTTAAAACTACTCGCGGCTATTGCATTGCCGGTCCGACAATACACATAGAAGTTCATTGATAAAAACGGCATGGGAATTCCCCACAGGGGAACCCCGAACCAAAATTTTTTAAAAAAATGACGTGGGGGTCACCTTAAATTCCATACCAGGCCCTTCAGGTCTGGTATGGATATTAAGGGGAACCCCGGCCAAATTTTTTTAAAAAAATGACGCGGGGGTCCCCCTAAATTCCATACCAGACCCTTCAGGTCTGGTACGGATTTTAAGGGGAACCCCGCGCCAAAAAAAAAAAAAAAACGGCGTGGGGTCCCCCCAAATACCCATACCAGACCCTTATCCGAGCACGCAACCTGGCAGGCCGCAGGAAAAGAGGGGGGGGTGAGAGAGCGCCCCCCCCCCTCCTGAACCGTACCAGGCCACATGCCCTCAACATTGGGAGGGTGCTTTGAGGTAGCCCCCCAAAACACCTTGTCCTCATGTTGATGAGGACAAGAGCCTCATCCCCACAACCCTGGCCAGTGGTTGTGGGGGTCTGCGGGCGGGGGGCTTATCGGAATCTGGAAGCCCCCTTTAACAAGGGGACCCCCAGATCCCGGCCCCCTCATGTGAAATGGTAAGGGGGTACTTGTACCCCTACCATTTCACTAAAAAACTGTCAAAAATGTTAAAAATGACAAGAGACAGTTTTTGACAATTCCTTTTTTTAAATGCTTCTTCTTTCTTCTATCTTCCTTCATCTTCTTCTTCTTCTTCTGGTTCTTCCTCCGGCGTTCTCGTCCAGCATCTCCTCCGCGGCGTCTTCTATCTTCTTCTCCTCGGGCCGCTCCGCACCCATGGCATGGGGGGAGGCTCCCACTCTTCTCTTCATCTTCTTCTCTTCATCTTCTTCATCTTCTTCATCTTCTTCTTTTCTTCTCTTCTTCTCTTCTTCATTTTCTTCTCCGGGCCGCTCCGCATCCATGCTGGCATGGAGGGAGGCTCCCGCTGTGTGATGGCGTCTCCTCGTCTGACGGTTCTTAAATAACGGGGGCGGGGCCCGGTGACCCCGCCCCCCTCTGACGCACGGTGACTTGACGGGACTTCCCTGTGACGTCACAGGGAATGCCACAGGGAAGTTCCGTCATGTCCCATGCGTCAGAGGGGGGGCGGGGTCACCGGGTGGCCCCGCCCCCCGTTATTTAAGAACCGTCAGACGAGGAGACGCCATCACACAGCGGGAGCCTCCCTCCATGCCAGCATGCATGCGGAGCGGCCCGGAGAAGAAAATGAAGAAGAGAAGAAAAGAAGAAGATGAAGAAGAAGATGAAGATGAAGAGAAGAGCGGGAGCCTCCCCCCATGCCATGGGTGCGGAGCGGCCCGAGGAGAAGAAGATAGAAGACGCCGCGGAGGAGATGCTGGATGAGAACGCCGGAGGAAGAACCAGAAGAACCAGAAGAAGAAGAAGAAGATGAAGGAAGATAGAAGAAAGAAGAAGCATTTAAATAAAGGAATGTAAAAAACTGTCTCTTGTCATTTTTAACATTTTTGACAGTTTTTTAGTGAAATGGTAGGGGTAAAAGTACCCCCTTACCATTTCACACAGGGGGGGCCGGGATCTGGGGGTCCCCTTGTTAAAGGGGGCTTCCAGATTCCGATAAGCCCCCTGCCCGCAGACCCCCACAACCACCGGCCAGGGTTGTGGGGATGAGGCCCTTGTCCTCATCAACATGGGGACAAGGTGTTTTGGGGGGGCTACCCCAAAGCACCCTCCCAATGTTGATGGCATGTGGCCTCGTACGGTTCAGGAGGGGGGGGCGCTCTCTCGTCCCCCCCTCTTTTCCTGCGGCCTGCCAGGTTGCGTGCTCGGATAAGGGTCTGGTATGGATTTTTGGGGGGACCCCACGCCGTTTTTTTTTTTTAATTTTGGCACGGGGTTCCCCTTAAAATCCATACCAGACCTGAAGGGTCTGGTGTGGAATTTAGGGGGACCCCCACGTCATTTTTTTTTAAATTTTGGCAGGAGTTCCCCTTAATATCCATGCCAGACCTGAAGGGCCTGGTATGGAATTTAGGGGGACCCCCAGGTCATTTTTATTTTAAATTTTGGTTCGGGGTTCCCCTGTGGGGAATTCCCATGCCGTTTTTATCAATGAACTTCTATGTGTATTGTCGGACCGGCAATGCAATAGCCGCGAGTAGTTTTAAATGGCTTTTTTCCTTCGAAATGTCATTTTGCTGTCAGACTGTTCTAAACACGGGAAACATGCGCCCCTTTACAGGCATACGATAGACACCCCCCAGCTACGAAATTTAAAGGGATATTACACTTTTATTGTTTGACTTTAAGCTTTAATAAAATCACTGCTCCTGAAAAAACGGCCGTTTTTAAAACTTTTTTTTGCATTGATCCATGTCCCCTGGGGCAGGACCCAGGTCCCCAAACACTTTTTATGTCAATAACTTGCATATAAGCCTTTAAAATTAGCACTTTTGATTTCTCCCATAGACTTTTAAAGGGTGTTCCCCGGCATTCGAATTTGCCGTGAACACCCCAAATTGTTCGCTGTTCGGCGAACTTGCGAACAGCCGATGTTCGAGTCGAACATGAGTTCGACTCGAACTCGAAGCTCATCCCTACTGAAGAATAAATCAAGATAAAACACTCTTGTCACCCTCAGCAAGGCATCAGTGTGTCACTATACTCTCTGAACATTGAATTGCAGCCTAGGGGGAGCCCTAGAGTATAGGATTCAATTTTATACTGCATTATCCTGTTTATGTGAATGTAATATGTTTGGGTTTGGGGTGTGCATTGAGGCTGCAGTGGAAAAATACTTAATATAAGTGTTGTATGATATTGAGCATTTGTCCCACTGTGCATCTGTCTGCATCTACCCTCTATGGTGATCATTGAATTCTCAGTTCATGTACACATTGACTGCTTTCTATTGTCATTCATTATATCTGCGTTACTACAGTGTTTATTGTGCTAAACATCCTCTTAGTAAACTTCCTAAGTGGTTAATTGACAACTTGTGTGAGACTCCATCTATTACTACAGCTGGTGAAGTGATGGGTTCCAAGGTTACGGTAAATATACTGTGTAGTGTACCATTACTGTGTTTCTCTTTACCACTGGGTCTCACATTAATATTACCATACAGGTTTGCCACAGGGGTTGAGACTGTTCTTAGGGTTGATAGGCAGGGAACAGGATTATACATTCATCAGCAGCTCCTACAGGGGTAGTACTACAACTATATTACCAAAAGTATTGGGACGCCTGCCTTTACATAAACACATGAACTTTAATGGCATCCCAGTCCTAGTCCGTAGGGTTCAATATTGAGTTGGCCCACCCTTTGCAGCTATAACAGCTTCAACTCTTCTAGGAAAGGCTGTCCACAAGGTTTAGGAGTGTGTCTATGGGAATGTTTGACCATTCTTCTAGAAGCGCATTTGTGAGGTCAGGCATGGATGTGGACAAGAAGGCCTCAGGCTGGCTCTCAGCCTCCACTCTAATTCATCCCAAAGGTGTTCTATCGGGTTGAGATCAGGACCTTGCCTTGTGTACTGGTCAAAATAATTTGGTGGAGGGGAGATCATGGCGTGGGCTTCTTTTTCAGGTTTTGGGACTGGCCCCTTAGTTCCAGTGAAGGGAACTATTAAGGCGTCAGCATACCAAGACATTTTGGACAATTTCATGCTCCCAACTCTATGGGAACAGTTTGGGGATGGCCCCTTCCTGTTCCAACATGACTGTGCACCAGTACACAAACAAGGTCCATAAAGACATGGATGAGTGAGTTTGGGGTGGAGGAATTTGACTGGCCTGCACATGTTCTGACCTCAACCTGACAGAACATCTTTGGGATGAATTAGAGCGGAGACTGTGAGCCAGGCCTTGTCATCCACATCAGTGCCTAACCTCACAAATGCGCTTCTGGAAAAATGGTCAAACATTCCCATAGACACACTCCTAAACTTTGTGGATAGCTTTCCCAGAAGAGTTGAAGCTGTTATAGCTGCAAAGAGTGAGCCAACTCAATATTAAAGTTCATATGAAGGCAGGCATCCCAATACTTTTGTTAATATAGTGTACATAGATCATCCAAAGGAGAATGTGTTTTTTTTTCCTTAACAAAGGTGGAGTTACTCTTTAACGTTATCTTATTTGAGTATACATGCCATCAATATTTTCTGCATATATTTTTCTTTCTAATATCTTTGTGAAGCTAGGCCACTTCCTTATACAGAAAATAGTATATAGTGCAGCGCAATCAGCGACAAATTAACAAATTAACAAATACTAAAGTGAATGCGTATAAATATAAAACAATGTATCATTAAATCCTCAAAAGCAAAAAATAGCTACACACAAGATGAAATAACAGTGAAATTCAGTCTAAGCAAAACAAACAAGTTACCGGTATATCTCAGCAATTCATGTGCTACAAATCAGATAAACCAAAGAAACAAAAAATGGAAAAGCAAAAATTCTGTGAGCCTCAAACAAGTGATAGTTCAGTAGTTCATGGGTTAGTAATCAAAGAATGCTGTGATCCTCCAACTCTGTGATCAATAATACAGCAGTGTTCATAAATATCCTCCACCAATATTTGGATGGTCATTCACCTTATACTTATACCCCTGTTTTACCAGAGTGTCCAAGTAAACAGTTCCCAAGTGGGGATGAATTCAGGTAAATGCTTTCGCTCCACTCCTACACCCACCTCCTTTCAGTGCTGCATAGTCTCATCCAGGAGTATATGGAAATAAACTAAGGAGATCTAGTGCACTCTGTGACGGTTTTAATAGCGATATAAAAAAGGTAGCACACTCACATAAAAGGCACTGAACCGTGACAGCGTGTCAGAAAGATAGCATATTCCCAATATGTTTCAGCAGGGATAGCGATGACTGTGGGTTGGTGACAGAGGGTTTGGCTCCTATTTACAGACGCGTGTCATCCTGGGTATGGACTTCATAAAACTTAAGCCTCATACACACGATGCGATTGTTGGCAGGGGATTGTCTGTTGACAGACTGTTGGCCTAAAATCTGACCAATAGTATGCCAATTTTTGTCCAACTTTCGGCCAACAAATGTTGGCCGAGGAGTCGCGTCACACAGCGGGAGCCTTCCACCATGCCAGCATGGATGCAGAGCGGCCTGGAGAAGAAGATGAAGAAGAGAAGATGAAGAAGAGAAGAAGATGAAGAGAAGAGCGGGAGCCTCCCCCCATGCCATGGGTGCGGAGCGGCTCGAGGAGAAGAAGATAGAAGACGCCGCGGAGGAGATGCTGGACGAGAACACCGGAGGAAGAACCAGAAGAGCCAGAAGAACCAGAAGAAGAAGAAGATGAAGGAAGATAGAAGAAAGAAGAAGCATTTAAATAAAGGAATTGTCAAAAACTGTCTCTTGTCATTTTTAACATTTTTGACAGTTTTTTAGTGACATGGTAGGGGTACAAGTACCCCCTTATCATTTCACACAGGGGGGGCGGGATCTGGGGGTCCCCTTGTTAAAGGGGGCTTCCAGATTCCGATAAGCCCCCGCCCGCAGACCCCCACAACCACCGGCCAGGTTTGTGGGGATGAGGCCCTTGTCCTCATCAACATGGGAACAAGGTGTTTTGGGGGGCTACCTCAAAGCACCCTCCCAATGTTGAGGGCATGTGGCCTGGTACGGTTCAGGAGGGGGCTCTCTCTCGTCCCCCCCTCTTTTCCTGCGGCCTGCCAGGTTGCGTGCTAGGATAAGGGTCTGGTATGGATTTTTGGATTTTTTTTTTTTCGGCGCTGGGTTCCCCTTAAAATCCATACCAGACCTGAAGGGTCTGGTATGGAATTCAGGGGGACCCCCACGTCATTTTTTTTTTAAATTCTGGTTCGGGGTTCCCCTGTGGGGAATTCCCATGCCATTTTTATCAATGAACTTTTATGTGTATTGTCGGACCGGCAATGCAATAGCCACGAGTAGTTTTAAATGACTTTTTTTCTTTGAAATGTCATTTTGCTGTCAGACTGTTCTAAACACGGGAAACATGCGCCCCTTTACAGGCATACTATAGACACCCCCCAGCTACGAAATTTAAAGGGATATTACACTTTTATTGTTTGACTTTAAGCATTATTAAAATCACTGCTCCTGAAAAAACGGCCGTTTTTAAAACTTTTTTTTGCATTGATCCATGTTCCCTGGGGCAGGACCCGGGTCCCCAAACACTTTTTATGACAATAACTTGCATATAAGCCTTTTTTTTTGCATATAAGCACTTTTGATTAGTCATGTTCATGTCCCATAGACTTTAACGGTGTTCGCGTGTTCGAACAAACTTTTTTCCTGTTCGCATGTTCTGGTGCGAACCGAACAGGGGGGTGTTCGGCTCATCCCTACTCATAACTAAAATCCTCCAGACCCCTTATTAGCTTTGTTGCCCTTCTTTGTACTCACTCTATTTCCAGTACATCCTTCCTGAGGACTGGTGCCCAGAACTGGACAGCATACTCCAGGTGCGGCCGGACCAGAGTCTTGTAGAGTGGGAGAATTATCGTTTTATCTCTGGAGTTGATCCCCTTTTTAATGCATGCCAATATTCTGTTTGCTTTTTTAGCAGCAGCTTGGCATTGCATGCCATTGCTGAGCCTATCATCTACTAGGACCCCCAGGTCCTTTTCCATCCTAGATTCCCCCAGAGGTTCTCCCCCCAGTGTATAGATTGCATTCATATTTTTGCCACCCAAATGCATTATTTTACATTTTTCTACATTGAACCTCATTTGCCATGTACTTGCCCACCCCATTAATTTGTTCAGATCTTTTTGCAAGGTTTCCACATCCTGCGGAGAAGTTATTGCCCTGCTTAGCTTAGTACAGTCTGCAAATACAGAGATTGAACTGTTTATCCCATTCTCCAGGTCGTTTATGAACAAATTAAATAGGATTGGTCCCAGCACAGAACCCTGGGGAACCCCACTACCCACCCCTGACCATACTCCACATTTATCACCACCCTCTGAACTCACCCTTGTAGCCAGTTTTCAATCCATGTACTCAACCTATGGTCCATGCCAACGGACCTTATTTTGTACAGTAAACGTTTATGGGGAACTGTGTCAAATGCTTTTGCAAAATCCAGATACACCACGTCTACGGGCCTTCCTTTATCTAGATGGCAGCTCACCTCCTCATAGAAGGTTAGTAGATTGGTTTGGCAAGAACGATTCTTCATGAATCCATGCTGATTACTGCTAATGATACCGTTCTTATTACTAAAATCTTGTATATAGTCCCTTATCATCCCCTCCAAGAGTTTACATACTATTGATGTTAGGCTAACTGGTCTGTAATTCCCAGGGATGTATTTTGGGCCCTTTTTAAATATTGGTGCTACATTGGCTTTTCTCCAATCAGCTGGTACCATTCTGTAAAAATTAGGAACAATGGTCTGGCAATCACTTGACTGAGTTCCCTAAGTACCCTCCGGTGCAAGCCATCTGGTCCCAGTGATTTATTAATGTTAAGTTTCTCAAGTCTAATTTTAATTCTGTCCTCTGTTAACCATGGAGGTGCTTCCTGTGTTGTGTCATGATGATAAACACTGCAGTTTTGGTTACTGAAGCCCCCCAATTCCCTCGTGAAGACTGAGGAGAAGAATAAATTCAATACCTTTGCCATCTCCCCATCCTTTGTAACCAGATGTCCTTCCTCATTCTTTATGGGGCCAATATGGTCCGTCCTCCCTTTTTTACTGTTTACATACTTAAAGAATTTCTTGGGATTTTTTTTGTTCTCCTCCGCTATGTGTCTCTCATTTTCTATCTTAGCCGTCCTAATTTGCCTTCTTATATTTCTTGTTGCATTCTTTATAAAGTCTGAATGCTGATGATGATCCCTCAACCTTGTATTTTTTGAAGGCCTTCTCCTTTGCTTTTATATGCATTTTTTCATTGGAGTTAAGCCATCCAGGGCTTTTGTTCGCTCTTTTAAATTTATTACCCAATGGGATACATTGGCTAATGCCCTTATTTAATATGCTCTTAAAGCAAACCCATCTCTCCTCCGTATTCTTTGTTCCTAATATTTTATCCCAATTTATGCCTTTTAGCAAGGTTTGTAGTTTAGGGAAGTTGGCTCTTTTGAAATTTAGTGTCTTTGTATTCCCTTTATGTTTCCTATTTGTGTGATTTATATTGAAACTAATTGACCTGTGATCGCTGTTACCTAAATTGCCCCGTATTTCCACATTCGTGATCAGGTCTGTATTGTTGGTAATCAGTAGATCCAGTAATGTTTTATTTCTGGTTGGTGTGTCTACCATCTAACCCATAAAATTGTCCTGCAAGACATTAAGGAACTGGCAAGCCTTAAATTAATGTGCGGTTCCCTCCGCCCAGTCTATGTCTGGATAATTAAAATCCCCCATTATGATAACACTTCCCATCCTTGCTGCCAATCCAAATTGTGATAGGAGATCTGTCTCCACTTCCTCCCTCAGGTTAGGGGGCCTATAGCATCTTTGGAGCTCTACCCATAAGGATTCCACCTCCTCCCTAGCTCCCTCAGTGATGTCATCTCTCACATTAACTTGTACATTATTCTTGATATATGGGCATACCCCTTCCCCTTTTTTACCCTCTCTATCCTTGTAGTAAAGGGTATACCCTTGAATGTTTGCCAGCCAATCATGAGAGCTGTTGAACCAGGTCTCTGAAATTCCCACAAAATCCAAATCCTCCTCGTACAACAGTATCTCTAGTTCACCCATCTTGTCCGCCATGCTCCTGGCATTGGTGAACATGCCACATAGTTTAGACCGGTCGCATATTGTCCTTGTATTTGGTGTTTTGAGATTGAAACTAGGACTTGCTGCTATACTTACCTTGTGTTTTCATTTCATAAAATCATTATTCTAAAAAAAGAAAGAAAAATAGAAATTAGTAAGTGGGGAAGGGGTGAAAATCCCCAGTCCAGCGGCCTTGTTGGGGCTTGTGGCTAGTATTGCAATTGACCACCATGCTGCTGTGGTGGGTGGGGTGGTTGTGGTGTGTGGGTAGGCTGTGGAGGTGGTGGATGTGGGGCTACAAAATCACACAGGTGTGTTTTATGAAATTTGGCCCCTCACTCCCTTGTTGAGGAGCTGCAGGATGAGGTCCTCACACCTGCTCCTTTGCTCACCGACCATCTGCCTTAATTTATTGGCAGTCACCACGGCAAATCCCTCAGCCTCATCTGGGTCTGTATGGAGCGCAGTAGTGGCCTGGCTGAGGAAGGAAGCTGTGGCCTCCTCCAGATTCCTGCTCTTCCTGGCCCTTTTAGCAGCAGGAGGGCGTAGGGGAGGGATCTGCGACTCCATTTGGCTGTTGGCCTCTATCTCCTCCAGACTGACACTTTCCTGTGTATGAAAATGGCACATCATTAGAATCTTTTTTAGGGTTTGGTCATCAATCACACCCAATTTTGATCTCCTCACTGTTGCACATTGAATGTGGAGAAATAGAAAAGACTATAATTCTCACCCCAGCATTTTTCATTCTTGTTCAAATCATTTTTGGTCACTACAGTCTATTGATATGGAAACCACTTTGTTAAGGCAGAAATATTTTACCAATAACATCTAGTTATCATCATTGTATTTTTGTTTTCCTGTGCATCAGGACCTGTGCGAATCTCAGGAGCTGTGGCCTCAGTTGATGTTGAAGGGAGTGTAGACAGAGATGGCCTGGGTTCTGTCTGGTCGGTCAAAAACCATAGGCTGTTGTAATACCGCAGCCTGGGAACATATAGGTCATCCGCTGCTGCTCCTGACCTCTTAGATTCTAGGACCTTGTTCAGCTCCCTTTTAAATGAACTCCTCAGATTAGCAATTTTTTGCTTGACATTGTTGATGTCTGCCCTGGGGTACACTGGTTTGACCAACTCCACCATTTTCTCCAAAGCTGCCTTCCTCAAGCTTTTATTGGAGTAGTCTCTACTCTTGACCTTCTAGAGACAGGGCAGCTCCCGGTACAGGTTAATGAATTGGGGTAGAAAATCAGGGGAAGTAAATGTAAGCTGGTCCCAATATAGGCCTCAATCTAAGCAGTATAAGCCACTACCCACCTATGCCCTAATTTCCAATTGTACCTTCGTTTTATGCCCCCTTTCTTGCGTTGGCGATCGCTCATCCTCCACTAGTTCCTACGGCCATTCCATCGACCGTGGCTGGCTTTATATACACAACATTCGGGAGGGACAACATGGCGGATTCGGCGGATTCCAGCCAGCTCCGTGGTGGTGGAGCCATTTTGCATAGCAAATTTTTGAAGGAACGATCAAAGGACCAAATCCAAAAACGATGGTCTGATCTCAAACACCGTGAACAAGACCAGATGGAGTACATACATCAGATCATAAAAAAAGCAAGCAATATTTGGATATAAACAATATGTATATGTGTAAATTAGCTGTCTGTATATGTTCTTTATCCAAGTAGCTCTAGAGAATTATATATAAGCTTTTTTAAAATCTTTGTCTGATTTGGTATTCCAAAGATGAATGGAAATATAAAGCATATATGAAGATTATTATTTGGTCATGTTTTTGGACGACATTTTTTAAATTTTGTAACTTTTTTTTTCGTCTTTCAACAGGGAGGCACCAAAAAAGAAGGCTCCAGCCAAGCCACCACAAGGGACGAAGGGAGGGTACCCTCACTTGGGCCCCAACAGGGGAGGCAACAAGGCCATTTTCCCCCCAAAAACGTAAGTGCTAACTTCAAACACACTAATTTAGCCACCGACGGGTGTTTCTAGGTGGGCCAAAGGCCATGAGCTTAGGGAAGAACTTAAGGGGTAAAGAACACTTTCTGGTTGCTGCCTGGATCATCAGTGCCCCTAAATGCAGCCTTGCCAGTGTATGCATGGGTAGAGGAGAGACCCCGGTGCTCCCAGTCACACAGAGTCACACCTGCTAGGATGGTCATCATATATCCCGTATTCCATAAGAGACAAGAGGGGTGGGGGGCAACTGCAGGACTTTATCAATGTTGGCACTTGTCAAGTGTTTGACCTCTAGAAAATTACATCACCTTCCCTTTTCTCTGCATTTTTCACAGAACAAAAACCAGAGTGCAGCATGGTGGAGTCCACTAGTCAGGAGCAAACATTGACATAGACCAAGTGCAAGGTTGATCAACTAATGTAGCAAAATGGATGCTAGAAACAGATGGGACTTGGGGTGGCTTAATGAATGGTGTATTGTTTCTTCTTAGACGAACATGAGTGTGGTGAGCTCACCCAGGAAATGTGTTTAGAGCCATGGGATCTGACTCCTGGACCCAGCACAGACATTGCCACTGTGCACGTCAAATCCCCTGACGCGAGTCACAATGAGGGCCAAAGTGACCCAGAAGAGGAAGAAAGTATTTGTGAGCCTATTGTTTGCGCAAGTAAGTATTCTTGGAATCTTGCTTCAAATGTGTATACATGTTGAGTGTTTAGATGTCCAAACCAAACACCTACTCCACACATTAGCAAAGTATGTAGTGCCTTAACATTAGCATGAATAAGGAAGAGGTGGAAGGAGCTGGCAGTGTTGCTAGATACCCGAGTTTTGGAGACCCAGGCACCAGGGCCAAGATTACAGAGTAGTTGCAGTGTGTACATTTCTAGTACTGTAGGTGTCTGAAGGGCAAGCAGGTTGCAAGCAACAATAGACTGGGTAAGTAAGTATTTGCAGAATTTGACTAGTAACTTGACCATAATTTACTATGTAGGGTCTCAGCCACTTGACTATCGTTCCCTTAATAACTTTTTACTCTTATTACTAGGTCATGATCTTCCACGATGCACTATTGGCAGAATGAGTGCAGATATGTTCAATTGTTTGAAGGAACTGGAGAAAATCAAGTAGGCTGCCACTGCTTTACAGCGAAGAATAGGAGATTTTGTGGACATGCTTGCCAAATTTTAATTTCCTTTTGCCTGGTCTGAAGTTTATTGCTCCACTTGTTGGCTCCTGTTTGCCCTTTTACTAATTACCATGTTTTTATGACTTTGAAATGTGAAAGTTTAGGGACAAAACTCAGTGTTTCTCCACTCCACACCTCTAGGTGCACCACCAGGTCCTGTTTTCTATATATTTTTCAGTCTAAAAATGACAGTGTGAATTACTAACAGTGAAAATGACAACATCACCTGTGCCAAATTCAATAAGTCTCGAAAACATGACCTGGGTTTGCATCTTGAGAGTTGGGAAACACTGCCCTAACTAATGTGAATTGTAATGTTTGTGTTTTTTAGAATCCAAAACCCAAAATGTGAAGGTGCCCCCAAAGTGGGCCTTAACATTCTTATTTACCCCATGATCCAATGCCTAAAATGTGTGTAGTTTCATACATCTATTTTGCCAAAACCCCAAAACACACAACATGTGCTATCTCCCATCACAGGGTATCAATGGACGTGTTTCATGGGTAGCTCAGAGGAAGGGGCTGCACCCCCGAAACACGTCCATTAATACACCGTGATGGGAGATAGCACTTGTTGACACACTGTGTGTTTTGTGTGTTTCGAAAAATAGATGTTTGTAACTACACACATTTTAGGCATGGGATCATAAGGGACATGTAATTGTTATGCTTCTACATCTATGTGGCTTCAAATTTTGGCTTTTAGAGAGGTGAGATCACCAACATCCACACAGTCTTGGGATACTAATGTCTCGTTTGGCCTTCACTTTACCAGACTCAAACTTTGTACGTTTCTGAGTTTGGGATGTGTATCTAATGTTTTAGAACATGCCTGTTTAGCCCCAAAAAAGGAGAAATTATGCAAAACATACATGTTATACACCGAGATGTTGGTTTGTTTTAAAACCTTAAAACGCACATGTGAATATGCTTTGAGCTAAATTGTTTTTTACTAAACAATGTGTGGCTTATTATTTCATTGCTCAATACCAGTGTATTTCATAAGTGGTTGTAGTTACAGTGACAATGTATACTTAAATGGGGACAACTCCTGCAACTTTTAGGCCTCCAAAAAATTAAAGGAGTTCTACAGGCATAATGTTTATGAACTTCATGCATTAGATCCATTAAGAACAAAAACATTGTGTGTGAGTGTAGCAGACCCACAACACACCATAATAGTTAGCTGAAGAAGATATTGTCACCTTATGTAGCAATTAAGGCACATTTGCACTATTGGAGCAAGTGGCCAAAATAAAGCCCATTTGGGAACATTAGACATATAAGAAACACAGACAAAAGTAGTTCAAATGAAATAGGAGTTTATGATCTACATAACAATTTATTAATGATCATCTACAATTTGCTGCCAAGCCACTGCCCATCTACCCACAAAATATTCCATGTATTTCTGTCGT
Source organism: Lithobates septentrionalis (assembly GCA_037952835.1). Classification (NCBI taxonomy): domain Eukaryota; kingdom Metazoa; phylum Chordata; class Amphibia; order Anura; family Ranidae; genus Lithobates; species Lithobates septentrionalis. Next base: position 4,145,154 of record JBBDGP010000966.1, read on the forward strand.
AAATCATGGGCAATTTGTGAGGGCAATCCAGCACGGACATTTTCAATAGGTGTCAGCCCGCCCACAGACAGATGAGCTGCAGCCTCTTCAGCTGGGCCTGCCACTGCAGGGTCCATGTCACTTGGCAGGGAGGCTAGGTATCTGGTAGCATTCCTCATTAAAAAATTATGTAAAATACAGCAGCACAGGACTACATGGTTGATCTTGTAGAGTGCCAGGTTGATTGGAGTCTGAAACAAATCAATAGGATGCCAAAGGCATTTTCGACCACCCTTCTGGCACGAGAGAGCCTGTAATTGAAGATTCTCTGCTCTGGGGTGAGGTTCCTCATAGGAAATGGCCTCAATCAGATGTTCCCCCAGAGCAAAGGCCTCATCTTCCACAAAAACAAAATTGAGGCCCTCAACATTCTCCTCAGCAGGTGGCAAGTTTAAGGTATCATTCTGGAGCCGCTTGTAGAACTATGTCTGCATAATCACTCCTCCATCAGAGTTGCAGCCGTTCTTCCCAACATCCAGATACAAGAACTCATAGTTGGCAGACACTATAGCTAGCATGACTATGCTGCAAAAGCCCTTATAATTAAAATAATAGAAGCCAGAGTTGGGTGGTGGTACAATCCGCACATGCTTGCCATCAATAGCACCACCACAGTTGGGAAAATCCCACTGCTTATGTAACTGGGCTGCAGCATCCTGCCATTGCTATGGGTTGGAAGGAAACTGTGGATTAAAAAAAGAAATGACTACTTCTGCACATAACATTGCAAGCAGATTTGATACAAACATGCTTAGCCAACATAAGGATACACTTAAATGAGTATTTAAAGACAAAAGTGGAAGATCAACTTATTTGATTCCTCCCCCCCTCTGGTGGCCCATTAGACAAATTTTAGGGGGGTAATGGGTAGTTGTTTTGGACAGGTAACCCTCTCCACTTCCATGAGAGCTGTTTGCATAAATAATCAGTGATACTTTGGCCAGTCCCTCCTTACACTATTGGCAGCCCAGTGGACAGGTAAGAAGTGTCATAATCTAAAAAGCTGGATACACACTGTCCAAATTGCAGCATGTTTTGACATTATGATTTAACCAACCAATATAATAGGAGACAAAAACTTAATACATTTCAATTTGTAGGTAATCAGGCAGACCCTTGCACTACATTGTTTGGTGAATGTATACAGAAATTTGAACACAAAAGAGGGATAGTGTGTATGAGTTTTGCAAAGTCAGCAGATAGAGTATTTGGCTTTGCATTCTTGGGGGGAAGGGAGGGTTCCAAATGAGTTTGGGCCCCAAAAAATGACCTCTTGCACTCCGCCTGAATTTGAGGACAACAATAACATTTGTACATATTTTAGGAGTTGTTTAGGGCAAGCCCCAAAATGTAGCTGACCAAAAACATTGTTAAGTTACTAGGCTAGGTGTGTATGGGCCCAGGATAGCACGCTGGGGAGGTGAATGAAGGAAAATATGCATGTAGGCCAAAAAAGGAGCAGGAAAAGCTTGCATGAGGACAAAGAGGACATTTACAGCATATTGCAATATTGATAATTATGTAATCAACAAATTAATACAATACATTAGCAAACATAAATACATAGAATGTGTTCTTAAAGGTAAAAACTTACCCTAATATAGTCCTTCTGCAGGACTTGAATGATGGCTGAGCAGGTCTCTGGAATGAGTCCCAGAGCCTGGGGGGGAGATCCCAGTGGTAAACTTGAGGTCCTGGAGACTTCTCCCCATTGCCAAGTACCGCAAGGTGGCTATGAGCCTTTGCTCTGGAGTGATAGAAAGCCTCATACATGTGTCCTGATTCTTAATATAGGGGGACACCAATGCCAAGAGTTAGTGAAAGCAGGGGTCCGTCGTCCGGAGATAATTCCAAAAATCATCCGGATTATTCTCCGCAGCATTGGTATATGACATAATTGGTCACGATTAAGCAACCAATTTTTGATCCAAGAAATCCTCCTCCTCCTGTTCCTGGACTTGGGTCAAAGCAATAACTCCTAGCCCAATAATCGCACGTTTTCTCCTCCGATTACGCAACATGGCTGGTTGACGAACGGCCATTCAGAAACTAACTGAAAAGCATTAACTGAAAAGCGCGAATCAGCACTCACCAAACTTCTACTAACACAAAATTATCAGAAGGAGCCCAAAGAGTGGTGCTGGAGAAATGAACTTCCTTTTTATAGTCTCGTAGTACGTCTAGTACGTCACTACGTTCGTGTTTGTTGGCCGACAATTGTGTACCGTTAGTATGCAAGACATGATCCAGGCACACGCCCTTTTGACAAAAATCAGACGCTCGGTTGGCCAACAATCCCATTGTGTGTACGAGGCTTAAGACTGGGATGCCATTAAAGTTCATGTATTTGTAAGGGCAGGCGTCCCAATAATTTTGGTAATATAGTGTACATAGATCATCCAGAGGGGAATGTATTTGTATTACTTTGGATAGAGTAAAAGGTAGGGTTATAACCTCGCCAGAGTTTTTCTTTTTTTTTTGCCATCTGTGTCTCATTGGGGAGATTTACCTTCACTTCCTGTCCCATAATCAAAACAGGAAGTGAGAGGAAATCCCTGTAAATTACGGCAGTCTCTTGGGGACCCCCAGGTCACCAGTACTAGTGTCCGATTTGAAGATTTCCCCTCTAAAACTTTTCTGAGGACAATCCAAAATTTGGGGTTTTCTTTTACGTTCACTTTTGATGATAATGGTAAAGAGAACAAATAGAGAAGGTGAATATCCCTAAAAGGGACACAGACAGCAATACGCAACTAATCCATCTCCACTCTGTTGAAAACTAAAAAAAGTTTTGATTTTATTAACACTTTAAATGTTTATTTCTGCCAGTATTATCAAAGTTTGTGTGTGTATCAAAATTTAGGTATTCAGACATAAGAAAAAACATTTTGCCTTGCAAACTGTTGTCAGACTGATGGATGTGTTTTTATATACCTTGCACAACAGGGAATAATTTTCTGCATGCCAAGCATTTTTGGATTTTTTTTCATAATTATTATTGAATTTAATTCAGGGGCCTAATTTTTAATAGAGAGTGTCACGTTCTGTTCAGGAAGGCATTGTAATTGGTGGGGTTGGTTCCATATAATGCATGGCTCTCAAACCTCATTACAAAAACTACTTTGTATGATGATGGATTACAGTAATGAGTCACTTATCACCTACGGCTTGAGTACTCGATCACTGATAAGATGAAGGTGGAAAGAACAGGTCTACAAATGCTCAATTTTGCTTCTAGACAGGAAGAAAGTTGGTTACAAATAAAGGGATCAGTAAAATGCTATGTGCACTTCTATTGCAGCCTAGAAAAACACTTGGGCACATTGGTTCAGCAAATTCTAAATTCAAAAGGCACCCTTATAAACAGTATATATACTGTATATATCAACTTTTATAAAAATTGCTAAACAAGCCATTTCGTAACTTCATGTTATTAAAATTCAACTTTCCCTTTTAATATGAAGTTGCTGTAATTTTCCAAAAATTTTATAAACATTCAATGCAATATGGCAACTTGGAGACAACCTTACGAAACACCCCAAGGAATCGCTCACATATTTTCTCAGACATCTCCACTAAATTACTAAGTAAAATTTTAAGCATCCCCTGCAATAGGAGAGTAGGGTTAACTATTTCTAAAGGAATGCAGACACTGCAGCTTTCCTCACTAGAAAACTGAAAGTGTACCAGGTGGTTAAAATGAACATGTGCCTTCCTATTCAGGAATGAGTCTGGAAAAATCATGGTGAAACAGCTTTTTCTTCGGAATAGTAAAAGGTAGAAATAAAAGCAAACAAATAAAGCAGTATAAAACACAAAAGCAAAAATGTCTTATATTGCAGATTACCAATGCTTAGATGTGATGGCTGCATTCATTTGATTTTTTAGGCTTTCTTTTTAGGCCCATGTGAATTTACAATATTTTGTTTTTGAGACAGAGGATTCTTTTGGTGATTTTTAATAACCACTTTTTTTGCTATACACAGGAAAAAAGATCAAAAATGTTGAAAAGGACCTGTTTCCTTAAATTCTGTTAAAATAAACAGAAATACACACCCAAAATAACAAGTTTTTTTGGAAAGTAGACACCACATGGTAATCTAATTTTTTAAAACTGAGGTGGGTCAAAACATAGAGTTTAGTATTAGTACACTGGATTCTCTCTCTCTCTCTCTCTCTCTCTCTCTCTCTCTCTCTCTCTCTCTCTCTCTCTCTCTCTCTCTCTCTCTCTCTCTCTCTCTCTCTCTCTCTCTCTCTCTCTCTCTCTTAAAAAAATTATACAATTATACTTTCTTTTCTAATCTGCCTATTAACAGGCTGTCCGTCCGAAAAATAATTTGCAACTGTATTCAGAACACTGAGTAAACAGTTTCTCCACGCTTACTGGCTGCCTGCCAGTTTCCTATTGTGTTAATCAGAGCTCATTAGGGCTGCATCAGGGGGTGAAGATCCCTGCACCAGGGGTGGAGATCTTATCCTGGTGAAGACGCGGAGGGAGAGAGGGAGGGTCCAGAAGGGAGGCGAGACATACCACCATTCAGGAGCACATTTCTCAACTGAGCACCAGATCGCCCTATGCATTCATCTTTACTACTAACTCTCCCACAACCTGGCTACTATGCAGAGCTGCAGGAGATTAAGAAGGGGTGCTGTGATAGAGGTGAACATTGAGTGATGTGGTGGAGATAAACAGGGAGTGCTGTGATGGAAGTGAAGAGGGATGCTGTGTTGGAAGTAAAGATGGGGTGATGTGATGGAGATAAAGAGGGGGTGATGTGATGGAGATAAAGAGTGGTGCTGTGATGGAGATAAAGAGAGGGTGCTGTGATGGAGATAAAGAGAGGGTGCTGTGATGGAGATAAAGAGGGGGTGCTGTGATGGAGGTAAAGAGGGGGTGATGTGATGGAGGTGAAGATGGGGTGATGTGATGGATATAAAGAGGGGGTGCTGTGATGGAGGTGAAGAGGGAGTGCTGAGATGGAGGTTAATATGAGCTCATGTGATGGAGATAAAGAGGGGGTGCTGTGATGGAGGTGAAGATGGGGTGATGTGATGGAGATAAAGAGGGGGTTCTGTGATGAAGGTGAATATGGGGTGATGTGATGGGGATAAAGAGGGGGGGATGTGATGGAGGTGAAGAGGGGGTGCTGTGATGGGATATACAGAGAGTGAGAAACCCTCCTATTATGGATAAACTGAGACCCCCTATTATGGATATACTGAGAGACCCCCTATTTTATTACAGGGATTCCCTCAGTATATCGCATTATAGGGTACTCTCAGTATATATCCTAAATAGGGGGGGTCTCAGAATATCCCTGGTGCCCCACCATCTTAAAAACTCCACCAGCTGCCACTGCCTATAGCGCTAGAAAAGTAGTTAAAGTGGTGTTCCGGCCGAAATTATACTTTTTAAATAAAAATACCCCTATAATACACAAGCTTAATGTATTCTAGTAAAGTTAGTCTGTAAACTAAGGTCTGTTTTGTTAGTTTATAGCAGTAGTTTGTTATTTTATAAACTTACAGCAGGCCGTGGCCATCTTAAGTGTGGGCATCTGAAGCCGGACTGTATTTCTTCCTGGATCTCATCCTTGCAGATCTCGCACATGCTCAGTGCAGCACAAGCAGTGTAATAGGTTTCAGGTCAGGTTTCCATAGCAATGGCAGTTTCAGAGGAAGTTGCCGCCCCACATGCTCAGTGCAGCACAAGCAGTGTAATAGGTTTCAGGTCAGGTTTCCATAGCAACGGCAGTTTCAGAGGAAGTTGCCGCCCCTTCCCAGAAGGCATTGCAAACAGGAAATGATGCGATGGGCCGCGGCCAGGGAGGAGGAAGTAAAAAATGAATACAGCAGATATACAGTAGGTGCTGAGAAAAAAATAAAAGAAATATCCAATTTGTTTACAGTGCACAGTTTAGTGATGGATGCTGAAGAGTTGTAAAAGTGGGTGGAACTCCACTTTAAGTAGCTGTGGCTTCTCCTGCTGCTGTACAGGCAGGGATCTTGGTGCAGTAAGTGCTACTAACTAACTAGCAGGAAATCGGTATTGCATTTCTTTGCTTCATGTTTTCTTAGGGGCCTAGAACCACAGTTGTCTGCATATTAAGTTACAGGGAAGAGAGAAGGTAGGAAATAAGACAGACTGGCAAATAGGTTTTGGTATGATTTCAATATTAGCCTACCTTTAGCTTGCAGTTCACAATGACCAATAAAACAGAAAACAATTAACCAGGATACATGTGACTTAGTGAAATTAGTGGATTTTAAAGTCCCAGGTGCTCTTTTAAAATGACGTAGAGGTTGTGGTTGTTTTTCCCAGCACTGTCTTAAAACAGCACCTGGACTCAGGGTGTCTCTGGGGTCTGTCTGGTTCTGCTGTTGAAATCGCCATTTGTCAGTGATAAATAGGGTCTAGCACTAAGCTGAAATAATCAGTTCCTAGGATTTCAGTCCTTCCACAGATTGGGCCATAACTACAATGAAAAGTGTACCGATATCCAGTGGAGGCTGGTGTTTTTCCTTTTGGGGGGCGGCAAACAACCACCCCCCAGTTGGTTGGTCAGTGTCCCCGCCCCCGCACTTACCCTATCGAATGCGACGGGCAGCGTCCAGGTTTGCGGGCTCCTACAGGTGGTGAGCAGTGTCAAGGTTGCAGGCTCCTACGAGCGGCGGGCAGCGGGAGGGTTGCAGGCTCCTATGGGCGGCGGTCAGCGACTCCTGTGTCCTCTCGGCATCACGGCGGCTCCTCCCTCCTCCTCCTAGGCATCCAATAGGATCGCCTGTTCTTTCAGCAAATTGGGTCTCAAGACCCGCTTCCTGATTGGCCCAGGAGGAGGATCAGTGTGGCGATAGCGAATATTGATTCGCTATTGTCACACAACTGGGTGGGATCCGGGAGCAGTGCTCTGTGCCCCAAGCCCACCCTTATTTAAAGCCTATTAGAGCTTCTGGCTCTAGTCACGTGCTTCAAAAAAACGCACTCCCACCATTGGAATCCATGTGTCCAGTGCCCTGTATGTAGATCAGGGGGCCGAACGCATGGATAGAGGGTGCGGCGCCCATGCGCCCCTAATGAAGGGGCCGCTGCTGCTTATATCATGAGTAACATCAGGCCCAATCTTCTCATAAGTATAGAGCAGGGGTAAGCAACCTTTTGAGCACAGTGTGCCAAGAAATGTTTTCAAAGAAATTGAGGTTTTATAAAAAGAATTGTCAACTTCACACTCTCATTTACGAAAATGATTTTTTATTAATGCTGTAAACTACTTGAATAATAGTGAGAACTTAAAGTGTTACTAAACCTAAAAACATTTTTTTACCTAAATGCATCGTTTTCATTAGGGCAAAAATGTTTTCAGTTTCTCTGTGCCCCCCCCCCCTCCACTGTGTGAATGGGCAGAGAGGGGAGAAGAGATCAGTGCTGTGCACAGCTGCATCTATTCTCCCCTCTTTTCCTCTTTACACAGCACTCGAACAGCAGCAGGAGCCATTGGCTCTTGCTGCTGTCAATCAGATGCAGTGAGGAGGAAGTACCCTCTTCTCATCTATTATATGCACAATATGCAGAGCAGTGCAAGGAAGCAGAGATGAGACACAGCTACCTGTCCTAGCACACTCATTCCCGCTGATCCGCCTTTCGTATCTATCCCAGGGCTTGTATGGTATGTCACATGCAAGCATCTGGAATGAACGCTCAGTGATGAGCTCAGGTCAGGGGTATTTTCTGAAAGCAGTGGGGCTGTGTGCAAGATCATAAGTTGGGCCCTACCAGCTGAGAATAAGGGCAGAGCAGTGCGCCACAGCAAAAATTGGGTGTGATTTTTAGTGCGTGGAATATTGGCTGTAGCTTAAAGGGACACAGAGTGCAAGGGCTCAGTAGTATGTGATGCAAAGGTTCAGGAGTAAGTGACGCAGAGTTCACGAGTTGGGAGTAGGTGATGCAGAGGTCAGTAGTAGTAGATGACGCAGAGCTGAGGGGTCAGTAGTAAGTGACACATACACACACATTTAAAAAAACAAAACATATATATATATATATATATATATAAAGGAAAATTTATTATCAAATACTTACCGTAATTTTCCTTTCCTGATGGACTCCATGGCAGCCTACGTGTGGGTTAACCCCGCCTCCTCTCCAATGCTATAGGACCCCATTCCCATAAATGAGTACTCACCACTAGCTACTGCGTTCCGTAACTAGCCTACTCGTTGACCAATGGGTGGGAACTCCGTCTGCCATGGAGTCCATCAGGAAAGGAAAATTACGGTAAGTATTTGATAATAAATTTTCCTTTTTCCTGACAGACTCCATGGCAGCCTACGTGTGGGAAATAACTAGCCAACCACACGGGTGGGTATGCTGAACAAACATAAAATTTTAATTTGTCCTATCGGTCGATAGGATTTGTAACCCAAAGTTTAGAGGATAGTGAGGCAGGCTCTATACAATAATGCAACATGAAGGTATTAATAGAAGCCCATGAGGCTGCCTTGCAGATGGTATCTGGAGCCACGTGTCGAGCCGCTGCCCATGAGGCTGCCATTCCCCTGGTGGAATGAGCTGTCACCGCCTTTGGAGGAGCCAAGCCCTTAGCCCTGTATGCTTGTTGTATGGTCTGTACGATCCAGGACGCGATAGTCCTGGTTGAGGCTTTCTTCCCTATATTGCTGCCTGAGTGAAGCACGAAGAGATGACTAGAACGTCTAGAGGGAGAAGTAACTTTGAGATATTCTTTAATAGCTTCGCCTACATCTAGAGGGTGATTTTCAGTGGACCCTGGGGTCCTAAATGTAGGTAAAGCGATCTCTTGATTGACGTGGAATACCGGAGACACTTTTGGGTTGGAACCCAGCATAGGGATGAGGACTACCCGGTCCGGAAAAAACGTTAGGAAGGGTTCTTCATGACCAAGTGATGCAATCTCAGAGACCCTTTTGGCTGAGGTAATGGCCACTAAGAAGGCCACCTTTGCTGAAAAGACCTTGATAGAGAGCGGGGAGGGCCCCGTAGTACTGAGTTCAGAGATCGAGTTGAGGACTAATGGAAGGTCCCATTTGGGGAACCTAGGCTTTCTTTGGGGCTTGAGCCTCGATGCACCTCGAAAAAATTGTCTAACCAAAGGATGAACTGCCCACGAAGTGCCGGAGAAGGCCGAAAGTGCCGAAACTTGGACCCTCAGAGAGCTGACAGATAGATGTAAATCTAGGCCCATTTGGAGGAAACTGAGAACGTCCTGGACTTTTGGATGTCTAAAAGACCTGCCCTGGGGAGAGCAGAACTCCACGAATTTGGACCAGATTCTTCCATAGACATTATTTGTACTAGATCTTCTCGAGCTCATGAGAGTGGTTATTACTTCTGAGGCACAACCTAGGGATTCCAGCCTCTCCCTCTCAAGAACCAGACCATCAGTCTCAGCACTGCAGGACAAGGGTGCAGGACTGACCCTTGAGAAAGAAGGTCCGGTCTGAGAGGGAGAGGCACTGGGTCCCGACAACTGAGCTGGACCAGGAGAGGGAACCAAGGCCTGTTCGGCCAGTAGGGAGCTATTGTCACCACCTCCACTGGCTCTGCTCGGAGCCTCTGCAGGAATCTCAGCATGACTGGCAGTGGCGGAAAGGCGTATGCACGCTTGAACCTCCATTGATCCGTCAGGGCATCTGTCCCGATGGCTTGACTGCAGAGACCCCTGGTGTAGAATTTCTTCAGCTTGCAATTGCAGGGGGAAGCAAACAGATCCGCCTCTGGATCGGTCTTGAGCGACAAGATCCACCTGAACGTCTCTATGTGAAGAGACCATTCGTTGTTGTCCAACTCAGTCCGTGATAGGAAGTCCGCTTGAGTGTTTTGGACCCCTGGGACAAAGACTGCCGAAATGTTGGAAAGGTTTTTCTGCGCCCATGATAGGATGAGCTCGACTTCCCGCAGGAGAGTGGGACTCCGAGTGCCCCCTTGCCTCTTCACATACGACACCGCTGTGGTGTTGTCCATCCTTAACAGTACTGACTCCCCTATGAGGAGATGAGAGAAGGACTGAAGGGCACACCAGTCCGCTCGAAGTTCCAGGATGTTCGACCCTGGGTTGGGAAGACATGCACCCTACTTGCCCTGAGCCAGATTCGACCCGCAGAGGGCTCCCCAACCGGTACCGCTGGCATCTGTCGTGACCGTCATCCAAGAGATGGGAGCGATGGAATGGCAGGTCAGAAGGTTCTTGTGCTGAAGCCACCAGAAGAGGCTGTTCCTCATTGTAGAAGTTATGCGGATGACCTGATTCTTGTCTCCAGACTTCCATTGTCGAAGGAGACCTGACTGGAAGGGTCACAGTCTCCATAAGGCCCATTTTACCATGGGAGTCGTGGAAACCATCGTGCCGACGACTTTCAGGCACTGAGAGGCTTTCATTTGCCGGACATGTAGGGCCCCGGAGACTCTGTCTCGAACCATAGGAATTTTCTGTAACGGAAGGGAGATAGTGTTTGCTACTGTATCGAACTGAGCTCCCAGATATATTAGACGCTGAGTTGGGGTCAGTTGACTCTTTTCTAAGTTTAGGAGCCACCCGAAGTTGGACAGCGTGGAAATCACTTGTTCCCGATGGACCAGCAACTGCTCCCTGTTCTGAGATAGCACCAGCAGGTCGTCGAGGTAGTGGTAAAGACGTACCCCTCTTGATCTTATGAGTGCCACCGTAGCCAGAAGGACCTTTGAAAAAACTCGGGGGATGTCAGGCCGAAGGGGAGGCAGATAAATTTTAGATGATCCGACCCTATTTGGAAACGGAGGAAGGGTCTTCCCACTTCAAGGCTTCCTTGATCGCTTTGATTAAAGGGGAAACCATCGCGAAGTTGAACCCTCCAATGACCTCCTCATTAATAGACTCGTCCTCTGAGGAGTCAGGAGAGGCAACATAGGGCTGGGAAGTACCCGGATCATCACGGGCCTCTTCAGCCGGCGGGCCAGACACGGTGGTAGACTGACTCAATGTGCGAGGTGCCTCCCTCTCCATTAGGGATTGCTGCACCACTCGTTTCACAAGAGACTCTAAACACTGGTTTTCCGTCTCTTTTTCCCCAACCGCACGGGCAAAGCAACGGTCACATAAGGACTTGCCCTCCGGGACTCGTGTCCTACATCCCCAGCAGGCTCTGTGGTCTGAGCGGCTGTCATGGCGGTGGGAGCGGTGTCTTGAGGAGGAATGAGAGCGTCTCCTCTGGTGGGATCCGGATTGGGAGTCTCGTCTGGATAAAGATGAGTTATATTGTGGCTTGGCAAGGTCATTGGCATTCTGGACCGCGTTTAGCGGGTCCGACCTAGAAGGGCTGGAGAAAAAAGAAGAGGGGAAGGGGAGAGAAGAAAAGCAGAACATGGTATCAGCACGACAACATTTGTGCATAAATCTCATCCCCTCCCCTCACGAGCACATACTTTGTGCATGAGGGCTGGCCACTCAAAGGCGGTGAATTGTCCATAACCTAGGACACGAATGTCACTTTAAATAGTCTGCAGGGATAATTTTCTAAGAAAACCTAGGCACCAAACATGAGGTTTTTAGGAAAAAACTCTGCTTTTAAAAATGCACAAAAAGCATGGATCAACACATATTCAAGGCAAAAAGAAACAACTTCCTGCCGCATATATATATATAATGATATTTATGAAACAATACTTTCTATTATTTTCTACAAAAAAAAAAAATATTTATTTTTTTTTTTTTTTTTTTTTAAGACAAGCAGAGGTTTCAGCCACTCACCTGGAGACCAGCAGGGATCCGCTCCTCCTTTCCCTACCAAGGGAGATCCCAACACAGCAGGACAGGAGGGCGGAATTTAAATTCCCCGCTCGTGATGTCATTATCTCCTACTGCGCACGCGCAATGGGAGACCACCGTACGGCGCCTGCGCGGACGACGAACGAACCGCCGTACTGCGCATGCGCGAGCCAAACCTCGCTCTCAAGGTGGCTACAGCGCAGGTGCCAGCGGCGGAGACTGCCGCAACCCGGAAGTGCCGTGGCGGGCTGGAACGCACGCGAACCAGCCGCCATGAGGGGGACAGGACACACTGGACCACCAGGGAAACACAGACTACACATAAAAACACTGCCATGGAGTATAAAATGCAGCCACAGACCTTGCCAGCCGTTGATGAAAACTGTCCGCCGGGCATACAGAGGCGACCACCCATCCACCAAGGGGAAACATTCAAGCCTCTTTAAGCTACTCGCCCGCCCATGGCTGGGCCTTTGAGCTGCACCGCACAGGTATGCCAATCCTGGATCCATTCAATCCTGATGCGAACAGCATGTGTAGGTCCATAGAGGAGGACAAAAAAGGAACGCAGTAGCTAGTGTGGAGTACTCATTTATGGGAATGGGGTCCTATAGCATTGGAGAGGAGGCGGGGTTAACCCACACGTAGGCTGCCATGGAGTCTGTCAGGATATATATATATATATATATATATATATATATATATATATATATACATACATACATATGTAGCAATAACTCACGGTGGAGCTGCTGATTTAAATCGGGCTGTTACCGTCGCCTTTTTACCTGTAATTTCACCAATACCAGACTTATGCCCCGTACACACGATCAGACTTTGTTCGGACATTCCGACAACAAAATCCTAGGATTTTTTCCGACGGATGTTGGCTCAAACTTGTCTTGCATACACACGGTCACACAAAGTTGTCAGAAAATCCGATCATTCTGAACGCGGTGACGTAAAACACGTACGTCGGGACTATAAACGGGGCAGTGGCCAATAGCTTTCATCTCTTTATTTATTCTGAGCATGCGTGGCACTTTGTCCATCGGATTTTTTTTTAAGCCTTTTTTTTTCTTTAATGTTTGTATTTTTTCCAAGGCTGATCTTTGTTCAATGTTATTTTTATTTTTACTCCAGAATATTTTTGGTGTGTGTTTTGTGTGGCAAGTTACCCCAACACCATTGATATCTTTTATTATTTAATCTCCATGAGATTGTTTGTTGTTGGTGTCCCTTGTTCATTTCACATTGTATATTAGAAATGTACCTGAATCCTCACAAACAAACCATCATTTTTGAAGTAAAACACATAGGAGAGTATAATTCAAAACAAAAATCCTTTATTAAGGTATCAGAACCAAACAAAGAGGAAGGCAACACTGGATCAACATGAGAAATTAGTGAAGCCTGGGACCCCCACGGTAGACAACAATTCTTAAAGCTCAAAATTGGTGGCCTGAGGAGTCCATATGTGAGGGAGGGCAGTCTGGTCCGGGATTCACAGAGATCGGGATAGCAGCAGATGACATCAGTGTCCCCAGGCTGTGGTACCACAAGAGGCTGCATTTTTTGGCCGACCAGACTGGATCCAGGGTCCTCACTCTCTGGTCTTCCTTTCACACTTCCTTCCCGGCTGTCGCTGTGCAGTTGTAGATGTGGCAGGAGGAGGAGTAGGACCTGGAGGAGGAGGAGGACTGGGGGGACCTGGAGGAGGACTGGGGGGACCTGGAGGAGAGGGAGGAGGAGGAGGAGGACCTGCAGGAGGAGGAGGAGGACCATCACAAAGGTGTGTGTCAGGTGTAATTTGGGCCCTCACACCTTTCTCCAGAGCCTCTGATATGAGGGCCTCACACATGGCTTGTTGGCCCTCCTCCATCCTCTGCATTTTATATGCAATGAATGCACCAATGTTCTCCTGCCTGGTGTGGGGTGCTCCCAGGACCTCAGTAGCCCTACAAAAAAATCTGATAGCCGCCTCCTCCAGGGTACTCCTCCTACTGCCACTTTCTGTTTTCACCGTGGGTGGAGGGACCTGCACATCAGCCAGCCGGCTCGGCCCGGCCACCTCCTGGCTGAGACTTCCCTGTGTATGAAAAAGGGACATGGTTTTAGTTTTTGCATCATCAATCACAATCATAAATTAGTACTCCCAACTAACATCTAGTTAACATCATTGATTGGACAAGCAGAAATATTTAGAGGAATGCTATACCTGGCTCAATCTGGGCTCCTCCACATGCGGCCTGGAAGGCCCAGGTTGGGCGTCAGAAGCCTCAGCCAGGGGGGAAGGAAGCGTGGAAGGAAGACTGGAGAGGGATGGCCTGGGCTCAGTCTGGCCTGCCAGAAAGTGCAGCCTGTCGTAGTACAACATCCTGGGGACATAGATGTCATCTGCTGCTCCGGATCTCTGTGATTCCAGGACTTTCCTGCGCTCCCTCAGATATGTGCTCCTCAGGCCACCAATGAAGATCTTTAAATAGGTGATGTCTGCCGTGGGGATCACCTGCTTCACAATTTCCAACAATTGCTCCAGTGCTGCCTTCCTCTTTGCTTGGTTCTTGTAATGGGGGTGGGTAATCTCCCACAGACAGGGCAGCTCCCTTAGCATATCAATGAAGACTGACATGAAGTCAGTATCTTCTTTCATGACCATATCCATGTTCACTGCAAGACACAACACAAGACAAAGCCTAATGTCAGACCAAACTCTCCTAATCTTGTTACAATATAGGCCTTAATCTATAGAAGCAGTATAGGCCCAAGTTTGTCTCTTACCTTCGTTTTTACGATCGGCGAGTGCAATGCTCCTTCCTCCGCTCACAGATCAAACGTAATACGCACGTGTGTTACGCTTTATATACACTGCGCATGCGTGTAACTCCGCCCGCCCCTGACGTTCTTTCTAGTGTATTCCCCGCCCCTTTTCGTTCGGCGCAGTGGGTGAAGAGCATGATGGCGGACATACAGCAGGTGCGGGCTAATTGTAGCAACGAGGAGGAGGAGGAAAGGGCGGATCCAGGCACGTTCCGGTCCAGAAGGAGACGTTTTAAGGCCACAAATATGTCATTTGGGAAGATGTTGGAGATGGTCGACATCATGAGGAAGTCCGACTATGACGGAAAATATGGGCCTTACCCCAACCCCAATATCCGAAAGGCCAAAATCATGGCGAAAGTGGTCAGGAGTCTAGAGCGGAATTTCGGGGTACGAAGGTCTAAAGATCAGCTCAGGAAGCGGTGGTCGGACCTGAAGTTGAGAGAGCCAGAGCAGTACCGAAAGATCCGGAGAGTGCTGCAAAAAAGTAAGTAGTTGTGCTGTGTTCCTATTCTTTCTGTCTTTATTACGTTCGTTCTGCTCCATATGCTTGGATTAGTTGTAACGTTTCCAAAGGTCAACTTTAATGTTCATGGGCACATTATTCGTTCGTATCAAACATTTTTCTTTCGGCCTCTAGAACACCATTGTTTAGGCCATATGCATTTTCACACATTTTTGGGGGCCTACTTGGATGCCAACTATTTGTTTGTGTAGATGGGTTTGTTACTAGAATGAAATGCCAACTAGATTCTGTGTAAGGAGAGGACACTGAGCAGCTGTTTTCAAATCTGGACACTGGAGCACTAGTGTGGGACACAAGAACACCATTTTTATTAGGGGGCCACACAGGTGCTCCAGTGTATACTATAGGGGGGTCTCCATCTGTGAAGCTTGTACAAAACAGGTAAAGTATTGCAGCTTGACAAAGGGCAATAAAAAAAATACATCTTGGAACTCGGCTAAAATAGACAATTGTACCCCACTTCCAAGCAATGTTTCCTATTTCTATAGTTCTGCCATCAAATATCTGTGTGCTAAGTATACCATTTTTGTTTTACATAGGGGAGAAAAGACTCGGAGGACACCCCTCATCCGAGGAGACCAGAGACCCCCCACCTCTGGAAGAAGGAGAAATACTGCAAACCCAAGAAGAAGAGCAGGAGGAAGAAGAAGATGTGGTGGAGATTGGCACCACAACAGGTGAGTGTCTGCGACCACAGACTCAGGTAAAAGAGATGGCTGGTGCCAGATTTTTGAGACCTTTTTTTTTGTTCTTTATCTCTTTTTAGGTGATCGTGATGTGAGGGATCCAGAACGCTTTACTTCTGAAAGTGCCCAGATCCTGATCGGGGAGATCATGGGATGTAATCTCGAATTGCACAACATACAGCAACAAATCAGTGATGTTATTAAAAAAAATAATAACATCATTGATGTTTTGGGGCGAATTTAAACCCCACAAAATCACTTGTTTTATTGTGGTCCAATCTTTTAAAATTTTTTACAATGTTTTGAAAAGCCAAATTTGGAGGATGCACACAGTGTGCCAACATGTGCTATCTGCCATCACGGGAGATCAATGGACGCGTTTTGGGGGGGCAACCCCTTCCTCAATTATAAAGTAGCGTTGAGGAAGGGCTTGCTCCCCCCAAACACGTCCCTTGATCCCCCCTGATGGCAGATAGCACATGTTGACATTTGTAAATTGGTGTGCATCTTCCAAATTTGGCTTTTCCAGGGGTGATTTCCCCCCATCTGAACGCTATATCAAACCCAGTTCCTAAATACTGATGTCTGATATAGCCTTCAGGTTTTACCATATGTGAACTTTGTAAGTTCAAGTTTTTTGGCTTTCTTGTTGGTTTTACACAGGCCTGTTTTATCTGAAATGGATATTTCGAATTTTCATAATGCTACTGCAAACATTGTTATACAACAAACATGTTGGTTTGTTTTAAAAACCTTTCGTAAATGCACATGTGATTGTGCAGCTATAAAAAAGTGGCTTAATCAAGAATGTGTGGATTATTGTCTCAACACTACAACACTTTTGGGGTGATGTAATTGCTCTTTTATGCCAAAATGGGGGTTATTTCCTAAGGGAAAAGACACTTTGCACTACAAGTGCAGGTTCAGTGCAGTTGCAAGTGCACTTGTAGTGAAATGTGTTTTTGCATTTAGGAATTACCAGCCAACACAGTTTTTTCTAAGGTTACCCAATCACGACATTTTCTGCACTCAACACATTTCTGTCAGGGTCAGCTAAAAGAAACACAAGCAGTAAATGTCCACAAAGAATTTTTTTGGGTTGTTTTTTATTTTAAAAAGTTTTCACAGATTGTCTGGCATATTGATAGCTCCCCTACCCGCAAAGAACTCCAGGTAGCGTAACCGGACATCACGGGCACTCAGGGAGGGCAAGCCAGGACGGCCACTTTCAAGCGCCGTCAGTGTTGATGGATTTGGATTTCCGGCCTCAGGCCCAACTGAGCCAGCATAGTTTGCTGAATGTTTTCTTAAAAAATTATGGAGAACACAGCAAGTATTATTATTTGGTTCAGTTTATACTCCGCCATATGGATGGGTGTCAGAAATAATCGGAACCGGCTGGCCAGGATTACAAATGTGTTCTCCACCACTCTTCGGGCTCTGGCCAGCCGGTAATTAAAAACCCTCTGTTCCGGGGTGAGGGTCCTCATCGGGAATGGCCGCATCAGGTGGTCCCCCAGCGCAAATGCTTCATCAGCAACGAACACAAATGGGAGACCTTCAACATTGTCCTCTGGAGGTGGCAAGTCCAAGCTGCCATTCTGGAGACGCCTGTAGAACTCCGTCTGGGCGATCACTCCACCATCGGACATCCGGCCATTCTTCCCCACGTCCACATACAAGAAGTCGTAATTAGCCGACACCACCGCCAACATCACTATACTATTAAACCCCTTGTAATTATAATAGTATGACCCCGAGTTGGGTGGTGGGACGATGTGGACGTGTTTCCCATCAATTGCCCCTCCGCAGTTAGGAAAGTCCCACCGCTGGGCAAAGTGGGAGGCCACAGTCTGCCATTCCTGTGGCGTGGAAGGAAACTGTTGAGGAAAAAACAATAAACATTACTATTTTGGCAAAGAAACCTGGCAAGCAGATTAGACACAAACATTATGGGTCAACCTCCAGATAGCATTTATTAAGGGGAAATTAACAACAACAAAGTATAAGGTACACCTATCATATCCCCCCCCCTCTCATGGGCCATTTCTAACATTATAGGGGGGGGGGGACTCTTGGACAGGTAACCCTCTTCACTTCATTGAGAGATGAATGCCTAAATACAGGGTATTACTTGGAACAGCCCCTCCTTAGTTGCACTATTGGCAGACCACTGGACAGGTAAGAAGTGTCATAATACAAAGATATAAATACACACTGTACACATTTGAGCACATTTGGACATTCTGCTATTACCTATCAAGATCATAATAGGATACAAGAACTTTAAACAGTACCATTGGAAAGTATACAGGCAGACCCTACTACATGCTTTGGGGAATTCATCCATAAATCTGACCAGTAAAGAGATGGGTATAGTGTGTATGGGTTTGGCAAAGTCAGCAGATAGATGATTGAGGATAGAGAATTGGGATCAGCTGACTTAGCAGTTGGGGGGAGAGAGGGTTACAAAAAATTTGGGGACACCACAAAAAAAAGCCTCTGGCACTCTGCCTGAATTTAAATCAAAAATTACATTTCCTAACATTTTAGGGGGTGTTTGGGGTAAAGCACTACTATGGAGCTGATAAAATACATTGTTAAGTGACTACATGAGGTGAATATAGGGCAGGAGACACCATGCTGGAGAGGTTATTGAAGGGCAAATATGTATGAAGGACATAAAATAATAATTACATAAAAATCCAGCATGCATGAGGACAAAGGGGACATTCACAGCATAATACAATCATTGTAATTAGGGAATGAGGAAAGAAATACAATATATTAGCAAACATTCAATACAATAAAATGTGATATTAAAGGATAAAAATCTTACCTTAATATACTCCTTCTGCAGGACCTGAATGATGGCAGAACAGGTCTCTGGGATAATGATCCCCAGAGCCTGGGGGGAGATGCCTGTCGAGAACTTGAGGTCCTGCAGGCTTCTCCCTGTGGCCAAATACCGCAAGGTAGCGACCAACCTCTGCTCCGGAGTGATGACTTGCCTCATGCAGGTATCCTGCCTGCTGATATAGGGGGTCAGCGAAGCCAACAAACGGTGAAACACGGGGTCCGTCATCCGGAGAAAGTTCCTGAAATCATCAGGATTATTCTCACGGATCTCACGGAGCAAAGGCATATGAGAGAACTGGTCACGCTGAAGCAACCAATTCTTGGTCCATGAACTCCTCCCCACCCTGTTCATGGACTGGACTTGTGTCAAGGTCAGGACCCCAACACCAAGCCCCCGCACAGCACGAACTCTACGAGGAGTACGCATACGAAACATGGCTAGAAAACGGTCGGCTGCTCAGAACGAAGTAACAGAACGCACTGAAGAACAGCAAGGCCTGTGAAGAGCGACCTGAAAAACAGCAACGAGCGGACAAGATCGCACAGAAAACTCCAATACGAACTGACTGCATGCACTGAAGAGCAGATACAAACCCACAAGCACAAACTGAACGGCAGAAAACGATCTGAAAGCCACGAGTCTGAAAAAGCGCGAATCGTCTCTCACCAAACTTTTACTAACACGAGATTAGCAAAAGGAGCCCAAAGGGTGCTGCGCTTGGTTCTGAACTGGCCTTTTCTAGTCTCGTCGTACGTGCTTGACGTCACCGCGTTGTTGTCGATTGGAAATTCCGACAACTTTGTGCGACCGTGTGTAGGCAAAACAAGTTTGAGCCAACATCCGTCGGAAAAAATCCTAGGATTTTGTTGTCGGAATGTCCGAACAAAGTCCGACCGTGTGTACGGGGCATTAGAGTCCACGTTGAGCTTATTATCTGACAATGTAGGCACCAGTCACTTTAGTACTTTTCCAATGCTTTAATGGGAGATAACTGGAAGAAATAGCAGGAAAGAGGTAGAAAAAGAGTTGCAGGGAAGTTCAAATACCTTTTCTGTCTTTGATCTTTGAGTACTTGAATATCTTTAGGACGAGTATTCCTTCAGTCCAAGATTTAATCTTTTGCCCACCCGGATAGGCCTCTCTCACTGACCTAGCAGCCGGAGTGTAGCACAAACAAGAAAAAGTCTCTGCCACAGACTTGAGAAGAATAAAGTAACTGCACGATCCTCTGCCACAGGACGTAGTAGTTTTAGATGAACAGCAACACAGTACCAGAACCTTTAAGCCGACCTGGGAGTACTATGTGGTAGGTTAACTTAAGATGCGTCCTCCAATTGAGTCACCAGGCCCCTCTCCAGACCATTGCTCCACATGATCCTTCCATGACGGGTCCTCCCCTGGATTCTTCTCAATTGTCAGGCTTCTTCCCACAGGATAGACAGCACAGGACCATCTCTTCAGTAGTAGTAGCAGGCCCCAGACAGACTTCTGGGCCCACCCACACGCTGCAGCAATGCAGTCCTCCGGCCCGGAGGACCACGAGGTAGGACTCCTAGCACATACCTGTCGGCCAGGAGGGCCAGCAGGTGGAAAGAAAGAGACCAAGAAATATGGCGTCTGTCCCCTAAATACCCCTTCCCAGAATGCACAGCAGGGGACAACCTCTGCCGAGTTACTTCTGAGAAAGAATAGCACTCAATACACCTCAGCCTGTTGCTTTCCAGCTCCGTAGTGAAACCGACATCTACAGGCGATGGAGTGGAACTGCACGCAACACAATAAGGCTGGAACAGAAGATAATTTAGCCATAGATTAAATTTGAACTATGTACAGAACAGATGACCCACTAAATTTACATATAAGCGGTAGATTGAAAATCTACCAGCACTACACATACATATATTGTGTGTGTGTGTGCATATACTGTGTGTGTATATATATATATATATATATATATATATATATACAGTGCCTTGCAAAAGTATTCGGCCCCCTTGAACTTTTCAACCTTTTGCCATATTTCAGGCTTCAAACATAAAGATATGAAATTTTAATTTTTTGTGAAGAATCACCAACAAGTGGGACACAATTGTGAAGTGGAACGAAATCTATTGGATATTTTAAACTTTTTTAGCAAATAAAAAACTAAAAAGTGGTGCGTGCAAAATTATTCGGCCCCTTTACTTTCAGTGCAGCAAACTCACTCCAGAAGTTCAGTGAGGATCTCTGAATGATCCAATGTTGTCCTAAATGACTGATGGTGATAAATAGAATCCACCGGTGTGTAATCAAGTCTCTGTATAAATGCACCTGCTCTGTGATAGTCTCAGGGTTCTGTTGAAAGCGCAGAGAGCATCATGAAGACCAAGGAACACACCAGGGAGGTCCGTAATACTGTTGTGGAGAAGTTGATAAAGCCTGATTTGGATACAAAAAGATTTCCCAAGCTTTAAACATCCCAAGGAGCACTGTGCAAGCGATCATTTTGAAATGGAAGGAGTATCAGACCACTGCAAATCTACAAAGACCTGGCTGTCCCTCTAAACTTTCAGCTCAGACAAGGAGAAGACTGATCAGAGATGCAGCCAAGAGGCCCATGATCACTCTGGATGAACTGCAGAGAACTACAGCTGAGGTGGGAGAGTCTGTCCATAGGACAACAATCAGTCGTACACTGCACAAATCTGGCCTTTATGGAAGAGTGGCAAGAAGAAAGCCATTTCTCAAAGATATCCATAAAAAGTCTCGTCTAAAGTTTGCCACAAGCCACCTGGGAGACACACCAAACATGTGGAAGAAGGTGCTCTGGTCCGATGAAACCAAAATAAAACTTTATGGCCACAATGCAAAACGATATGTTTGGCGTAAAAGCAACACAGCTCATCACCCTCAACACACCATCCCCACTGTCAAACATGGTGGTGGCAGCATCATGGTTTGGGCCTGCTTTTCTTCAGCAGGGACAGGGAAGATGGTTAAAATTGAGGGGAATATGGATGCAGCCAAATACAGGACCATTCTGGATGAAAACCTGTTGGAGTCTGCAAAAGACCTGAAACTGGGACGGAGATTTATCTTCCAACAAGACAATGATCCCAAACATACAGCAAAATCTACAAAGGAATGGTTCACAAATAAACATATCCAGGTGTTAGAATGGCCAAGTCAAAGTCCAGACCTGAATCCAATCGAGAATCTGTGGAAAGAGCTGAAAACTGCTGTTCACAAACGCTCTCCATCCAACCTCACTGAGCTCAAGCTGTTTTGCAAGGAAGAATGGGCAAGAATTTCAGTCTCTCGATGTGCAAAACTGATAGAGACATACCCCAAGCGATTTGCAGCTGTAATCGCAGCAAAAGGTGGCTCTACAAAGTATTAACGCAAGGGGGCCGAATAATTTTGCACGCCCCACTTTTCATTTTTTTATTAGTTAAAAAAGTTTCAACAATCCAATAGATTTCGTTCCACTTCACAATTGTGTCCCACTTGTATTTTTTGTGATTCTTCACAAAAAATAAAAATTTTATATCTTTATGTTTGAAGCCTGAAATGTGGCAAAAGGTTGAAAAGTTCAAGGGGGCCGAATACTTTCGCAAGGCACTGTACACATATACATAATTTTTTTATTTTTTTTTTATTTTTTTTACCAACGTTTCCAGAAGCTCAGCAATAATTCCACAAACCTGTCACCCGATTGTGGTTTTCTCAGTCACAGTGAAGATTGGTAGCGGCAACTAAGCGAGTTATTTTCCTCCAGATGGTGGGTGGGGCTAGCAGGACTGTGATTGACTTTAGCAGTGGCCAATCACAGTCCTCCTCCTGGAAACATGGACAAAAGAAGCTTTGCGTGCCACTTGTGGGTGGTTGCTTACCCACCAGTATAGAGGCTCAGCAGAGTTGTTGCTCTGTCCACCATCTCTCTGAGACTACAGGTAACTAGTATAGAGATCTATTGCTGGATGATTATGTGGGATAACCTGAATGGAATTGCATTTACTGTGTAAGCAGAAAACGCTCACATAACTGAACCGAATGTCATTCAAATTTGTAGCGATCATAAACCTGTGCAAACGTCACTGTGCTCATTTGTACCCTCTTTAACCCTAATTAAAGCGGAGCTCCACCCAAAAGTGGAAGCTCCGCTTATCTCCCTCCTCCCCCTGCCACCAGGCGGGTACCCCCCTCTTTTCCCTGCCGCCAGGCCATTCACAAAGCGCAGGCGGCAGCAGCACCAGAAGGGCGATGGAAAAATCGACTCAGATGAAGACGCAGTGGGATTCCAGGACAGGTAAGTTTCCTAATATTAAAAGTCAGCAGCTACAGTATTTGTAGCTGCTGACTTTTATTTTTTTCTGAAGGAGGCTGGACCTCCGCTTTAATCTGATCCTAATGTATTGCAATGTAGAGCTGTAGGAGAAATCATGCTCTTCTAAAGTAAAAAAAAATAATTTTGAGGTACACAAATTATATAAACTTCTTGCACTGGGAAAAATTACAGAAACATACATTTATTCTATTATTTTACAATTTATTCCCAATAAAAACCAATGTATTAGAATATCAAATTAAAGCCATATCCAACATATAATGTGTATAGACTGCAAATGCTAAAAGGGTTTATGTGCAAAACATAGACTTTAGCAAAATGAAAAAATGTTTTGGATTTAGGGAGAAATAGGCAAACTCCACTCAAAGTAGGCAACTTTACATTATTTTTTTTATTATTTTTTGTTGATAGAGTAAGGGAGATTTATAACCCCTGTTAGTTTTTATGCTATCTGTGTCCCATTACCTTCCTTTCTCATTGCCATAACATGAATAAGGGGAAAAGGTAGGGAAATTACAGTCACCAGAACTAGCGTCCCCATTTATTTTTTGGTGACCAAGATTTGGAATTTTCTTTCACTTTCTCTTTTGGTAATAATGATCACCAGGACGAATAGTGAGGGTGAAGCTCTCTAATGCAATATAGCCATTAGACAGCAAGATAGAACTGACAGGTGTTCCAGTGGGGTCACTAGGGTTGGTGTCATCTGGTGCGGTAAAACATGGTGTCACCCCCCTCCTGTCTAGGCTGCCCAGCACCCTGCATGTAGCGCACGGTCATGGGACGCACCCCAAACTGGCCCCTGTAAATTATAGTGTAGGGTGATATAGTGGCAGGTTAGGGTAGTATAGGGTGGTATAGTGGCAGGTTGGGGTGGTATAGGGCAGGTTGTGGTGGTATATTGGAAGGTATGGGTGGTATATTGGCAGATTGGGGTGGTACAGGGCAGGTTGGAGTGGTAAAAGGCAAGTTGGGGTGGTACAGGGCAGGTTGGAGTGGTAAAAGGCAAGTTGGGGTGGTACAGGGCAGGTTGGGATGGCACAGGGCAGGTTGGAGCGGCACAGGGCAGGTTGGAGTGGCATAGGGCAGGTTGGGGTGGCTCAGGGCAGGTTGGAGTGGCACAGGACAAGTTGGGGTGGTACAGGGCAGGTTAGGGTGGCACAGAGCAGGTTGGAGTGGTATAGGGCAGGTTGGGGTGGTACAAGGCAGGTTGGGTGGTATAGGGCAGGTTGGAGTGGCACAGGACAAGTTGGGGTGGTACAGGGCAGGTTGGAGTGGTACAGGGCAGGTTGAAGTGGTATAGGGCAGGTTGAAGTGGTATAGGGCAGGTTGAAGTGGCACAGGGCAGGTTGGGGTTGTACAGGGCAGGTTGAAGTGGTATAGGGCAGGTTGGGATGGCACAGGGCAGGTTGGGGTGGCACAGGGCAGGTTGGGGTGGTACAGGGCAGGTTGAAGTGATATAGGGCAGGTTGGGGTGGCACAGGGCAGGTTGGGGTGGTATAGGGCAGGTTGGGGTGGTACAAGGCAGGTTGGGTGGTATAGGGCAGGTTGGAGTGGCACAGGACAAGTTGGGGTGGTACAGGGCAGGTTGGAGTGGTATAGGGCAGGTTGAAGTGGTATAGGGCAGGTTGAAGTGGCACAGGGCAGGTTGGGGTTGTACAGGGCAGGGGGAAGTGGTATAGGGCAGGTTGGGGTGGCACAGGGCAGGTTGGGGTGGTATAGGGCAGGTTGTGGTGGCACAGGGCAGGTTGGGGTGGTACAGGGCAGGTTGAAGTGGTATAGGGCAGGTTGGGGTGGCACAGGGCAGGTTGGGGTGGTACAGGGCAGGTTGAAGTGGTATAGGGCAGATGGGGTGGCACAGGGCAGGTTGAGGTGGTATAGGGCAGGTTGGGGTGGCACAGGGCAGATTGAAGTGGTATAGGGCAGGTTGGGGTGGCACAGGGCAGGTTGGGGTGGCACAGGGCAGGTTGGAGTGGTATAGGGCAGGTTGTGGTGGTATATTGTAAGGTTAGGGTGGTATATTGGCAGATTGGGGTGGTACAGGGCAGGTTGCGGTGGTACAGGGCAGGTTGGAGTGGCAAAAGGCAAGTTGGGGTGGTACAGGGCAGGTTGGAGTGGTAAAAGGCAAGTTGGGGTGGTACAGGGCAGGTTGGGATGGCACAGGGCAGGTTGGAGCAGCACAGGGCAGGTTGGGGTGGCTCAGGGCAGGTTGGAGTGGCACAGGACAAGTTGGGGTGGTACAGGGCAGGTTAGGGTGGCACAGGGCAGGTTGGAGTGGTATAGGGCAGGTTGGGGTGGTATAGGGCAGGTTGGGGTGGTACAAGGCAGGTTGGGGTGGTATAGGGCAGGTTGGAGTGGCACAGGACAAGTTGGGGTGGTACAGGGCAGGTTTGAGTGGTATAGGGCAGGTTGAAGTGGTATAGGGCAGGTTGGAGTGGCACAGGGCAGGTTGGGGTGGTACAGGGCAGGTTGAAGTGGTATAGGGCAGGTTGGGGTGGCACAGGGCAGGTTGGGGTGGTACAGGGCAGGTTGAAGTGGTATAGGGCAGATGGGGTGGCACAGGGCAGGTTGGAGTGGCACAGGGCAGGTTGGAGTAGCACAGGGCAGGTTGGGGTGGCACAGGGCAAGTTGGGGTGGCACAGGGCAGGTTGGAGTGCTATAGGGCAGGTTGGGGTGGCACAGGGCAGGTTGGAGTAGCACAGGGCAGGTTGGGGTGGCACAGGGCAGGTTGGAGTAGCACAGGGCAGGTTGGGGTAGCACAGGGCAGGTTGGAGTAGCACAGGGCACGTTGGAGTAGCACAGGGCAGGTTGGGGTGGCACAGGGCAGGTTGGAGTGCTATAGGGCAGGTTGGGGTGGCACAGGGCAGGTTGCAGTAGCACAGGGCAGGTTGGGGTGGCACAGGGCAGGTTGGAGTAGCACAGGGCAGGTTGGGGTAGCACAGGGCAGGTTGGGGTAGCACAGGGCAGGTTGGAGTAGCACAGGGCAGGTTGGAGTAGCACAGGGCAGGTTGGGGTGGTATAGGGCAGGTTTGGATGACTGGCGCAGGGCAGGTTGGGGTAGTATAGAGCAGGTTGGGGTGTCACAGGGCAGGTGAGGACTCTATGCAGTGAGAGTGTGCTGTGAAGTAACTTACAGCATGCCTCATTCCTGCAGATGAACTTGGGCGGGTCTGCTGTGTCCTGGCCCCTATCTCCTTCAGCTTTGGGATCAGCCAGTGTGAAGGGGTCTGTGGAAGAAGTGGAGGAGGCGGCGCGGCCACACCCACAGCTCCGCCCACTATCTCCTTCAGCTGCGGGATCAGCCAGTGTGAAGGGGTCTGTGGGAGGAGTGAAGGAGGCGGTGCGGCCACACCCCCAGCTCCGCCCACTATCTCCTTCAGCTGCGGGATCAGCCAGTGTGAAGGAGTCTGTGGGAGGAGAGGAGGAGGCGGCGTGGCCACACCTCCAGCTCCGCCCACCAACTTCGGCTGCCTCGGAGATATTGGAGATCTCAGAGTGACAGCTTAACCTGAAGGGGGAGTGTTATAGGCAGCTTCCCCCGCACTGCTGGATGCCCTGCTCGCACCTCTCCGAGGCAATCTATAGTAGTGTTTAGCGTGGCCCCGGTGTCACCCCTCTGGTGGGTGTCACCCGGTGCGGGCCGCACCCCCCGCACCCCCATAGCAACGCCACTGAGGTGTTCTAATTCCTCTCCACTCTATCCAAAACTTAAAAAAAAGCTTTCAGTTTTACGATGAATACTCTTTTGTTATTTAGGATATAACACAGAAATATTTGTCATTGTGGAGAATGTTATGGTTCAGTAGGCTTCAGTATTTTGCTTTCATGCACAAAAATGCTTTCCCTGACTTCACTAGGATTTTCTGTAAACTCCAGAGATGATCTTTGAGCTATACCCTGCCTCCCACTGCAACAACAGATAATGACAATAGTGATACATTGTTTGCTGATGAAGATTCTAAGCTTCTTTTTGCTAGCCATTCAGAAGCTCTTCAGAAGCAAACCACTAGCTAAAAAGTGCAGTAGCCATGGTAAACAATTAAAATCCATCCTTTTAGATATTTGGTGGCAGTATCAAGTTCTACGAGCCTTTCGATTCAAAGTTCACCATATAACTGTAGCGGTCTCAAGTCTCCCTCTGGAGTTTACCCCTTGGCAATATTT
Organism: Lithobates septentrionalis; assembly: GCA_037952835.1. Classification (NCBI taxonomy): domain Eukaryota; kingdom Metazoa; phylum Chordata; class Amphibia; order Anura; family Ranidae; genus Lithobates; species Lithobates septentrionalis. Next base: position 4,172,353 of record JBBDGP010000966.1, read on the forward strand.
ACTGCATCATTCCACTTTACCTAGAAGACAGTATTTTCAAATTGCTGGCCATATATATGGTACATGCAGCTAGACTATAGCAGAATGATTCAGTCATATTAGCAAAATTTCGACCATGGAAGAATTAATTCAATTCTCCCAAGATAGAATCAGGCATCATTATCACAACACTTGGGCTTGTTTGTAACATTACAAATCTTCTGCAGAATATGCCAATGCCTTACAGGGCCAGACCTAGTGTGTGTGTGCTGCTGAATGCATATGCTCTTCAATGTGGGGACTTTGCAGTTAGAAACTGGTGACATTTAAACTAGAATTTGGGTCTTGGTGCATGAGGCTGTGCCTACCTCTCTTCCTCCGGTCTTTGCTCTTTTTTTGCAGAAGCAATCCAATTGTATCTATCTGCCTCCCCCCCTTTATTATTCTTCCTTCCCTTTCTTTTTCCCATCCTCTCTTTCTGCTCTGCTCTCTACTTTCTTCTTTCTTCATTTAACTCTGAATTGCCTCTTCTTAGGATGGACAGGTCTCCTTTTGGTTCGGTTGGGCTTGCACTTTTTGGTCCAGCTTGCCCCCCACTGATTTTTCCAATATGTATTGTGAATCTCTATAACCCAGCATCCTTCACACCCTGTTTTGACCTACATGTGTCGTCTCTATGCTCCCTGGGGCTACCTGTGCTTTTGCTTCATAGCCTGTTATTTATAATGTGTTTATTTCACTTAGCCTATGTGAACCATTGTGTATTTTATTATACATAAGATACCTGTTCCTTTGTTCTCTCCTTGGATCTTTTGCTGCTGTGGCTGTGTACTTTATTCTTTGTACACCTTTCTACATTTTGTACACACTCTGTAAAATCTTTCAATAAAATGTTTATGGAATAAAATCCATCTTTTAGGTGGTCTGACTTACATAAACTGAACCCTAATGCAAACCACTAAGTAAAAAGTGCAGTAGCAATGGCAATCAGTTAAAACCCATCTTTTAGTGGTCTGACGTAGCTGAAGTGAACACTGATTGACTGTTAAAGGTTATTAAACTTTGTCTCAACTCTGCTACTTGAACTGTGTGTTGAACAAAACTGATAGATTTGTTCAACATACTTTTACAAGCAATCTCAAAAGACCAAATGTTAATGGTATGTTCATCAACCTTTGAGCTCTGCACCACAAATGTTTAATATCTCATATAACATGTTAGAAATGTCTTTTAATTTGTTTATTCTGTTGAAAATCAGCCACAATGTCTCAGATGGTTTCTTTAGTGATATAAACATTGTACATGCAAATGCTTCCTTGGAAGTCTGTATATTGTTCAATGGAATGAATGGTAAGAGACCATACCTTTAGAACAGTTAATCTATGGAAGGTAACATAAATGGGTCTGTCATTTTTCAATCACTTTGTGAAAAATAATTATGGCAGATTTAGTTAAGACAGACACAAATCTTGATTAACTAATTTATTCTGTTTGACATTAACGGAAGACAGAATAATAAGGCCGGAGCTATACACTTCAAGGGTAGCACGCTCTACAACAGCACCCCTGCTGGGGATATAAATAAATAAATGTGTACACTGAAAATTATCCTGCTGAGAGCTTCAGTCATTTGTCTCTTAGCTGCATGCAAAAGCAACTTCAATTAGTAGCATTACATATTTTTTATATTCAGTATAAAAAAATCATATTAATTTGTGCAAGAAAACAAGCTCTGCGGTTCACTTGCCTGCAGAAAGGAGGTCAAGCTTTACTGTATCTCTCGAATGCCAGCAAACATATTTTGGCAAGGCATGAATGCTTTAATAAACTGGTTTATGGGGTGTTTTGGCTTCTGCTGTTGTTTGTGGCTGTACAGGTGCACAATTAGTGACACCACCTGCGGAGTTTAATAGAAGTCCCAAACTTGATATTTACTGAATATCTGAATAATTCAACATTAGCTCATCTAGGGAGCAGTTGGATGCTAATTTTAAAAGTGGATCAGTACTTTTGGCATGGAAACAAAAGTACCATGTACTATTCCTGATGTGTCCACCCTCTAAACAATCAATAAAATGAGTACATGGTAACTCATATTTCACAATTAGACCTCAAAACACTCTAAATATTGCTGATTTACTCATGGGCTGGATGACAGTGCACTTTTGTTTATAAAGGTGTCTGAAATAAGAGCCATCTTTTGGGCCCTACAGTAAGCAATCTGCACCAGACATTATTTATACAGGCACCATTTTCAACTATAGGTTTGAATTTGACTGTTTCCCTCTTGGAGACTAACAGTGGAAATGTCCAATGCTCTGAACAATTAGTAGCAGTGCTATTGTGTAGTTAAAGTGGAGACACCTAAAAGTGAAAGTACAAGAATTATGCAAGTTTGGCCCCTCCCGCAACCTCCTGGGACATGTCACACATCCCAATCTGACAGTGCAGAGAGATCTCATGCATGCACAGCAGGGAGCTGATGGTGAAATAGCAAGAAGTTACAGCTGGCTTCTACGGCCAAGATTAAAGCAATCGGGATCTGAGGCCCTGTATAGAGCATGCCCCAGTGAAGACAATGCTGGGCTCCTGGGCTGGTGAATGTCTGTTTCTAAAAACATACAGTACTTGTAGCTGCTGACTTTTAGTTTTTTAGTGACTGGAGTTGCTGTTTAAATATTACCATATAACCTGTCAGAACAAATGCCTAGCAAGCACAATTATCAAGAAACTTCTCCCTTTGCCTTGTTCTCTCTATCTTTCTTATTAATGAAAGGAACTGTGTTTCTGTTGCCCAACCAGTCACCAGAAGCATTTGCAGGATACCAATGTGAAAGGTGATTGTAGGTGTATCAGTGCACTTGTTACAACACTGTTAAGTGCTGTACATGATATCTTTTTTTACACTTTATTTACAGTTTATTTTTCAGGACAAGCTTTTCAAGATATACATTCTTCTTCCTGATCCAAGCAATACCAAATGTGCAAATAAAATGTTTCATAACCTGTGCTCAATCAGGATTCCAATGACACAAAACAGAATAGAAGGACCTGCTGGTGGCTTACCCTTTCACCTCCAATGCTGGAACACAAAAAGGCCCAACCTGCTTATTGCTGTTTCAAGGACCACTGAAAATATCTCTCACCATTGTAGCCAGGACATTGACTGCTAGTTGTTGCAAAACATTCCTCTATGTTAAAATGCATTACTCCTTGCTCATGGTATGAACAGAATTCACTAAAGGTACCCATAATACAGAGCTGCAGCCTCCATCTTGCTGAAGACCAAGTGGCAGGGACTATCTTGAAGCAGACCATGAACATTGCTCAGCTGTGGAGTTTCTTCAACCTTATGTGAACAAGGGGCCTTCTTGGGTGAGCCCAAGAGGATAGGATGAACTGTGATTGGCTGGGGGGAGTGGTCAGAGAGAAGGAAAGTGAAACTTTAGAAGCCTCAAGGGCAGACACATTGAGAAAAAGAGGAGAGAACATTGGTATGCAAGACTGATGGCTGCTAAATCCGGTTACTGACTACCAGTTTTAGGGTGGATATGCCCCCTGAGCCATTGCAGACACATATTTAATTGAGATTTGCTACTCTTGGTTACTACTTCACTGACGCCCAGCAGAAGCTAGGGATGAGCCAACAAGTGGAGAGGCGCCTCTGGGTGCAGTCGTTTTTATGAAAAAATGCTTTTAATAAAACAAAGATAAACTCACATTTTAGTAGTTAAAACAAGCATGATAGTATATGTCAAGGATGGCGCTTCCGGTCCTGTGCCTGTAGACAGTCTCTGCCGTGGTAGTGTAGACAGCTCTTTCGGGTATAATAAGCCGGCTTCATACACAGAGGAGCGGCCTCAGAATGAGGCTTGGAGCACACGAGACCGCTGGCTGCAGGGGGATGACGTCATCAGCAGTGGACGCGTTTCCTGGGCATGCGCGCTTGGATGGTTAGCAAGCCGCGCCCCTTTTTCAACAGACAAGTTTACTGCCCATGCTGAGAGGTTTACATAGGGAGAGGGGGAGGAGACTGGGCAGGGACAAGAGCTGAGGGACGGAGAACCAGGGATGTGTAAACAGCCCAATGCTGTGGGGGATGACCGTGACTAAAGTGGGCGTTGCGGGAACGGAAGAAACGAAGGGGGACTGGAAGTGTCACCAGGGGAACTATGTGACCTGGGGATAAAGGGACGATGTAGGGGAGAAAAAAGAAAAGGGTGAAAGAGAAAGAAGAAGGGAAAAGAAGTGAAAAATCCCTAGAAAAGGGAAGAAAATAGAACAGCAGGAGGAAGGGGGAGGAGGGGGAAGAGAGAGGGGAGGGGACGGAGGAAGGGAAAATGGGAGAAGACTGTGAAACGTCTATCCCACATGTCTGGAGATCAGTACCTATATAAAAATCTAAAAAATAAAATATATCCTAAAGGATCCTAAAAAATATATATGTACACACTAAATGTGTACATATGTGACATGCATATAAATTACACTATAATATATAGATGAAACTAGTAGTTAAAAATACCTTACATGACATTATATGAAAGCTGAACATAATGATCAAATAAAAAGAATACATGTATACAAAAAATTCATGTAAACAAAAAATTGCACTAATGTGGACAATATGAAGATTATAATGTATGACGAGTAATGAAAGTAAAAGGAAGGACCGTAATTCACGGAACCCATGGATAATGGATGTCAATATTATTGGAAGTCCATGGTAATAGAAAAATGGAAAAAAAATTTTTACATGTATACATAATAATAGAAATAACATTAATACGGAAAATATGGAAATAACAGTGTATGATTAATAAGTGGATATCAGATAATATAAGTGCCTGAATAGGCATTAAAACAATATTGGAGAAAAAGGGAAGGACCATAAATTACGGAACCCGTGGATAATGGATACCTGTGTAGTTGGAAGTCCATATACTATATTCTCAACAGTGATGAGACTGGGAGAGGAAAGAGTACCAAGTGTTACAGTATGGTGGAGATTTCTATTCCTTCGTTCATACCCCCAGGTGAAAGAACATCTAACTGGTAAATCCAGAATGTTTCGCGGGCACATAGTTTCTTGAAACGTTCTGCAGCTGGTAGAGAGTTAGGAATTTGTTCAATAACCCACACTTTGAGCCCTATGGTGGATTTTTGGTGGGCATGGAAGAAATGTTTGGGCACGCTATGTGTAGCCTTCAGGGGATCAATCCCACCCTCAATAGATCTCCGATGTTCACCAAACCTAGTCCTAAGTGCTCTTTTTCCCTTCCTCCGTCCCCTCCCCTCCCCTCTCTCTTCCCCCTCCTCCCCCTTCCTCCTGCTGTTCTATTTTCTTCCCTTTTCTAGGGATTTTTCACTTCTTTTCCCCTTTCTTCTTTCTCTTTCTCTATTGCGCATGAAGTTAGGTAAATTCAGACGCGATTTGGATGATTACAACTATGACAGGGTATTTTCTTGGAATAAAAAGTGGAGAACGCATCCCAACGCTGAACGGCCAGTCTCCTTAGAACATAATTACATCTTCCAATCTTCTTCAGTCCCCATCCTTCCCCCTCCTTGTCCACCCATTCAGACTGGCTCCCCACGACCTTTAATGAGTCTTTCTGTGGCTCCTCCCACCTGGTCCCATAAAAGGAAACCCACCAGGGGTTCGTGTGATCTTGATCCCCCTGTTCAGGCTAGAAAGCAGCCCAACAACAAGAACAAAAGAGACACTCACTCGAATAACACATCCACCAATTCCAGTCTCATTTCTGCTTTGAATCAATTTTATAATAGACCACTCTCGACAGCACCCATTCATGTTTCAACTAATCACCCTCCCATTTTGGCAGCCATGGAAATTTCTTCCGTAGGTACAGAGGCTACAGTTTCCTCTGTTCCGAATCTTCCTTGTTCCAGCAAACATATGGATTCCTCTCTTCCCCCAGTTACTTCACCCCCTCCTATTTTGGTGCTCAGTCCTCCTCTGGCAGCCTCCAGGAAAAGAAAGCTCATCGGAGAGGCTGCAGAGGGGGACCCAGCAAGAGGAAGTCCCAACGCACTGAAAATAAGGAAACTGTGAAGATTTTTAACTTATCTTCTTACGCTTTATCCAAAGCCGATACTTTATTGTTAAGTAGAGGCCTGAATTTTGCACCCCTCAACAAATCTAACCCTTTTTTATTATTTAAAGACCTCAATAGATACGTTCGGAACCTTACTTTAAAACGCTACTACCACTCAAAAGAGAATAAGAATATACAGGCCAATTCCATTCTACCCACATCATCCCCCTCCCCCTTATTGGACACTTTTTCATTTGATGTCGGTCCAGTGGACGACATGGAGAATACCTCACCTGTTGATGAAATGGTTGATGACCAGTTGCTTTATCTTCTCACCCAACACCCTGCCACCTCCCCTCCCATCATCCATACCACTCTCAAGCCAAAATCTATTTTTTATCCTTCACAAGCCAAGGGCCCATACATTGAGAGTTTTTATAGGGTTGTATTTTCAGAATTTCAGAAGCTTTGCCAATCCTCCAAAGCCACCAACACTCACAACTTGTCACCTGTAGAGATTAATGCACTAAAATCGCTAATGGAAGCAGAGGATTTGGTTATTAAATCAACGGGCAAGGGTGGTGGAATTGTTCTGCAAGACAAGATAGATTATGTCACAGAGGCCAGAAGGCTGCTCTCCGACACTTCCACTTATCATAAAATTAATAAAGACCCAACCTCTGAGTATGCCAAAGAGTAAAACCATGGTCAGAAATCATTCACCACTAAAGGGGTCAGCTACACGTTGAAAGATTTTTACAACTGCTCCTCCGACTTTGTGATCTATGGATTATCTTGCCCCTGTGGCCTACTGTATGTAGGCCGCACAATAAGAGCACTTAGGACTAGGTTTGGTGAACATCGGAGATCTATTGAGGGTGGTATTGATCCCCTGAAGGTTGCACATAGCGTGCCCAAACATTTCTTCCATGCCCACCAAAAATCCACCATAGGGCTCAAAGTGTGGGTTATTGAACAAATTCCTAACTCTCTACCAGCTGCAGAACGTTTCAAGAAACTATGTGCCCGCGAAACGTTCTGGATTTACCAGTTATGCCCCGTACACACGGTCGGACTTTGTTCGGACATTCCGACAAAATTCCAACATAATCCATTTTTCTATTACCATGGACTTCCAATAATATTGACATCCATTATCCATGGGTTCCGTGAATTACGGTCCTTCTTTTTACTTTCATTACTCGTCATACATTATAATCTTCATATTGTCCACATTAGTGCAATTTTTTGTATACATACATTTTTTGTATACATGTATTGTTTTTATTTGATCATTATGTTCAGCTTTCATATAATGTCATGTAAGGTATTTTTAACTATCAGTTTCATCTATATATTATAGTGTAATTTATATGCATGTCACATACGGTATGTACACATTTAGTGTGTACATATATATTTTTTAGGATCCTTTAGGATATATTTTATTTTTTAGATTTTTATATAGGTACTGTTCTCCAGACATGTGGGATAGACGTTTCACAGTCTTCACCCATTTTCCCTTCCTCCGTCCCCTCCCCTCCCCTCCCCTCTCTCTTCCCCTTCCTCCCCCTTCCTCCTGCTGTTCTATTTTCTTCCCTTTTCTAGGGATTTTTCACTTCTTTTCCCCTTTGTTCTTTCTCTTTTACCCTTTTCTTTTTTATCCCCTACATCATCCCTTTATCTCCAGGTCACATAGTTCCCCTGGTGACACTTCCAGTCCCCCTTCGTTTCTTCCATTCCCGCACCGCCCACTTTAGTCACGGTCATCCCCCACAGCATTAGGCTGTTTACACATCCCTGGTTCTCCGTCCCTCAGCTCTTGTCCCTGCCCAGTCTCCTCCCCCTCTCCCTATGTAAACCTCTCAGCATGGCCAGTAAACTTGTCTGTTGAAAAAGGGGCGCGGCTTGCTAACCATCCAAAGAAACGCCAACCATCCATGCCCAGGAAACGCGTCCACTGCTGATGACGTCATCCCCCTGCAGCCAGCGGTCTCGTGTGCTCCAAGCCTCGTTCTGAGGCCGCTCCTCTGTGTATGAAGCCGGCTTATTATACCCAGAAGAGCTGTCTACACTACCATGGCAGAGACTGTCTACAGGCACAGGACCGGAAGCGCCATCCTTGACATATACTATCATGCTTGTTTTAACTACTAAAATGTGAGTTTATCTTTGTTTTATTAAAAGCATTTTTTCATAAAAACGACTGCACCCAGAGGCGCCTCTCCACTTGTTGTCTTTCAGCCTCGAGAATATGGTTTCTTTCTCATCATGATGGCAGCCCTGCTTGCTCCTTCTGGACGTTTTTACCCTTCCACCCCATTTTTTAGTAATACATAGACCATTGGTCTGTGTTTGCCATATGGATTGTCACTCCTTTCTTTTTATTCATTGAATGACTTTTGATACATTATTTGTGTAGAACTGATCCCGTGGATTTTCTGAGTTATTGCGCCTACACTTGCTCTTTTAGGGATGAGCCCCATCTTCTCCAGAACTGCATGGTTGCCGCATTGGATTCCAAGGTCGAGAGTAAAATCACATTCTACAGGGTACTCTGAACTGAGAGACTGTATCTGTAAGTAATAACAACAAGTTAAGGGAAGCCGCCTACATAAAAGAGTGTACCCACATAACTCAAAGGATAAAGAAATGTAAATATAAATATATGTGGCGCTACCCCACTGATAATGCAATAACTAATAATCCTAAGGAAAGTGATAAATAACAGAATAATAATTCAAGAATGCTAGCACAAAGACACTGACAATGTAACTGACAATGTAGGCATAGGATCAAACAGTAAATGTGAATAGACTCCTATCAATGGAGAAAGAAGAGGGGGGTCCATAGTGTAATACATAAAGATATTTTACACCCTTTTATACCCTTTGATAAAGTCACGTGTGGTGTGACGCAACACGTCAGGGAGGAGTCAGGTGCCGCTGCTTCCGGGTATGGCCGAACCCGGAAGCCTGTGTTTTTATCGAGGATTACATCGTTTTTATTTGTAAGTTGCTACATTTTTTAATAAAATATCTTTACGTATTACACTATGGAGCCCTCTCTTCTTTCTCCATTGCCCATCTGAGAAACATCTGAGGACGTTTTAATAATACGGGAGAGAGTTTGCTGCGGCCGGTGCTGGATCTGTGTCCCCTGAAGGCTGTGGAAATCACTGGAAGCCGATCCCCACAATATCATCACACAGCCTGTTGGTACACACTCGACTCGGCCCATTGGGGGCCGCAACTTCAGGTGAGAGGCTGGGGAAAGCATTGTTACACCCCTGGAACAAGAGTTGATCCATGGATGAGATACCAGGCACTTGCACTTCTACACCATCCTTTAGAAGATTGCACTGGGCAGACATCGTGAATTGCACTCTATGCATCTTTGAACTGTTTCTTTGGACATTCTTAGTTCACATTTCATTAGTTTCCACTTTTTCTGTACACTGTTATCTATGCACTTGCACTTTTTTCTTAGTGATTTGTGGATGCTGCTATTTAGTCGCATCTTATCCGTTTTTGGATCGCAATTTTGATTTTTATTGCAATATAATCATTTTCTTTCTTTTTTCCGTTTTGGTCACTTCATCATGGAGTAGCTCAGCGAGTCTACTGTCACATATTATAATATTATTATTTTTTATGGCTGTCACCTACCTCACTTTAACATTGTCAGTGTTTATTTTTGATCACTGTGCCAGTATTTTTGCACATTGGTACCTATTTACTAGTGCACTTGCACTTTATCTTCTGAAGATTTCGGATTTAGTCACTTAGTCGCACTGTTATGCGTTTTTTGGATCATTTTCATTTTGTTTTTTTCAGCATGTATTAGCATATATTGCCAGTATTTTTGCACATTGGTACCTATTCACTAGTGCACTTGCACTTTATCTTCTGAAGATTCCGGATTTAGTCACTTAGTCGCACTATTATGCGTCTTCTGGATTATATTCATTTTGGTTATTTCAGTATGTACTAGGATATATTGTTTGCCACGCTTTTTGATACGTTTTTATGTCCGTTTATGCACACTGCACTTTAGGAGTCTATTCACATTTACTGTTTGATTCTATGCCTACATTGTCAGTGACATTGTCAGTGTCTTTGTGCTAGCATTCTTGAATTATTATTCTGTTATTTATCACTTTCCTTAGGATTATTAGTTATTGCATTATCAGTGGGGTAGCGCCACATATATTTATATTTACATAGAGGTGGAACCAAAATTGCAAACTACAGTATGAGTGTTGGTACAGTATTTGGTGCAGTAACCCCTTGCACTGCACCATTATTAGAGACAGAGACTGTGTGCTTCTAGAGGAGGACAGAGACTGCATGTGTTCCAGGAACCAACGTGAAAGTTTGAGGACCCATTTTTCACATCAGAGGGCATGCCCATGTCTTTAAGATTGGTGAGAGGCCTTGTGGATACCATTCATTAAGTGCTCCAACAAAGACACACAGGCCCCCAATGCCAGCTACCAATGCACTTAGTTTATTGGCCAGAACTAGAAGTGTAAGCCAGACTTTAGTGTAGAGACTGTCCTGGCTTATTCTAGCACACACTATGCTTTTGTATTCAGTAGGGATGAGCTTCGTGTTCGAGTCGAACCCATGTTCGACTCGAACATCGGCTGTTCGGTCGTTCGCCGAATTGCGAACGATATGGGCCGTTCGCGCCAAATTCGTGTGGCGCGTCACAGCCCATAATTCACTGCGGCATCGCAGTGCATTGCTGGCTGATGATTGGCCAAGCATGCACTATGACCCGCATGCTTGGCCAATCACAGCGCCGTCAGTAGAGAGAGCTGTAATTGGCCAAAGCCAGGGTGGCTTTGGCCAATTATGGCTCAGGGGATTTAGTACACACCCCACACTATATAAGGCCGCCTGCACGGCGGCCCTGTGTAGTGTGTGTTCCGGTGTGCTGAGAGATAGAGAGAGAGAGAGACAGTGTCATTTGATTTGAGTTAGATAGATTAGGCAGAACAGTCAGTCAGTTAGCTGCACTTACAGTGTATTGTGTATATATATGCATCCCAGGTGTTGCATATATATATATACACTGTATTCAGTTTAGCTAGATCCGTTCCTGTTATCTTCTATCTAGACTATTTACATTTAGTGCAGTGTGTCCTGCTCACAGTGTTCAGCTAGATCCGTTCCTGGTATTTACATTTAGTGCAGTGCGTCCTGCTCACAGTGTTCAGCTAGATCCGTTCCTGCTATTTACATTCAGTGCAGTGCGTCCTGCTCACAGTGTTCAGCTAGATCCGTTCCTGCTATTTACATTCAGTGCAGTGCGTCCTGCTCACAGTGTTCAGCTAGATCCGTTCCTGCTATTTACATTCAGTGCAGTGCGTCCTGCTCACAGTGTTCAGCTAGATCCGTTCCTGGTATTTACATTTAGTGCAGTGCGTCCTGCTCACAGTGTTCAGCTAGATCCGTTCCTGCTATTTACATTCAGTGCAGTGCGTCCTGCTCACAGTGTTCAGCTAGATCCGTTCCTGCTATTTACATTCAGTGCAGTGCGTCCTGCTCACAGTGTTCAGCTAGATCCGTTCCTGCTATTTACATTCAGTGCAGTGCGTCCTGCTCACAGTGTTCAGCTAGATCCGTTCCTGGTATTTACATTTAGTGCAGTGCGTCCTGCTCACAGTGTTCAGCTAGATCCGTTCCTGCTATTTACATTCAGTGCAGTGCGTCCTGCTCACAGTGTTCAGCTAGATCCGTTCCTGCTATATACATTTAGTGCAGTACGTCCTGCTCACAGTGTTCAGCTAGATCCGTTCCTGCTATTTACATTCAGTGCAGTGCGTCCTGCTCACAGTGTTCAGCTAGATCCGTTCCTGCTATTTACATTCAGTGCAGTGCGTCCTGCTCACAGTGTTCAGCTAGATCCGTTCCTGCTATTTACATTCAGTGCAGTGCGTCCTGCTCACAGTGTTCAGCTAGATCCGTTCCTGGTATTTACATTTAGTGCAGTGCGTCCTGCTCACAGTGTTCAGCTACATCCGTTCCTGGTATTTACATTTAGTGCAGTGCGTCCTGCTCACAGTGTTCAGCTAGATCCGTTCCTGCTATTTACATTCAGTGCAGTGCGTCCTGCTCACAGTGTTCAGCTAGATCCGTTCCTGCTATATACATTTAGTGCAGTACGTCCTGCTCACAGTGTTCAGCTAGATCCGTTCCTGTTATCTTCCTACTGACAGGCAGGCTTGTCTGGTTACAGTATATAAAGCTACCTGAAGAAAATTACAGGTGTTCTTTTTGATCCTATTAGTACCACGGTCAGGCAGCTAGACTATTTACATTTAGTACAGTGTGTCCTGCTCACAGTGTTCAGCTAGATCCGTTCCTGTTATCTTCCTACTGACAGGCAGGCTTGTCTGGTTACAGTATATAAAGCTACCTGAAGAAAATTACAGGTGTTCTTTTTGATCCTATTAGTACCACGGTCAGGCAGCTAGACTATTTACATTTAGTACAGTGTGTCCTGCTCACAGTGTTCAGCTAGATCCGTTCCTGTTATCTTCCTACTGACAGGCAGGCTTGTCTGGTTACAGTATATAAAGCTACCTGAAGAAAATTACAGGTGTTCTTTTTGATCCTATTAGTACCACGGTCAGGCAGCTAGACTATTTACATTTAGTACAGTGTGTCCTGCTCACAGTGTTCAGCTAGATCCGTTCCTGTTATCTTCCTACTGACAGGCAGGCTTGTCTGGTTACAGTATATAAAGCTACCTTAAGAAAATTACAGGTGTTCTTTTTGATCCTATTAGTACCACGGTCAGGCAGCTAGACTATTTACATTTAGTACAGTGCGTCCTGCTCACAGTGTTCAGCTAGATCCGTTCCTGCTATATACATTTAGTGCAGTACGTCCTGCTCACAGTGTTCAGCTAGATCCGTTCCTGTTATCTTCCTACTGACAGGCAGGCTTGTCTGGTTACAGTATATAAAGCTACCTGAAGAAAATTACAGGTGTTCTATCCCAGCTTAGTGCAGCTACAGGCCATTAGTATGTCTGGAAGGCCAAGAAGGAGAGGCAGACAGTCACAAGCCAATAAGAGAGGGCAAGCAGGCTCTGTGTCTAGTGCTGGTCGTGGAGACGGTGCATCCTCATCAGCACGTGGCCATGGGACACGCTTGGCCTTTTTTTCGGCAGCTGGCCGTGTTGAGCCGCAACATGCGGAAGACTTGGTCGAGTGGATGACCAAGCCGTCCTCATCCTCCTCATCCTCTCTCACCCATGCCCAGGGTGCTTTGTCTGGCAAAGCAGCGGCCTCTTCCCTCAGCTCAATGTCATCAGTGACTCCTTCCCTAGCTCCACCATGTCCTCATGAGGATTCCCTCGAACTGTTTGACCACAGTGTTGGGTACATGCTCCAGGAGGATGCCCAGCGTTTGGAAGGCTCTGATGATGATACTGAGCTCAATGAAGGCAGTAACATGAGCACGGACAGAGGGTGTGCCCAAGAAGGACAGCAATCTGGCAGTCATGCTCCCCCTGCTGCAGCATACTGCCAGGTTTGCTCCAGTGATGAGGAGGGAGGGGATGATGAGGTCACTGACTCAACGTGGGTGCCTGATAGGAGAGAGGAGGAGGAGGAGGAGGAGGAGGAGGAGGAGGAGGTGGCACATCACCAACTAGGCAGGATGCCCTCCAGGGGCCAGCCTAAGGGCAGCACATTGACTGCATCACACCCCAAAGCTCCACATGTGCAGGGCGCTGCAGTCTCTGCGCGTTATTCAAAAAGTTCTTTGGTGTGGGCCTTTTTTGAGACGAGTGCATCAGATCGCACCGCTGCTATTTGCAACATATGTCTCAAGCGTATCTCGCGTGGCCAAAACATCTCCCGCTTGGGTACCACATGCTTGACCAGACATATGTTGACCTGCCATGCAGTTCGTTGGCAAGCGTATCTGAAAGACCCACACCAAAGAACAAAGACGATCTCTCCTTGCTCCTCATCAGCTGAGATTTCCAACCCCACTAGACCTTCAGTCCTCTCTGAGACCTGCAGTGAGAGGAATGAAGGTGTAGAATTAGGTGTGTCACAGCCAAGTACTTGTGGGCAATCTGCTTTTGGTACACCGACGTCAGATTGTACCAGGCAAATTTCCCTGCCCCAGCTGCTGCACCGCCGAAAGAAGTTTGCTCCCAGTCATCCACATGCCCAGCGGTTGAATGCTAGCTTGGCAAAATTGCTAGCACTTCAACTGCTGCCTTTTCAGTTGGTAGACTCTGCCCCCTTCCGTGAGTTTGTGGAATGTGCGGTTCCTCAGTGGCAGGTACCCAAACGCCACTTTTTCTCACGGAAGGCGATTCCGGCTCTCTACCGGCATGTGGAAGGCAATGTCCATGCCTCGCTGGACAGGGCGGTCAGCGGTAAGGTGCATATTACCGCTGACTCATGGTCCAGCAGGCATGGACAGGGACGTTACTTAAGTTTCACGGCGCATTGGGTGACTCTGCTGGCAGCTGGGAAGGATGCAGGACAAGGTGCAGTAGTGTTGGAGGTTGTTCCGCCACCACGCCTCCAAAATGCTGATTGTGACACACCTCTCTCCTCCACCCCCTCCTCTTCTTCTTCCTCCATGGCCTCTTCCTCGGAACCAGCGGTGCTCCGTAGGCGTTCAAGGGGCTACGCAAGTACGCAGGCCAAAAGATGCCATGCGGTGCTTGAGCTGGTGTGCTTGGGGGACAGGAGCCACACTGGGGCAGAGGTTCTGTCAGCTCTGCAGGGGCAGGTTCAGAGGTGGTTGACGCCATGCCAACTTAAGGCAGGAATGGTGGTTTGCGACAATGGCACCAACCTCCTCTCTGCCCTCCGACAGGGACAACTGACCCATGTGCCCTGTTTGGCTCACGTCCTTAACTTGGTGGTGCAGCGGTTCTTGGGCAGGTACCCGGGCTTACAGGATGTCCTGAGGCAGGCCAGGAAAGTCTGTGTGCATTTCCGCCGGTCATATAATGCCAGTGCTCGGCTGACGGACCTCCAAAAGGAGTTTAACCTGCCCAAGAACCGCCTAATCTGTGACATGCCCACCAGGTGGAACTCGACGTTGGCCATGCTGCAGCGGCTGCACACGCAGCAGAGGGCCATCAATGAGTACCTGTGCGACTATGGCACCAGGACAGGGTCAGGGGACCTTGGTTTTTTTTCCCCACGCCAGTGGGCCATGATCAGGGATGCATGCACTGTCCTGTCACCATTCGAGGAGGCCACGAGGATGGTGAGCACTGACAGTGCATGCATCAGTGACACTGTCCCCCTTGTCCACCTGTTGGAGCACACGCTGCGTGGAATAATGGACAGGGCACTTGAGGCAGAACAGAGGCAGGAAGAGGAGGACTTCCTTAGCTCTCAAGGCCCCCTTTATCCAGACAGTGTTCCTGCGTGCCCGCCGATCACACAGGAAGAGGACGAGGAGGAGGAGGAGGAGGAGGAGGAAGATTGTGTCAGTATGGAGGTGGAGCCTGGCACTCAGCATCAGCAGTCTTTAAGGGATCAGTCCCAAGGAACACATGGACTTGTACGTGGCTGGGAGGAGGTGGCTGCGGACGTTGTTGTCCTTAGTGACCCAGAGGACTCCGGACCGAATGCCTCAGCAAACCTACGCTGCATGGCCTCCCTGATCCTGCAAAGCCTGCGTAAGGATCCTCGTATTCGTGGTATCAAGGAGAAGGACCAATACTGGCTGGCAACCCTCCTTGATCCACGTTACAAGGGTAAGGTTGCGGACCTTATCTTGCCATCGCAGAGGGAGCAGAGGATGAAACATCTTCGGGAGGCCTTGCAGAAAGGTCTGTGCAACGCGTTCCCAGAGACTGGGAGGTTACAAACTCCTGTTTCTGGACAACGTGTTGCTGAGGCTTCGGTCAGTCAAAGAAGGAGCGGTGGAGAAGGTGGCCGTCTGACCGATGCGTTCAGACAATTTTTTGGTCCGCAGCCCCAAGGTATGATCGGTTCCAGCAACCATCGCCAGCGTCTGTTTTACATGGTGCAGGAATACCTAGGGGCAAGATCAGACTTGGACACCTTTCCCACCGAAAATCCTCTGGGTTACTGGGTCTTGAGGATGGATCACTGGCCAGAGCTTGCACAGTATGCAATTGAGCTACTGGCCTGTCCTGCATCCAGCGTTCTTTCGGAACGCACATTCAGTGCTGCTGGAGGCGTGGTAACCGATCACAGGGTGCGTCTGTCCACCGACTCGGTCGATCGGCTGACCTTCATAAAAATGAATCAGTCTTGGATCACCACCAGCTACCAAGCACCTGATGCAGATGTAACCGAATAATTTTTTTTGAAATCTCAGATCCCTTCAAAGACTGCCTATGCTGATGCTGAGTGACTATCCCTGAGTAATTATCCTCTTCCTCCTCAATCATCACGCTGATAGCTTGTAAGAACATTTTTGGTTCTGGGCGCCACCACCAGTGCCTAAGGCACAATTTTTCAGCCCCTGTTTAACAGGGGCGTGTAATTACAATTTTTGATGCAATACTTTGCAGCAGGGCTCGTTCCTGCGTTCCAACTAGAGTGTCTGTGAGGGGTTGCAGTGTTGTGGCACCAGCACCAGTGCCTAAGACCCAATTTTTCTGCCCCTGTCTAACAGGGGCGTGTAATTACAATTTTTGATGCAATACTTTGCAGCAGGGCTCGTTCCTGCGTTCCAACTAGAGTGTCTGTGAGGGGTTGCAGTGTTGTGGCACCAGCACCAGTGCCTAAGGCCTAATTTTTCAGCTCCTGTTCAACAGGGGCATGTAATTACAATTCTTGATCTAATATTTCACAGCAGGGCCCTGTGAGGGCTTACAGTGTTTTGGCCACAGCAACACCTAAGGCCCAAATTTCTGCTGAGTATATAGGGCAGGACCCTACCTTCAAACATCTAACTTACAAACGACTCCTACTTGCAAACGGTAGGAGACAACAGGAAGTGAGATGAAATCTACCCCTAAGGAAGGGAAATTCTCTCCTGTAAGAGTTAATATGGGAAAACAATTTCTCCTTTCCACTGATGCTTTCCAATCCTTGTTCCACAAAAAAACCCAAATTTTCAAAAAACATTTTTCATTGGGACAAAAAAGTGAGGTGAAATCTTCTGAAGAGGAGGAAAGACGCAAAACAAATGTCACAGGGGTGATAACCCTTCCCTATGTTTTCCAAAAAGCTTAGAAAAGATTTTTTGGCTGGAGCTAAACACATTAAAAATGTTCAAAATTACAAACAGATTCTACTTAACAACAAACCTACAGTCCCTGTCTTGTTTGCACCGCCTGTATACTGCTGTTCAGAGTATATAGGGCCTGGTGGCCCCACACCTTTCCTTATTTTAATTTGGGTGTGGGGTTCCCCTTAATATCCATACAAGACCCAAAGGGCCTGGTAATGGACTGGGGGGTACCCATGCCGTTTGTCTCACTGATTTTCATCCATATTGCCATGACCCGACATGACATTAAACCCGCAAGCAGTTTTAAATGAGATTTTTTCCTTTAAAAATGACATTTGGTGCAGGGACTGTTCTAAACATGGGAAACACGCGTCACTTTACAGGCATACTATAGACACCCCCCAGGTACGATATTTAAAGGAATATTTCACTTTTTTTTTTTTACTTTAAGCATCATTAAAATCACTGCTCCCGAAAAAACGGCCGTTTTTAAAAGTTTTTTTTGCATTGATACATGTCCCCTGGGGTAGGACCCGGGTCCCCAAACCCTTTTTAGGACAATACCATGCAAATTAGCCTTTAAAATGAGCACTTTTGATTTCGAACGTTCGAGTCCCATAGACGTCAATGGGGTTCTAACGTTCGTGCGAACTTTCGGTCCGTTCGCGGGTTCTGGTGCGAACCGAACCGGGGGGTGTTCGGCTCATCCCTAGTATTCAGTTAGTCTCACATTCATTTGAGATTGCAGTTAAGCCAAACATTGTATATGTGTAAACTGTGATTTGCTGAACCGGGCTCCTGCCTCTTGCTACTATTTGTGTCTATCTAGAATATTGTCTGTATTACCAGACAGACTGTGTAGCCCATTCAAACATTGGAAAAAACCTAAGGCGGATCAGTAAATGTCAAGCAACCAAGGTGTGTTGGCCTATAGAAAACAAAGGAACCCATTATAACCAGAGGTTTCTCAGGGGTAGTGCTACACTATCTTACATACAGTTGGTTCTCTTCAGGCGGAACTTCACCCTAAAAGGGTAGTTCCACTTTAACACCTCCTTCCCCCCTCCTCTCACACTTTTGTTTTTTTTTTTGTTTTTGTTTTGTTTTTTTTTGTGGGGGGGAGTGGGTAAATAGTGTTTAACAGAAGTTATCTACCCACCCACTCGCAACTTTCTGGGAAAAAGTTAACAGATCCCAGAAGGCTGTGGAACCATTTACAAAGTGCAGCACAGATCATACATGCACAGTGGGAAGCTGGCTGTGAAGGCACATAGAGTCATAGCCAGCTTCTCTTAGTAAACATGCTTGTGCTAGGGACCAGCCAAGGACCGGCCCGGGTGAGGAGGGTGCTGGATCTTTAGACTGGTACAGTAAGTGTCATTATTTTTAAAAGTCAGTAGCTACAGTATTATAGCTGCTGACTTTTAATTTTTTTTTTTTTTTTTTGTTAAAACTAAAGATCCTCTTTTAGGTCCACATAAAACAAATAGCTTTTGTAGCATTCTCCAGTAATCCCCTTGGATACACATGAGTACAGTACTGTAGCGGTACACCCGTGAGGGCTGCTAATAGACTCTGTACCCCACTGATTACCTTGACTCTGCAAATCCTCAATTACCTCTGACACCTTGGGTTCAGTCATCTTACCAACTCTATTAGTAAATAGAGTCTCACACAGTATTAAAGAAGCAGTTCAAGTATGTTTACTGTATTAGTGAAAACACAAAAATAGTTATATCTCAACTTTGTCAGATAGTAAGAAAACACTCTTACAAACAGATATTTTATCTATACTTATCAAAAAGGCAATACAATGGTGCAAAGTTACTTTAACTGTAAATGAACACAAATATTAACCCAATCACAGAAACCTATGTGAACAGGTTAATAGGAGGGTAGACAACTAGCACTATATCTTCTGTTCCAGGTTTCTCCCTTCTGCCTCCTCAACTCACAGGCCATTAAATCTTGCACAATATAAAGAAACAATATACAGACTATTATATTCAAATTGGCTGGCTCCCTTTAGATGAAGTCCAAGGCAATTAAAACAGATGAGGGAAAAGGATAACAAATGGTAAAAAGGGTATTCCTTGAAATCCAGAAGTCTTCAGCTAGCCTCTTTGTGTTGTAACTAAAGCAATCCTTGATAACAGGGTATAACAAATTTGGCAGAACCTCAGGTTATCCTTGTTGTATTGTGACTTCCTTTTATATGACCCTAATGGTGTTATCCAGTATAGCTACTAGAATCAATAATGTGAACTGGGCATAGACGTCTGCTTTCAGTAAAAAAAAAAATTATAAGAGAAAAATGGGGTAATTGGCGCTACCTACATGCTAAAGGGTGATCTACTAAGTCACTCTTTAGTCGCTAACTGTTAAATCGCAGTGATAAAATTAACCCCCTTCCCCTAGACAAGGGTGTAATGGAGTGAAAAGATCCACCTGTGTGTGAACAAAGCTCTCAGCCTAAAGCCAAAGAGTGTGCTGAGCCCTCACTAAAGATCTAAATCCTACCAAAGGGAAAGGGTGATGAATAATAATGATCCAGTGCCTAAAAATAAGCAAAGTCCACAGGATAATGCAAAAAAAACCAGTGCAAAAAAACAAAAAAATGCAAAAAAAAAAAAAATCGCACAAAAAAACAAAAGCAGCACAATAATCGCACCACCTATAAAAAACGCATAGATGCATCCATTCAAAATGTGAGTAAATGTTTTGTTTTGGTAAGTTGTTACAGGTGACTTGCAGTGCTCATAAAATCTTGACAGGTGACTTGCGTGCTCCCCCTCATGGGTCCCTACTCACCAGCTCCTATAACCCCTGCAGGGGTAATACGCATGTAGAAGCGGTGTCAGGTGTCAGCATCCACAGTCCCTCAGACAGCCTCCAGATATCCAACCAGTGGCAAATGTATCATGTCCCTCATGGAAAAGAAAAATCGGGTCCCATTGTGTAGTATTCAAAAAAGTTCAATTTATTTAAAACGTATTTAGTTTAAAAAACACCCTCAGAAGAGGCAATGAAAGATAAATAAAAATACATAAAAACACAGACAGAGGACAAGTTCCATGCAGCATAGGTGCTTTCCAGAAAAACAGCACTGATGTCTGCTTTCAGTGTTCGTCATAAAATAACTGACTTCAGTGGAAATACAGGTAACACCAGCCGAACTGTGTAAATTATGTCTGAAAGCAGGGTCTTTAACAATAAGATCACCACTCTGGAACTCAGATACAGTTGGCAAGGATGCAGATGATGAGAAGACTCTAACAGGAACTCTCTCTCTCTGTATCCTGGCTCTGGGAAATGGCGCCCACCGCGCCACGCTGCAGCCCACTGGGATCTGAACTGCAGGCGTCTCTGGATGACCTGGAACACCCTCCGGTCCACTGCAGGGAAGAAGCGAAGCTGTCTGCAGAGATCCCTCTGGGTATAGCTGACCGGCTCGCCGCTGTGTAGGCCACAAATAAACAGCAGCTTACTATCACACAGACCTCCTGCTGGCAGAGTCAAACGGCATCCCGAGAGGCTGATGTAGGCCACGCCAGCCCTTTTTCTATCCTTTCCCAGCAATCTGTTCTGTCCACTCAGCATTATGTTAATTGTAGTTCAGATCAGTCCTGCTGGCATAGTCACTTCAGCATTCTGAACTACACATCCCATGATGCTTTGCTCTCAATCCTATCCCAGGAAAAGGAATTTGACACATAGAGTCCAGCAAACACTAGAGGGAGACAACCCTAAATTAATAATCCAAAAAAAGTCTATGGATTGCAGGCATAATAGCCAGTCCTGGCTAAAGTCTCCCCCCATTTGAATTTTTTGGCCCTCAAAGACACAGAGACATCAACCTAATAACTTTGTGAGAAGAAAAGGTTACTAACAAATGTATAATAACATCAACCACAATCTAAATTCAACAGATATTACCACACCTCTGGATTTTGCTGAAACCATTTATATACACTTTCAGTTAATTCAAACTCAGTTTTTGAACAGGCCAGGGCAATTGCCATGTCCCACCCACTGGTGTCAGAGGTCAGAGCAGAGTCGCCCCCTACCCAATTAACGGTAGAGGGATTAGGCATGGAAACTTGCCTTCAAATTAGTCAGGGCTGGGCTCAGCCCTTCCTTCTCTGAGCTGGCCGCTCAGCTGTCGACTAATTGCCAACTCCTATCTCTCCACAGGTACTCAGCTGTTGATGATATCCTGCTCGTCAGTCCTGCCTACTTAAGCCGTTCAGATAAGAGGATCTCAGCCTTTGCCTTAGTCAGCATCACAGAGAGGCTCTCTTGCATTCCTTTTAAAAGACTTGCTTGGCTGACATCCCTTCTGGCTCCAGATCCTGCTTGCTGTTTTACTACGCTCATCTCCAGCTTCCTGATGTTTGGCTTGTCCGACTATCTGTTCTGGTTCCTGAACTCTGGCTATGTTTTGACTACATTTGTTCTATTTATTTTTATTATTAAACAAGTGTGATTTAACTGTACCTCTGTCTCGGCCTGATTTTATGGTTTCTGACAGTAGGCGAAGGCCATGAATTCAGAAGATACAGTCAATCCACTTGTTGGTAATTTCCAGATTGGATGTGCAAGATCACTGCATGGATCATGACTGCTGAGGTGCAATAAGCCCAGGTCCCATTCAAATTACCATACCGCTTAGCGTACCTTACCCCTTCTTCCCATCCAATAAAAACCACGTACAACCATTAACGTTGGAAAGGGAAAGGCCACAGCTTTATTTAACGCAAACATAAAATTAACTCTTTTAAACCGTGCCAGTCACAGTTGCACTGTGAGCACTCAACTACAAATGTAAAAGGGAGATGAAGGAGGGGCCTGTCCTTACCATAAGTGCCGGACCGGCCGTCAATCTCCCAATTACCATCAGGGCATAAAAAAGGGTTCCATATTTGCTGGCAAGGTCACCAAAACCGCCACCAGCCAGTCAGTAATCTACTGACGGGCGCCCCACCGCAGCCAGCGCCTGTTCCACCCCCCTCTGAAGTCCCAGGTTAAAAATGTCCATGCCAATTTCGTTGAGATGAACACCATCCCTCCTCAACAAGTCAGTGTTGTTCCCCTCCAAATCTTTGTGACGGACGACGACCCCCCCAATCCTCCGAACAAATTTGGACACTTGAGCGTTGACCTTCCTGCGAAAATTTTCCAAACAGGGTTCAGGGACTTCTCTTGCCCATATTGAGCGAGGGACAATTTCTGACCAGACGAAAGTCATACTGGTAAACATTGCAAGGCACTGAGCAATATCGCCCTTAATGGCAGCAATTAGATTCACGGACCGGGTGTAACCTACATCATTCCCGCCAGCGTGAACCACGAGGACAATGTGACCGGACACACGGGTACGGAGCTGCCAACATTCCGACAGTACCTGATGCCAACGCAGCCCGCGCAGGCCAAGCCAGCAAATTCTTGCCACATTGGATGAGAGTCCCAAATTTCTCCCATAATTGCGGATCTCTGCACGACGAGCCGCCCAGAAGATAAAGGAATCACCCAGTATCCATACTTGAGCCGGGGGGAAACCTGAAATTAACACAAAAGATGAGGGCGAACATACAGCGAGAAACGAGATGACTCCCATCTACCCAGCCGCTAAAGTTCCGTATCGAAAAACCCTAAGCCAGAAGCAGCGGTTGTAGCGCCTATGCGAAACTAATGAGTCGAAAAATCGCCTGCGGGTAAGCCTAAGGCAAAAACGAAAAACCTTCAAAAATTGAAACCGACTCAACGAGGATGAGTCAGCATGCACAAAAAACGTGGGGGATGGGGGGCGCGCAGAAAGAAAAGGAAAAGCCAGAGACACTGGGCAAAATGGGCCGCCACAGTGGTGCAGCACCACTCGGCGGCCCCTGCCAAAACTGTCAGTCTTTGAGGAGCGCAAGAAAACCGTGACGCTGCGCTCCAACAAAGAAACATCCTCCGACCGAATACCCCCAGGGGACGACCTGGATTTTGCAACTAGTTCCCCAATGCAAAAAGACCCAAAAAATGCCCATGAAAAAGCCACTCGAAAAAGCAAGGTCTCGAACTCGGATGAGCACACCTCCGGCAACATAGCCAAAATGTCCGATAAGATCTGAAGGGAAATGGGGCGCCTGGAATCTGGAAGATGTGTGATGCGTTTCCAGCCCCTCAATATCCGACGCACTGGAAAAGCTTTCGTGACATCCCCCCACCCCAGGAGTTGAAACCAAAAAGATAGGGCGGACATGGCAGAAGAGACAGTGGAACCCGACACGCCCTTTTCCTGTAACTGAACCAGGTAAGCAAATAAGACCAAACGTCTATCATCCGGAGAGGAAATAGAGAACTCACCGCCCGACGCTTGTGACCATTCGTGCCAGACCCGACAATACGACGCCCACGTCCGCGGAGAAAGCGACGACCGAAGCAGTTCTAGCAATCCCCGGAAACGAGGTTCCATAAGTGGGCCGGACAGGGGAGGCCCTCCAGCGAAGTCGACGGAGCCAAGGAATGAAAACGAGGGAACTGTTGGCAGGAAAGAGCATCAGCAATGTCATTAGAAACTCCCGGCGCGTGTTTCGCCTTAACATAAATGTTAAAATGCAAACATCTTAAAACTAAAAAACGCAACAGCGAAACCACCAGAGGGGAACTGGCCGATTGTTTGTTAACTACCTGCACTACACTCATATTGTCTGACCAAAAGATCACCTGATGATTGCGCAACTGTTCACCCCAAAGCTCCACCGCTACAATGATCGGAAAAAGCTCCAAAAGGGTGAGATTGGGAATTACAAACAGATTCTACTTAACAACAAACCTACAGTCCCTGTCTTGTTTGCACCGCCTGTATACTGCTGTTCAGAGTATATAGGGCCTGGGGGCCCCACGCCTTTCCTTTTTTAATTTGGGTGAGGGGTTCCCCTTAATATCCATACAATACTCAAAGGGCCTGGTAATGGACTGGGGGGTGGGGGGTACCCATGTTGTTTGTCTCACTGATTTTCATTCATATTGCCGGGACCCGACATTACATTAAAGCCGCAAGCAGTTTTAAATGACTTTTATTCCTTTAAAAATGTCATTTTGTGCAGGGACTGTTCTAAGCACAGGTAACACGCGCCACTTTACAGGCATACCATAGACACCCCCCAGGTACGATATTTAAAGGAATATTTCACTTTTTTTTCACTTTAAGCATCATTAAAATCACTGCTCCCGAAAAAACGTCAGTTTTTAAAACTTTTTTTGCATTGATACATGTCCCCTGGGGCAGGACCCGGGTCCCCAAACCCTTTTTAGGACAATGTCATGCAAATTAGCCTTTAAAATTAGCACTTTTGATTTTGAACGTTTCCTGTCCCATAGACTTCAATGGGGTTCTAATGTTTGTGCGAAGTTTTGGTCCGTTCGCAAGTTCTGGTGTGAACCGAACCTGGGGGTGTTTGGCTCATCCCTAATTCTCACGTTTAGATCAAAGTTCCTTTTATTCCTTGATTTCCTGGCTGAGGTATGTTCTATAGCTTTCCCATATGCTTACCGCAAGTTCTTCTTCAGCCTTTCAACATAACCTCTGTGAGAGGTCAAAGAAGTGTTGTCAATGGAAGTGCCAAAAACTCAATAGGAAGGCAAGCTTCTCTCCCAAACATAAGGCAATATGGAGAATAACCAGTGGCATCACCCACAGTACTGTTATAAGCATGTACCACAGCTGCAATATGATTTCCCCCAGTGCTGTTTCTTCTCCGAGGGTAGAGTCCCCAACATATTCAACAAGGTATGGTTAAACCTCTCAGGCTGAGGACCCCTTGTGGGTGGTAAGGCGTGGTCCGAGACTTCTTTATGCCTAGCAATGTGCACAGCTGATGGACTAACTGACTCTCAAAGTCTCTTCCTTGATCGGAGTGGATTCTGACAGGCAACCCATAATGCACAAAGAACTTCTCGACAAGGACTTTTGCCACAGTGATCGCCCTCTGATCTTTGGTGAGACAGGCCTGCGCATATGGGGTGAAATGGTCAGTCACCACCAAGATGTTATTTCTTCCACCTGTATCAGGCACAGGAAGTCTTACACTGGATACATGCTAGACAGGAGTGACAATAGCTCTTTATCTCCCCTCTCATATTGGGCCAGTAGAACCTCTAATTAGGCGGAAAAGTCCTCTCTGTTCCTAAATGCCCATGGACATCATGCAAAGAGGTCAGGATGGTTGAACGATGTTTCTCAGGAAGGCATAACTACCATTTCTCCTCCCCACCCTCTGAAGAACCTCGCCTATACAGTGCTCTATCCCTTAACTGCAATCTGTTCCATTCCCGATGTAGAATCTTAGCTTCATTCACCAGGCTCTTTAACAGTAACAGTAAACTTTAACAATAATCTGGGGTCCTGCTTGTTCAGGGCTTGAATAGCCAGATCCCTTCTTAAATCTCTTTTGGACAACTGAGGAAGGCCCTCACCTTGAACTTGCGTCAGCCCATAGTAGCGTCAGGGTATGCCAGAGGGTGAACTCCAATAGATTCTGCGATTCTGCGATTCAAGATCTGCATCTTGATTTCCTGCCCCAGATCAGTACTTTAAGCTCAACTGGAATCCGGCCAAGGCAGCCAGCCATCTGTGTCCTGTCGCATCCAATATGGCTGAAGTCAAAGTGTAGGTCAAACCATTATTATCTGTCTTTACTACAAACTCAGCTCCATTTAAGTAATCCTTCAATTTGTCTACTACTGCCCATTTTAGAGCCAGGAACTCCAGCTTGTGAACGGGGTAGTTTATTTCAGACAGGGTAAGGCTACGACTTACATAAGCCAAGACCGGGGTTTCAGTGAGACTCTTCTTTAATTGCCAAAATGCTTTTTCACACTGATGAGACCATTGATCTTGTACTGATTCTCCCTTCCTGTGACTACCGGACTTCTTTGCCTTGGGTCCATCCTCTCCTTCTCCCGTGGCAGCTTGTAACAGTTCATTGAGAGGCCGAGCAATCTTGGCGAAGTTTGCCACAAACCGCCGATAATAAGAGCAGAACCCCAAGAAAGATCTTAATTCAGTCACAGTCCTTGGCATAGGCCATGTAGTAACAGCCTCCAACTTCTTCGGGTCCGTGGCAACCCCTCCTGCAGAGACAACATGACCCAAATACGTAACAGAGGTTCTGTAGAACTGACACTTCTCCAAGGACAGTTTCAATCCCTCTTCATGGAGCCATGAAAAAACCTTCTCTAACCAGGCTTCATGTTCTTCTAATGTTCTTCCAAACACAATGATGTCGTCAAAATACACTAATACTTCTACTAGGTTCATGTCCCCTACCGTTCTTTACATCAATCGCTGTAAGGTCACTGGGGCCCCTGACAATCCCTGGGGCATTCGACTGAACACATAAAACCCCAAAGGGCAGATGAATGCAGTTTTTTCTCTGTCTTCCGGGTGCATGGGGATCTTGTAGTACCCACTCTTCAAGTCAAGTACACTAAACCATTTAGCTCCAGTAAGACACTGGAGAGCATCCTCAATGCGAGGGGTTGTGTACTGATCACGAATAGTGCAGTAATTTAAAGTCCAGTAGTCAAAACGAATGTGTAGTGACCCATTCTTCTTCCACACCACCACAATAGGGGACTCATAGGGACTTCTGGAGTCCTAAATGACCCCTGACCTTTTCAATTCAGCCAACTGCTCTCGAAGGTCTTCCAGGTCAGTGAGAGGTGTTCTCCTAGCTTGCTCTCGAAAAGGCTTATCCTCTTGCAACCAAATTTGGTGCTGAGTGCTCTTGGCACATCCTACTTTAAACTCATTCTTTAAAAAAAAATTTCTCCCATCTCAGCAGCTGCGACTTCATTCTTTGTTGCCATACAGGTGGTAAAACTTCAGCACAATGCTGGAACTCCTTCCGCATCTGCTGACCATCATCTCTACCAGTAGTCTCTTCAGGAAGCACAGAGGTAGCTGCACTCCACCAACATGCGCGCCCCTAGCGTGATCGGATGATCTGTGACATTCCAAAGACTAATTGACACTTTTTTCCAGTTCGGGACAGGTCCTTAGTGGGGACCAATTCAGGAACCATCTCTAATCCAACAGCTCTAGCTTGTTCATCAGTTTCTAATACAACAAAGGGGGCCCGGTTGGTCCCAGGTCAGCTTGACAGTGGCTTTCAAATGAGCAACTTGAAATTATAGTCAATAGTGCACAATGTGGGTCTGTGACTATGATTTAACAACAGGGTACAGAACTTCCGTAGCTGTAAACCAACATCTCGATATGGGGCATCAAAATGGAAACATCAGGAAGTAAGATAGGATGGGTACTCTTACCAGATGACGTGGACTCCACTGTCGTATGACAAGGAGTCAATGGTGCATGGAGCCAAACCTAGGCTGGGAAACGATATCCGGAACGGTGAAACCTCTGTCTCACTTCTCGACCTCTCTGGTGGGGTGAAGAAACATCAGGAAGGGCCGCCAACTGGATATCAACCAATAGACCTCAAGGATGTATTCCAAGGAGAAACCGGGGACAAATTTGATCCAGACCCCGTGATGGAAGTAAAGCTACTGGAAGGCAGTTTCTTGCATCGGGATAATATGCAAATAAAAAATAAAAAGCTTCTGCATAGTGCAGGTAAACCAGGGATTTTTATTTCTAAAAATACCATACAGAAAATGGATAAAAGTGATCACAATTAAAATAAAATCTAAGCAGCGTACGGAAGGGGAGATCTCCCCTTCCGTACGCTGCTTAGATTTTATTTTAATTGGTTGATATCCAGTTGGCGGTCCTTCCTGATGTTTCTTCACCCCACAAGAGAGGTCGAGCAGTGAGACAGAGGTTCCACCGTTCCGGATATCGTTTCCCAGCCTAGGTTTGGCTCCATGCACCATTGACTCCATGTCATACGACTGTGGAGTCCACGTCATCTGGTAAGAGTACCCATCCTATCTTACTTCCTGATGTTTCCATTTTGATGCCGCATATCGAGATGTTGGTTTACAGCTACGGAAGTTCTGTACCCTGTTGTTGACTCATAGTCACAGACCCACATCGTGCACTATTGACTATAATTTCCAGTCTCACATCATTTTTATTGGTTCATACCAGTTCCTCTTATTAATTTGAGTTTGGAACCATCCATTTACCATATGTGGACACTCTATACTGTGTTTGTTCATTTCACTTCACTTATGGTTTTTGCACATATGCTTTACTGTTCAGTACAGCATCTCTTACTTAATTGTTTCACTACACCCTAACTTTCCAATACTTTTTAGCGCTGCATTTTTTTCTAGTTACCAGTTATTGTTTGTCACAATGTATGCAGCTGCTGGCTTACATATATTTTATTTTTGTTATTAGAGCGCAGTGTTTCATATTCTCTTGTATCTTAAATGAGCAACTTCTCCAGGCTACAACACTCTCTCCCTGGTCTCCAACTTCCACAGGCGTCCTACTCCCTCTGCTCTCTTGCCACACGCCGACAGGCTTGAAGTAACTGGGGATGGATCTTGTTAGGGATGGGACCATCTTCTCCCAATACAGATGACAACAGTCTCCTCACAAGGTCAGTGTTTGTCCCAATCAATATTGAATTCCGTCTGGCCCCTGGTGGCCTGGGGCACACAACTGCCGAGGTGTCAAATGTTTCCTTTCTCCCAACAGCTGCTCATCTGAAGGATATCTGAGTGGGTATATACCCATCATATGGGCACTTGACAGTTCCAATTCCCCAGATCTCCAGTTCTTCAAGTTTGCGTGAAGGAATGTGACTCAGGTACTTGTGATAGAAGTCTTGATATAAGAGCGTGACTTGGGCCCCAGTGTCTAGCAAGGCCCTAGTGTAAATACCCTCCACTTGTACAGACACAATTGGGGATGGCCCCACTAATCTCTCTGGGAAGCTCTCTGGGTTGTTTCTAGTAGAGTTGGGTCTGCAATCTCTCTTTGGTGTATTCTGAGAGGACCTAACAGTGGCCCTAGGTGGTAATAAGACATTGACCCTCTGTGCCTGGGTCCCTGACCCCGGTGATGGGTTACTTGACTGCAAAGGTAGCAAGAGTGTCAATGTCAGGCCTTTCTTCTGGGGCCTTTTCTTGGCCTCCCTCCTCTTTCCAATCTTAGAGCTCTGTTTCTTGTTGGGGTTCCCAGCTGTCTCCTTCACTTAGACCCCTAAAAGTTTCCTGCCTTCTGATCTAGGAACAACTTTTGTAATACTTTCAGAAATTATGCCAACAGTTCAGCATTTCTTTCCTTGTGTGGACACTGCGCCTTGTAGTGCCCTGGCTCCCCACACTTAAAACACTTGCGCATGGGGGGCGTGGCCTGGACAGCAATGTGAGAGGACGTGTGTGACCGGAGCTCCACTCGTGGCGATCCTTCTACCCTCATCCTGCACCTGAAAACCGGCCTGAAACCCATCCAAAACCCTCTGTATCGGCGGCGCAGACATTCCAGATCATTTCCACTCCAAAGCGGCGAAACAACGCTGGCTCCTCTTCCCTGGACAGATACCGAAGGACGGAGCGGGACACAGAGGAGCAAGATGGCGCCGCGCCAACAACACACGCGGCACCCCCCTCAGACTCCACAGCAGACGGGACGGCTAAGGTACTGGAAGCTATATCACTATGCCAGACTACCCTAACGTCTAAAATTGAGGAAGTTAAGGTGGACATATCCCTTATAAGACACGACATGACTAAATTAAGGGAGAGGGTCACTGAAGCTGAGACCAGGATAGGGCGGGCGGAGGACATCTTACACCCCTTGCAACACTCTCATGAAGATCTGCAGAGACAGTTGCAACAACTAGCACAGAAACATGACGACCTTGAGAACCGGTCTCGCAGGTCCAACCTGCGTTTTATCGGCCTACCTGAGGGCGCGGAGGGTACAGACCCTGCCACCTTCCTGGAGAAAATCCTAATAAACGCATATGGCAGAGATACCTTCTCTACTACTTTCGTGGTGGAGCGCACCCATCGCATGCCAGCACGCCGTCCACCTGAAGGAGCACCACCCCGCACCTTTATTGCAAAATTACTGAACTTTAAAGATCGCGACGCTGTACTGCGAATGGCTAGGCTCAAGGGTAACATTCCCTATCAATCTGGATTTATATCAGCATTCCCGGATTTCTCTGCTGAGGTGCAGAAGCAGCGTGCACGCTTCACGGAGGTCAAACGCCGGCTACGTGTGCAACACATTAAATATGCAATGCTGTTCCCAGCTCGTCTCCGCGTGGTTGGAGAAGACCGAGTGCACTTCTTTGAGGATCCTGCTTTGGCCTCGGACTGGATAGATCACCAAGATGCTGCAAGAAATCGCCCAGCATAACAGCACTATCGCCCTAACCCTGAAGTAAGTGCCTTCTTCTATTGATGATCAGGAACACTATAGTCCCACAATGACTCATGCCCAACAACTACACGCTACCCGATTTCCTGGCCCCCAAAATAGTTCTGACGAGACTTCTGCCACTAAGTCGCTCTAACATTCAGAACGTTCCCTAACCCTACTTCAGAACTGTTAAACTAACCTCAATAGACAGTTCCCACAGTGGACATGCTGCAGTTGGCGACATCACACAACATGGAACATGGAACTGACAGCCTCATCCCACCGCTGAATCATCACACCCAGCCACTGGGGGTACTTCAAGACCACTCCATAACCCTGGACACATATCCTCATTTTGCTTCCCCCTTTTTCCCTTTTTGGGGGTTTTTTCAATTCTTTTGCTTTTCCTTATTGGTGACAATACCCTAGGCCCTGATGCCGCAGCGGAGCATAGGCTCAGGTTAATGTGACACACCCACGGTAGTGGGCCGCAAAGGTTACGCGTTCTCCATTGCTGGATTTCTATCCAGAATCTGTTCGCACCCAAAGGTTGCTGGTTATACTGCCACCGGCGTTGCCAAATAGGCTCCTGCTGGTGGGGGTACGTTCAAAAGTGCAATACCCTTTTCTTTTTCTATTTTTGATCCCTGATAGCTATATGTGCTCAATTTTGGGTCAATGCACTAGTTTTGGGATATATACCCCAGCCAAGTTCGGGAGGCTGAGGGTTGGGAGGGGGTTAAAGGGCAATGTTAAGTTAAGAACCATGTTTAATGCTATTTCATGTCTCAGAATGTTAATGCACAGTCATTCTCTTGCATTGAGGGGGACGGTGGGAAGTATACCAAAGTGCGGAGTGGGCTGGGGTGCTCGCCCCCAAAATATTTCACGTCCAACCCTCCAATATTTGCCAATACGGTACTATGGCTAATGTAAAATTTCTCTCCTGGAACGTCCGGGGGCTCCGAGACAAAATCAAGCGCACGGCGATATTCAATATACTTAAATCTTATAGAGCAGACATTATAGTCCTTGCAGAAACACATGCCACAGGACAACTTCAACGAGCGTTGAAGCGCCCCTGGATTGGCTGGGCTTTCCACTCCACCCACACTCCGCACTCCCGGGGAATTTCAATTCTTATAGCCAAAACCACCCCATTTGCAATTTTTCGGTTTGTACAGACCCACAAGGCAGGTATATATTCTTACACTGTACACTTAATGGAGTACAGTACTTAATAATGGCATTTTATATTCCCCCCATACAGCTCCACCTTAATCACAGAGGGATTATTGTATATGACTCTGCACCCCAACATCCAAAGCATCTGGTTAGGGGACTTCAATATGGTACTCAACCCTCGCATAGACAGACTACAAACACACTCAAATCCCCACCCCCCGGACACCACTAGATTTGGGCGCACACTAACGGAATTTTCACTAACTGACACTTGGAGATACAAATACCCCAATACCACGATATACTCTTGTTTCTCGGCGACACACTCTACTATGTCCCGGATTGATCTTATCCTAATATCAGATACCCTAATTCCCCTACTGACTGACTCAGGATACCACACTAGATCCCTGTCAGACCACGCCCCATGCTGGGCCACGTTAAAACTGGCCCCAAACAGTGGCCCCCGTACTTGGCGCCTACACCCCTTCTGGCTAGCTACACTAAAGGACCAAGAGGATATTCACAGTGAATGGAAATATTATTTTGACACTGACAGGAACACAGCCCCTGTGGGTATGGTATGGGAAGCATTTAAACTCCACGTTCGCACTATATTGTCTTCCCGAATAAATAGAGCCAAAGCCTCTTCCAAAGCTATTTTGTGCCAGGCCTCTGCTAGACTGGACCTGATTACTGGGGAGTTCCAAAAAGATCCCTCACAGGAAAGGGCATCGGCACTCAAACTCCAAACCCGCCTTGTAGACCAGCTACACTTTGAAAAAGCTAAACAAAAACTTTTCTTTGTGAAGCAACGGATTTTTGAACAAGGTGAACGAGCGGGCAAATTATTAGCATACCTCGCGCGTCAGGATATGAGTCCACCAGTGGTGGTTACACTCCAGGGGCCAGACTCTGTCACATATTCAGACCCTCCATCAGTGGCAAAGGCCTTTCAAACATATTTTATGGATCTATACTCCTCGAAAGTCCAAGTCACTACACAAGAGACCCAGGTCTTTCTCAAGGACATCCCCTTTCCCCAACTGACGGAATCTCAGGTCACTGAGCTAGAAGCCCCCCTCAACTTGGATGAGATAGCACTTGCCATAGCATCCCTGGCACCAGCGAAAGCCCCTGGGGGCGATGGTTTGCCACTCGACTTCTATGCAGCCTACTCGGAAATCCTCGTCCCCGAGCTATTGCTACTGTTTAACCATATATTCGAAACCGAGACCCTACCTGAATCCCTTCGCCAAGCAGTGATCATTGTGATTCCCAAACCAGGCAAGGACCCCCACCACCCAGAATCCTACCGTCCAATTTCGCTCCTCCAAGCAGATATTAAAATCCTAGCTAAAATTTTGTCTATGCGTCTTAACCAAAACATTCTCTCCTTAATAAATTCGGATCAAACGGGGTTCATGCCCGGCATGAACACAGCCATGAACTTACGCCGCTTATATATGAACATCCAAGCTGATCATGAGAATGTAGGAGACAGGGCGGTGGTGGCGTTAGACGCCGCAAAAGCTTTTGATTCGGTGGAATGGGGGTACCTGTGGGAATGCCTCAAGGGGTTCGGATTCGGGCCCAAGTTTATCAAATGGGTTAAAATATTATACTACTCCCCCCTGGCTAGGGTGGTAGTTAATGGGCACACGTCCGACCCTTTCCCCCTCGGACGTGGAACCAGACAGGGATGCCCGCTGTCCCCGCTACTCTACGCCCTGGCTGTGGAACCCCTGGCCATTTCACTCAGACTAAGCCCAAACGTACGAGGACTGACCAAAGGACCCCTTACAGAAAAACTGAGTTTATACGCCGACGACATGCTCCTATATCTAGAGGACACTGGCCCTTCACTCCGAAAAGTCCTCGATATTATCGGGGCGTTCGGAGAGCATTCGGGGCTGACTATGAATTGGTCCAAATCACAGATTCTCCCCCTTGACCACTCACCCCCCCCTCATCATGCGGCCTCCTTGCCACTACAAAGAGTGGCCTCAATTAAATATCTGGGCGTGACTATTACAAGAGATCTCAATGAATTCATAGCAAACAACATCGAACCACTCTTTCCCCTCCTAAAATCTCGCACTCAATCCTGGGCCAGACTCCCTTTAGGAGTAATGGGGAGAATCAATTTATTTAAAATGATACTCCTGCCAAAACTCTTGTATATATTTTGGAACTCCCCAGTGCTACTCCCACTAGAAATCTTCAAAAAGATGGATCAAATCATCAACACTTTCGTTTGGGGGTCCAATAGGCACAAACTTGCTTGGAACACGCTTAAAAATCCAACCTCGTCAGGAGGAGCGGCCATACCAGACCTACACACCTACTATATAGCTGCACAGCTCTCTCATTTCTATCATATTCACAAGACCGACGAACTCAGATATCAAACTTTGGTATGCGAAAGACCGAATGATGATATGTACTCCCCACTACAAGTTCTATTTAGAAACGAGAGTAGGAGACGAACAAATAAGGTGCGGCACCCGTTGCTATACCAGCATTGTTATGTCTGGGGAAAAGCGGTCAAAATGTCCAACATCGATTTTTTCCATTCACACACACCTCTATGGCACAACCCCCTCATGAGGGAACTACTGACCCTGCAGGGCGCTAACAGGTGGGCTGCAAGGGGCATAGTGTTCCTCTTCCAGGTTATCAACATATTTGGGGTCAGACACTTCCAAACACTCTGTGAAGAGTTCGACCTTCCATCTACCATGCAATTTAGCTATTTGCAACTAAAACACGCGCTTCAGGCGCAATTTGCAAACGGCTTTCCCAACCCGCAGACGCTCCCACTGGTGGATATCATCACAGGCTCCTCTCCAGAAAAACTAATATCCAACCTATACACCGCATTACGAACTGACACCACATCCAGAATAGTAAACATAGCAAGGTTCAAGTGGGAGATGGACTTCGGCCAAATAGACATCACTGACTGGGACACTATATTGGAAAATGTACGGAAAACCTCACCTAAACTACCCGAACGCCTGACCCAACTATACATTATCCATAGGTCCTATCTCACACCTGCCAGAATAGCCAAATTCTCTCCAAGCCAGAACCTAAATTGCCCCAGATGCCTAGGCACCCCATGCTCCTTTTTTCACTTGATCTGGTCATGCCCAGTAATAAGTGAATACTGGATGCAGATTGTAAAATTCCTCCATGACCATATGGGCTCACCACTACAATTAGACCCAAGACCGTGCCTACTGGGCCTATTCCCAGACACCTTGTCCAGGCCCCTAGATACACTTCTCAGTGAAACACTCTTTAGTGCTAGGAAACTAATTGCCAAACACTGGTTGAGAACCACTTCTCCTTCTATCCAGGACTGGTTGAGAGAGGTGAATGCTTCCCTGCCATATAAAAAGGTACTTTACATACATAGGGGATGTCCCAAAAAGTACCATAAAATATGGAGCACATGGCTAACCAACGATAATACCTGTACTACATAATCACTAAGATATACCTGCAAGAATATAGAGGATACGTCTGTCTTTACCCTAGATAAAAATTCTTGGGAAATGCCTAACTTTATATTAACACTACAATGTAAATGGCTAACCAAGGTATAATGTTAAAATTTGTACGCACCATTACCCTCTTAATCCGATGTAAACAATGATGGAAATGCAAGATAGAATATTTGTACTGCTCATAACCACTGATGCTGATGACATGACATGCTTCTTCTATTTGTATGATGTTTTTTTGTCGACAATAAACATGTTCTTTTTAAAAAAAAAAAAAAAAAACACTTGCGCATACCGGTCCTTTAGGCCTGTGCTTTGGCTTGAGCCTCCATAACATACATCAAAACTTGTTGCACCTGCTCTTGAACTTGGGCTCCAGTGTCTGGTGACTTAACTGGGGTATCTTTGGGCGTTGATTGTGCCACAGGAGCCTTTTGGCACTCCCCTCACTCTGACTCCTCATCACTTTCCAGCACACTGGTGTCCACTTAAGCTGACTGAGCTGCAACTTTCTCTGCCTTCTGAGGGGTCTTCACCAAAACCAGTGCCTCGTGATTTTTCTCATCCAGCAGGGCTTCTTCTTCTCTCACCAATTTCATCAACTCTGGGTAAGTAGGAGCCTCTCATGTTCCTTTCAGTAGTAGTCAAAGCACAATTGGATGGTTGGGCCTAACCCTTTGCAGAATTCTTTTCAGTCTGGCTTTGTCTGCTTCCCGAGGATCAATCCCCTTTTTCAGGATAATTTGATGCAGGATTCAAACCATCCGAACAACATAGTCTGATAACTTCTCTCCTCGACACTGATGAGTATGTTCAAATTTGTACATTAAGTTTGGTAGTTTCTCCACTCTTCCGTAAACAGCACACAGAGCCTCAATGTAGTCCATACCCTCACAGTCCGGTTTTCTCCTTTTTAAACTTACAATGACATCAACTGCTGGACTCCGGAGGCTTTCACTGATCCGTTGTCTCTTCACTGCTTCAGACACATTCCAGTCTTCTATTGCCTGCATGGCTTGATCCATCCAACTGTCAAACTCTTCCTCCCCACTTGGGGTGGGAACACGGCCTGATAAGAAATTCCAATTTCCGATACCACTGATTAGTAGAGATGGCATGACTCTTTATCAGGCTCTCAACCAATCAACTCATATCTGTGTAGAATGAAGAAGGGGGCATTCCAGCCATCGGGCTACCTGTGATTGAGCCATCTGCAACCAGACTACGTTGTTGCGACTGGGAGGGATATTCATCCAGATCACCTGTTGACTGCAATGGAATCACTTGACCATCAAGGCTTTCTGCCAGACTTACGACACTCCTCTGAAACCCAGCTGGAATACTCTCCCTCCATTCCAAGATAACATATGTGCAATTGTTATCATACATGTATTTTAAGTCTAAAAGGTAGGACCCTTGTTCTGGGACAGTCTTTCTCATCAGCTGTCACACCTCCTTGTCGAACCACCGGACTCTTGGTAGTTTTTAAAACTGTGATTAGCTCCAATCGGCTCCCATGTTCTCGTTCTTGGCCCCAGTCAGTGACGGTGACCAGGTCCATTTTCTCATCTACCCTGCACTTGTCACCTGATTTGCTCAAGCGTCCCAGATGGGGAATCTCAGTGGGACCTCCAAATGTAGCGGTACCCCCATGAGGGCTGCTAATAGACTCTGTACCCCACTGATTACCTTAACTCTGCAAATCCTCCATTACCTCTGACACCCTGGGTTCAGTCATCTTACCAACTGTATTAGTAAATAGAGACTCACACGGTATTAAAGAAACAGTTTAAGTATGTTTACTGTATTAGTGAAAACACAAAAATAGTTATATCTCAACTTTGTCAGATAGTAAGAAAACACGCTTACACACAGATATTTTATCTATACTTATCAAAAAGGCAATAAAATGGTGCAAAGTTCCTTTAATTGTAAATTAACACAAATATTAACACAATCACAGAAACCTATGTGAACAGGTTAGCAGGAGGGTAGACAACTGGCACTATATCTTCTGTGTCAGGTTTCTCCCTTCTGCCTTCTCAACTCACAGGCTATTAAATCTTGCACAATATAAAGAAACAATATACAGACTATTTTATTCAAATTGGCTGGCTCCCTTTAGATGAAGTTCAAGGCAATTAAAACAGATGAGGGAAAAGGATAACAAAAGGTAAAAGGGTATTCCTTGAAATCCAGAAGTCTTCAGCTAGCCTCTTTGTGTTGTAACTAAAGTAATCCTTGATAACAGTTTATAGCAAATTTGGCAGAACTTCAGGTTAACCTTGTTGTTTTGTAACTTCCTTTGATATGATCCTAATGGTGTTATCCAGTATAGCTAATAGAATTAATAATGTGAACTGGGCATAGATGTCTGCTTTCAGTATTCGTTATAAAATAGGAACTGACTTCAGTGGAACTACAAGCACCACCAGTTGAACTGTGTGAATGATGTCTGAAAGCAGTGTCTTTAACAATAAGATGGGCTATGCCCGCTCACCACTCTGGAACTCAGATACAGTTGGCAACGATGCAGATGATGAGAAGACTCTCTCTCTGTATCATGGCCCTGGAAATGGCGCCCGCCACGCCATGCTGCAGCCCACTGGGATCTGAAGTGCAAGCTTCTCTGGATGTGGAACACCCTCTGGTCCACTGCAGGCAAGAAGCGATGCTGTCCGCAGAGAACCCTCTGGGTATAGCTGTCCGGCTCCCCGCTGTGTAGGCCGCAAATCAACAGCAGCTCACTGTCACACAGACCTCCTGCTGGCAGAGCCAAATGGCGTCCCGAGAGGCTGATGTAGGCTGCGTCAGCCCTTTTTATAACCTTTCCCAGC
Organism: Lithobates septentrionalis; assembly: GCA_037952835.1. NCBI lineage: Eukaryota > Metazoa > Chordata > Amphibia > Anura > Ranidae > Lithobates > Lithobates septentrionalis. The sequence goes on from JBBDGP010000966.1 coordinate 4,210,467, forward strand.
AATCTGTTCTGTCCACTCAGCATTCTGTTAATTGTAGTTCAGATCAGTCCTGCTGGAATAGTCACTTCAGCATTCTGAACTACACATCCCATGATGCTTTGTTTTGAATCCTATCCCAGGAAAAAGGACACTGACACATAGAGTCCAGTAAACACTAGAGGGAGCCAACCCCACATTAATAACACAGAAAATGTCTATGGATTGCAGGCATAATAGCCAGCCCTGGCTACAGTACCATCATCCATTTACATCATAAGGGAAAAATAATAAAGTGCAGTAAAGTTGCTTATTAGTTCAAGCAATAGCCAGCCTCCCGTATATAGGGGCCTGATCTATAAAACAATAGACACTCTGCATTGCAGCCATCCTCTAATCTTTCCAGCATTCAGAGAATACAATCAGGAACCTTTCAGAAAAGGAGTTCAAATCAATCCATATTAGTTGACAGCAACCTTTTCTAATTGGGCATGGGAAGGTTTTAATGCTGGATGATCTGCACTAAATGTAATGGCTGCTTATGTTGTAATGTATTAACATTACAGGTAGCACATTTTATCGAACAGGCTACATGTCATTCTGCAGGCCAAAAGTTATTTATTCAATCTGTGCATCCAAAAATTCAGACAAACGGTATCTCACAAAAGTGAGTACACCCCTCACATTTTCGTAAATATTTTATTATATCTTTTCATGTGACAACACTGAAGAAATTACACTTTGCTACAATGTAAAGTAGTGAGTGTACAGCTTGTATAACAGTGTAAATGTGCTGTCCCCTCAAAATAACTTAACACACAGCCTTTAATGTCAAAACCACTGGCAACAAAAGTGAATAAAACCCTAAGTGAAAATGTCCAAATTGGGCCCAAAGTGTCAATATTTTGTGTGGCCACCATCATTTTCCAGAACTACCCTAACCCTCTTGGTCATGGGGTTCACCAGAGCTTCAAAGGTTGCCACTGGAGTCCTCTTCCACTCCTCCATGACGAGATCACGGAGCTGGTGGATGTTAGAGACCTTCTGTTTGAGGATGCCCCACAGATGCTCAATAGGGTTTAGGTCTGGAGACATGCTTGGCCAGTCCATCACCTTTTCCCCCAGCTTCTTTAGCAAGGCAATGGTCATCTTGGAGGTGTGTATGGGGTCATTATCATGTTGGAATACTACCTTGCGGAGGGGATCATGCTCGACTTCAGTATGTCACAGTACATGTAGGCATTCATGGATCCCTCAATGAAATGTTGCTCCCCAGTGCTGGCAGTACTCATGCAGCCCCAGAGCATGACACTCCCACCACCATGCTTGACTTTAGGCAAGACACAGTTGTTTTTGTACTCTTCACCTGGTTGCCGCCACACGCTTGACACCCTCTGAACCAATTAAGTTTATCTTGGTCTCTTTAGACCACAGGACATGGTTCCAGTAATCCATGTCCTTAGTCTGCTTGTCTTCAGCAAACTCTTTGCGGGATTTCTTGTGCATCACCTTTAGAAGAGGCTTCCTTCTGGGACAACAGCCATGCAGACCAAATTGATGCAGTGTGCGGCATATGGTCTGAGCACTGACAGGCGGACCTCTCATCCCTTCAACCTCTGCAGCAATGCTGGCAGCACTTATATGTCTATTTCCCAAAGAAAGCCTCTGGATATAACGCTGAGCACGTGCACTCAACTACTTTGGTCGACCATGGCAAGGCCTGTTCTGAGTGTAACCTGTCCTGTTAAATCGCTGTATGGTCTTGGCCACCATGCTGCAGCTCAGTTTCAGGGTCTTGGCAATCTTCTTATAACCTAGGCCATCTTTATGTAGAGCAACATTTCTTTTTTTCAGATCCTCAGAGAGTCCTTTGCCATGAGGTGCCATGTTAAACTTCCAGTGACCAGTATGAGAGGGTGAGAGTGATAACACCAAATTTAACACACCTACTCCCATTCAAACCTGAGACCTTGTAACACTAACGAGTCACATGACACCGGGCAGAGAAAATTGCTAATTGTGCCCAATTTGGACATTTTCACTTAGAGGTGTACTCACTTTTGTTGTCAGCGGTTCAGACATTAATGGCTGTGTGTTGAGTTATTTTGAGGGGACAGCAAATGTACACTGTTATACAAGCTGTACACTCACTTATTTACATTGTAGCAAAGTGTAATTTCTTCAGTGTTGTCACATGAAAAGATATAATAAAATATTTACAAAAATGTGAGGGGTGTACTCACTTTTGTGAGATACTGTATGTAAAGCTTTTAGTTAGAGAATCTCTGCATGTCTCACTGCTCCAAGGTTGCCTGTACGCCCCTCAGTCCTGTAGACTAGCTGGTTGCCAAAACCCAGGAGCCCAGTCACACCCCATGACACTCTCCAAATCAAAGAAAACAGGCTGCACACCAATGGCATATTTAAAATTACCAACTTTTGTCACCAATAACAATATTAAGAGGCATGTATATAAATGCTAGAAACCTAGCTAGTAAAATGGAAGTACTGGAGCTGCTGATACGAGGAGGATTTTGACTTAGTGGGAATGTCAGAAACTTGGTTTGACAGCTTATGTGATTGGCTGGCAACTGTTCAGGGGTAGTACTTATATCGGAAGGACAGGGAGGGTAGAAGAGGGGGAGGGGTGTGTCTATTTAAAAAGAATGATTTGCTAGTGAACAGGGGGGATGACATTGCTAATAGAGCAAGGGAGGAGGTGGAATCCTTGTGGCCGAAGATTTAAAGGAACGAAAAAAATAAGAAAGTAATAATGGGTATATTCTATAGGCTACCCTAACTTAACCACTTCCCTACCCGGCTATTGTCAAATGACGTCCACAGATTGGATCTCCCATCCTGGGTGGACGTCATATGACGGCCTGGGCTTCCCGGCCGCCTAGGGGGCGCGCGCGCCTGCCGCGTTACTCAGGACCCGGTGCGTGTGCCCGGCGGCCACGATGTCCGCCGGGCACCCGCGATTGCCCGTTAACCGGGCCGGACCGTGGATCTGTGTGTGTAAACACACAGGTCCATGTCCTGTCAGTTGAGAGGAGACCGATCTGTGTTCCCAGTACAGCGGAACACTGATCGGTCTCCTCCCCTTGTACGTCCCCACCCCCTACAGTTAGAATCATTCCCTAGGAAACATATTTAACCCCTTGTGTCCCCCTAGTGGTTAACCCCTTCACTGTCTGTCACATTTACACAGTAATCAATGCAATTTTATAGGATTGATCGCTGTATAAATGTGAATAGTCCCAAAAATGTGTCAAAAGTGTCCGATGTGTCCGCCATAATGTCACAGTCACGTAAAAAATCGCGATCGCCGCTATTACTAGTAAAAAAATAAATAAATATTTTTTTTTTAAAAATGCCATAAATCTATCCCGTATTTTGTAGACGCTATAACTTTTGCGTAAACTAATCAATTTACGCTTATTGCGATTTTTTTTTACCACAAATATGTAGAAGAATACGTATCGGCCGAAACTGAGGAAAAAATTATTTTTTTAAAAAAAAAATTGGGATATTTATTATAGCAAAAAGTAAAAAATATTGTGTTTTTTTTCAAAATTGTCCCTCTTCTTTTGTTTATAGCGCAAAAAATAAAAACCGCAGAGGTGATCAAATACCACCAAAAGAAAGCTCTGTGGGGAAAAAAGGACGTCAATTTTTTTGGGGTACAACGTCGCACGACCGCGTAATTGTCGTTTAAAGTGCGACAGCGCTGAAAACTAAAAATTGGCCTGGGAAGGAAGGGGGTGAAAATGCCCTGTATTGAACCGGTTAAAGGAGGAGTCTGATCTCCTATCACAGTTAGAAATGGCGGCGAGGCAATGTTATTATAATGGGGGACTATTGTCGGAATTCCAAAACTACAAGGATTGACAAGTGTAATGCCCCGTACACACGGTCGGATTTTCCAAAGGAAAATGTCCGATCGGAGCGTGTTGTCAGAAATTCCGACCGTGTGTGGGCTCCATCGGACATTTTCCATCGGATTTTCCGACACACAAAGTTGGAGAGCAGGAGATAAAATTTTCCGACAACAAAATCCGTTGTCGGAAATTCCGATCGTGTGTACACAAATCCGACGGACAAAGTGCCACGCATGCTCAGAATAAATAAAGAGATGAAAGCTGTTGGCCACTGCCCTGTTTATAGTCCCGACGTACGTGTTTTACGTCACCGCGTTTAGAACGATCGGATTTTCCGACAACTTTGTGCGACCGTGTGTAGACAAAACAAGTTTGAGCCAACATCCGTCTGAAAAAATCCTAGGATTTTGATGTCGGAATGTCCGAACAAAGTCCGACCGTGTGTACGCCCTATAAGAGTGCAAGCAGGGCAGCTAAAAAGACCACGAAAAGTACATGGTGGAGGAGAGTAAAAAAAATATATATATATATATATATATGTTTTGAATATATTATCTATAGCAAGAAAGCGAGGTCAGGAAGTTGGTTACTAACGACAAGCCGAAGGCATCTGTACTAAATGTATTCTTCTCCTTGGTCTTTACAAAGGAAAAGGAGAGGTATAGTAAACAAGACTGTATGGTTAGTAACAAGTCACAGAATGTACCCTTGTGGCTAACAGAAGCCAATGCCAGGAATAAGACTTGATAAACTTAACACAAATAAATCACCAGGACCAGAAGGCTTACACTTGTGTCCTTAAAAAACTAAAAAATCGCGGCCGCAAAATTGCGGTAAAATCGTGCAACTTTGAAGTCGCACAAGTGTGAAAGAGGTCTTAATCAGATTATAGCCATCATGGATTTAAGAGAGATTTTTTTTTGCCAGACATTCTACCAGGAAGAGAGCCTTCACCTAGATAAAGGAAGGCCTGTAGCTATGGTGTATCTGGATTTTGACCAACACATCGAACCTCTATGAGTAAACAGATATGAGTTGGCACTGTAGGACAATGAATATGCATAAAATCACTCCAAACAACCTAGCAATACAATGAATCCACTCAAATAAAAAATACACACAAATATAAATGAAAAGAACAATCCACATATAGATATAAAATTCAGTCCACTCCACCAGTGCTATGGTGTCAAAAGTCCTACTGAAGTTGATAAAAATTAGGATTAAATAAACTGAAGATTGTTTGGACTTCAATTTGTTTGGACCCAATTCTTATCAAGTTCACATAGAACTTTTGACACCATAGTACTGGTATAGTGGACTGCACTTTATATCTATATGTGGATTGTTCTATTTAATTTATACAGTATTTGTGTATTTTTATTTTTATTTGAGTGTATTCATTGTATTGATAAGTGGTTTGGAGTGATTTTATGCATATGGATTGTCCTATAGTGCCACCTCATATCTGATTACTCATTAGAGGTCAGATGTGTTGGTCACCATTTGTATTAGCAGAAGGTAGTAGCAGTGGAATTTTTTTTTTCAGTTACCGGTGTTATTTGCATTTGAGAACACATTCAGGATATTATTGTTTGCTGAGTTAAAATATGTATTTGTACATGTAGTAAAGTTCCTTTTAACTACTCCTAAAGTGCGGTACTTATATATTGTGTTTTGTATCTGGATTTTGCCAAAGCATTCAAGTTCCCCATAAACGTTTCATTTACAAATTGAGGTCTGTTAGCATGGATCATAGAGTATGTACCTGAATAGAAAACTGATTACAGGGGCGCGTCCAAAGGGTGGTGATAAAAAAACGAGTACTCAGGTCTGGAGTGGTAAGTGGGGTATCCCAAGGTTCTGTCCTGGGACCAATTATGTTTAATTTATCATAATCGATATAGAGGTTGGCATATATAGTTCAATCTCAGTGTTTGCTGACAATACAAAGTTAAGCAGGGCAATAACTTCACAGCAGGATATAGAAAACTTAAAAGAATATCTCAATAAAATAAAGGGATGAGCAACTACATGGAAAATTTGGTTTAATGTTGAAAAATGTAAAGTATTGCTAGGGGGGGGACCTTTGGGGTATTCCAGGATGGAGAAAAGATCTGGGGGTCCTACTAGATCACAGGCTCAGCAATGGCACGCAATGCAAAGCAAACCAAATATTAGCATGCATAAAAAGGGGGATTTACTCAAGAGACTAAAGTATAATGTTACCACTTTACAAGATTCTGGGGGAGGGGTCCTAAGGTCACCTTCTGGTCACCAGTCCTCAGGAAGGATGTGCTAGAACTGGAGCAAGTCTAGGAGGACCACATTTATGAGGAATGACTACAATCATTAAACTTATTCTGCCTGGAAAAGAGACAAGATATGATAGCGATATACAATTAACTTAATGATGATTCTAGCATTCGGAAAAAAACTATTCCGTTTTAGGGAGCTTAAGAAGACATGTGGCCACTCATTGAAATTGGTGGAGAAGCAGTTTATTTTTTACTGTCAGAGCAGTAAGGCTGTAGAACTCCCTTCCACAAGCGGTGGTGTCAGTGGGGAGTGATGATCGTTTCAAAAAACTATTAGATAGGCATCTATAGCCCCATACACACTATTAGATTTTCTGCAGATTTTTGTCTTCAGATTTACCAAAATCATATAATATGAGATCAAATCTTAAGAGTCTCAATTTGTATGCAATCAGGCATGCCCTTGCACTACATGGTTTTAGTGAATCTGAAGACAAAAATCTGCAGAAAATCTAATAGTGTGTATGGGGTCTTAGCGAGCACAATATTCAGCGAAATGGGAATTATTATTGACACAAACTGACACGCACACCCATACAGGTTGAACTGGATGGACTGGTGTCTTTATTCAACCTTACCAACTATGTAACTCTACACACGGTCAGATTTTCCAATGGGAAATGTTCGATGGGAGCCTATTGTCGGAAATTCCGACCGTGTGTAGGCTCCATCGGACATTTTCCGTTGGAATTTCCGGCACACAAAATTTGAGATCTGGATCTCAAATTTTGCGACAACAAAATCCGTTCTTGTTAATTCCGATCGTGTGTACACAATTCTGATGCACAAAGTTCCACGCATGCTCTGAATCAATTACAAGACAGAAGTGCTCGGTCTTGTAAAACTAGCGTTCGTAATGGAGATAGCACATTCGTCACGCTGCAAATTTTTTAATCTTTTAATGCAGTGCATTCTCTTCTTTATAATGCTAGAATAATGAAGTTGTTTTGCTGCTGATATTCACACAGAGTTCTGAAAAAATGATTTCTTTATTATTTCTTGTGATCTCCTAAATATTTTTTTTTTTTTGTCAAATCTCCATAATAATGTTTTTAGTTTTTGTTTATAGTGGTTTTTTTTTATCAAGATCTCCTGCTTTTTTAAAAAAAAAATTCTAGTGCTCTCCATAATATTGTTTTTCGTTTTGTGTGTCAAGTTACCACAACACCATTATTACCTTGTATTTTTTTAACCTCAAGGAGGTTGATTGGTGTTTGTGTACCTTGTTAATTTGACATTGTATTTAGGAAATGTGCCTGCCTACTCACAAACAAACTGTCCTTTTTTAAGTAAAACACATAGGCAAGTATTTGTGAATCCAAAATAGCCATTATTATGGGTCGTAATAAAATAAAGAGGAAGGCAATGCTGAAGAAACTGGTGAAATTGGCGAAGCCTTTGTACCCCAGGGCACACATCAACTATTTTACAGCCAAAATTGGTAGCCTGAAGAGTCCATATAATAGTGAGCACAATCTGGTCCCGGACTACAAAACAAGGAATTTGTCACATACTGGAACTCCAAATTATCTTGATGTCATCTTTATTGTCAAAAGGGTCAGACAGATACAGGCAATGTTTGACGTTTCACAAGCGATAGCTTGCTTGTTCACAACCAATGTAACACTAAACAGGCAGGCCTTTTAAGGGAGTCCACCCAAATTGGGATACACCTAAAAACACACCTGGCTCTAATAGTGCCACATACAAACAACATTTCAACCAACATTTTAAAAACATTGCAACGTTTAAAACGCATACATATGTCTAAACAAATGCACACAAAAACAGTAACAGTCATAATAAAAATATATATGTAAGCTTGCGGTCATTTATCCAAAATTAAATCACAAGCAAATCATGAAAAAGGAGAAAAGTAAAGAAAAGGACAATAAAGCCTAGAAAAAAGACAAAAAGTGTCCAAATCCAGGCTTATAAATGCCCAAAAAAGGGTTAACCAAAAACACACCTGTTCATTGAATACATGAATGCAAAATGTCTATGCACACATTATGAACATTAATAGGTGTGTATGTAAATAGATGTTTAAAGCAAAATGTCATTGGGTATTAAAAGTTCAGAACAAAAACTTTGTTCAGCTAAACTGAACCTCAATGTAATCGGACTATTGATGTGAAAAACGCATAGAGCTGACTGGTGATGAAAAAATAGCCATCAAAAGTCAAATCTATGAAGGACATAAGGACAAAAGGAGCATTGTAACAAAAAGCAATGGATTCCGGTGTAAAATATAAACATCAGAATGTGCAAATCGCAACAGTGTCAAAATAATGGGAAAAGATATGGAATTGATATATATATACATGCATATCTGAAATTATTAACATACACGGCATGCATATATATAGACCTGGATGGAACAAAAACGAATCTACCGGTAATTATAAAAATGTGTAATTCATGGTTCATTCCAAAAGGTTTTCTGGTATTAAAATAAAAAATCCAAAAAACCTCCCTTTTGCAGAGAAGTTTGAAAACATCCCCTCCTCTAGTGGGTGTCAAGACTTTTTCTAGAATCTGTACACCTGCAAAGGTACTGCTGCCATTATGGTATTGGTTGAAGTGTCTAGCAACATTTGTGGATACATTTTTCTCAATGCTGTACAAATGTTCTTGAAATCTATCCCTGACTCTCCTTGTGGTACGTCCGATGTATTGCACATTGCACGACTTGCATGTAACAACATAAATTACATACCGTGTGTTGCAATTAAAGAGGGATTTGATCTGATGTGTTTTTTCATTAGAGAAGGATCGTATTAGATCCCCCTTATTGATGTGCTTGCAACACGAACATCCAGTCACACCGCAACCATAATTTCCTTTGAAGTGCAACCAAGTGGTGGACTTTAAGGTGGCAGGATCAAACAAACTAGGGGACAAAGAATTGCCCAAGTGGGTGCATGTCTGGGAATGAAATTTACTCCATCCTTCAAGAGGTCTGCGCATACACTATCTTCAAAAAGTATAGGCAAATATCGATGTACGATGGTTTTGATCTCATTAAATTCCCTACTGAAGGATGTGCTCAAAGTGGGTCTCTCTTTGTTGAAAAATATTTTTTTCTGTTTATCTTTTGTTCCATATTTGGATTGGCTCAAAAGTTCTGACCTGTCTTTGGAATCCGTAATTGCGCAGGCTCTATCTAACATATATTTGGGATAACCCCTCCGTAAAAAACGTGAGTAAAGAGCTCTCGCTTCTTTCTCATAAGATGATTAGTCACTGCACAATCTGCAGATTCTCAAAAACTGGCCAACAGGGATAACCCTGACAGTATGTCTGGGGTGGCCCGACTGAACCATGAGCAAAGTATTGCCAGACATGGGTTTCCTGAACAAACTGGTGTGAATGCTATTTTCAAAGCCACACAGATGTATGTCCAAAAAATCAATATCCCTTGAAATTACACTGTCCTGTAAATTTCTGCCTTTCAGATTGAGGTGTTGTTGTAGAAACAGCTCTAGGGAGACAAGTTCTCCCTCCATAATAAAGATGAGGTCATCTATGTAGCTATAGAATAGTTTAATCGATGACCTAAAAGGATTGTCAACACCATATATGTGACGGCGTTCCCACCAACCCATATACAGGTTAGCCAATGATGGTGAGAACTTGCCTCCCATGGCTGTTCCACCTCTGGAGGAACCAGTCTCTATTGAAAGTGAAAAAATTGTGTGTCAAGAGATATTGTGGGACATCTAAAACAAAAAGTCTATGCTCAATAGTGTACTGTGTGCCTCGTTCCAAATAGAACACTATGACCTCCAGAGCTTTCTCATGTGGAATGCAGGAATATAAACTCGAGACATCACATGTGACCCACGGTGAACTGTCGTCCCATGTCATGTCCTGGACAACACTCAGAAGATGGTTAGTATCCTTGAGATAGCTGGGGAGACTGCACACTAGAGGCTGCAGGATGCTGTCTAACCATTCTTCCAATCTCTCATTGAGGGATCCAATCCCTGCAATAATGGGCCTTCCATGCAGCGGATTTAACCCCTTATGAGTTTTTGGGAGATGGCGAAAAATCGGGGATACTGGGTATTCCAGAATCAAATTGGCAGCCATTTTTTTATCAAAGACACCCAGACACACCCCTTCATTCACTAGGCTGGTCAACAACATTTTGTATTTTTTGGTGGGATCACCAGTGAGTCTAGAGTATGTGTCACAATCAGACAACTGTCTCTCAGCCTCACACCTGTATTGTTCAATGTCCATTACTACCACCAAACCTCCTTTGTCTGAGTTTTTAATGGTAATACCTTTGTCCTGTTCTAAGATTTTAAGTACCTTTCTCTCCTGACTAAAAAGGTTGTCATGTCTCACTAAACTGTCCAAAGATGATTGCATGGACAGTATGGTCAGGTCTCTTTTAACAACCTTTTGGTATCTATCCATTTCTGGGCAACGTGCATTGACTGGATAAAAATCTGAGCGTTTGGTGACCAAATGGGAAATGGGACATATGGACCCACTATTGCTGTGATTCCCAGATGCCCCCTCCCACAATAGCTCCTCCAAATCTCCCAGTGCATATTGCTCCCTAAAGGATGAGAAAACAACAGCCTGCGTCTTTTGTCAGATTAGACTGAACCCAAGCCATCACACTTTTCTTCCTTCCACTCTTCCACACTTCCTTCCAGGCTTGCTTCCAGGCTGTGGTTTTGGAGTTGTGGCAGGAGGTGGAGGAGGAGGAGGAGGATGGTCGAACTCACACAGGTGGGTTTTGGTTATGAGTTGGCCCCTCAACCCCTTATTTAGGGTCAGATACATCATTTCCTCACAGATGAGGTGATGGCCCTCCTCCATTTCCTGCATTTGCATGCAGCCATGGAGGCAAAGGCCTCTTAAAGAGTGGTGGAGGGCAGCATTAGGCTCCTGAATCAGCCCAAGAGCTGCCTCCTTCACGTTACTCCCCTTCTTGGGCCTTTTGGTTGAAAGGCGGAGGGGAGGGACCTGGGATTCAGTCAGGCTACTGTCCTCCTGGCTGCCACTTACCCCCGCCACCTCCTGGCTGCCACTTACCCCGCCACCTCCTGGCTGCCACTTTCCCCTGCCACCTCTTGGCTGCCACATTCCACAGCCTCCTCCTGGCTGCCACATTCCACGCCCTCCTCCTGGCTGAGGCTTTCCTGTGTATGAAAAATTGACATATTTTTAGTTTTTCATTCATTAATCACACACAATTTTCAGCTCATGACTGTTGCAAATTGAATGTTAACAAATAGAAAAGTCTATCATTCTGACCCCAGCATTTTTCATTCTTGTCCCAAACATTTTTGGCCACTACTGTCTATTGATATGTAAAACAATTTATTAAATCAGCAATTAGTGACCAATAATAACATCTAGTTAACACCATTAATTTTACGACAGGAAATATGTAGAACAATGCTATACCTGGCTCAAGCTTGGCTCCTCCACTTCTTCCTGGCTGAAAGGCCCAGGTTGGACATTGGAAGCCTCAGCTGGTGTGGAAGGAAGCATGGAAGGAAGAGTGGAAGGAAGGGTTGAGAGTGATTGCTTGACTTCAGTCTGGTCTGACAGAAAACGTAGTCTCTCATAGTACCACAGCCTGGGGACATAAATGGCATCTGCTGTTGCTCCTGATCTCATGGAATCCTGGACCTTATTGTGCTCCCTATTATAAGTGCTCCTCAGCCCACCAATTTTTGCCTTCAAATAGGGGATGGTTGCCGCGGGGATCTGCGGCTTCACCAACTCCAGCAGTTTCTCCAGCGTTGCCTGCCTCTTTTGTTTATGATTATAATACGGATGTTTCACCTGCCACAGACAGGGCAACTCCCTGTACTTGTCTATGAATAGGGGGAGGAAGTTGTGATCATTGAAGCCATCCATTTTCTCTGAAAGACACAACACAAGACAAACCCTAATGTCAGGCTAAATCTCCTAATCGTGTCCCAATATAGGCCTCAATCTAGAAGCAGTATAGGCCACTGATGCACCAAATTAAAATTGCACCTTTGTTAGAACGATCAGTGCTTCTGCTACTCCTTCCTCCGCTCACAGATCGTACGTACGACGCACACGTGTTACGCTTTATATACACTGTGCATGCGTGAAACTCCGCCCTCCCCAGATGTTCTTTCTAGTCTATTCCCTGCCCCTTGTCTTTCGGCGCAGTGAGAGAGCACATGCTGGAGAAAGAGCGAGTGCATGCAGACAGCAGCAGCAGCAACTACGAAAGACTGGAGCCACGAACATCCCGATCCTGGAGGAGATTTAATGCCTCAAATATGTCCTTTATAAAGATGTTGGAGATGGTGGACATCTTGAAGAGGGCCGACTATGATGGGAAGCATGGACCTTACCCAAACCCAAATGTCAGAAAGGCCAAGATAATGACTAAAGTTGTAAAAAGTCTGCACAGGAATTTTGGGGTACGACGATCCAAGGATCAATTGATGAAACGGTGGTCAAATCTGAAATTGAGGGAGCACGATCAACACAGAAAGGTCAAGAGAGTTCTTCAAAAATGTAATTAGTTGCCACATGTTCCTTTATTATTATTACTTGCATGCTGCTCCATGTGCTTTTCCTTACTGTCGTACAGTTTAAAATGGCAACTTTCAGGTTCGTGGGCGCAGTAATCGTTCGTAGTAAATATCGTTCGTTCGCCCACTAATACGATGTTTTTGGCAGATCCAGGTTAATTACATTTGTTCAGGCCTATTTGTATTAAAAGAAGTTTAGTACATTGTTGTCTAGATGCGTTTGTACTAGAATGCAATGCAAACTTGATTCAGTGTAAGGAGAGGACACTCAGAAGCTGTTTACACATCTGGATGCAGGAGCCCTAGTGTGGGACACCAGAACACCCTTTTAAGGGTGTCCCACACAGGTACTCCAGTGGATACTAGGGGTGTCTCCATGTGTGAAAATTTTACAAAAAAGGTAAGTATTCCAGCTTTAGAAAGGGAGATAAATAATGTCTTAACTTTGGAACTCTGCCAAAAAAGACAATTGTACGACACTTCCAAGCATTGTTTCATATTACTATTTCTCACCTCAAATATCTGTGTGCTAATTATACCTTTTTTTATTCACATAGGGGAAAAAAGACTCGAGACATCTGAGGACATCAGGGACCCCCCACCTCCTAAAGAAAAGGAAATCCCCACACCACAACCAGAAGATGTTGAGATAGGAGAGGTTTATGAAGTGGGCGAAATAGTGACCATAACAGGTGAGTGTCTGAGACCACAGCTTCAGGTAATAGATGGATGCCTGCATATTTATAATACATGTTGTGTTTTTGAATTTTAGGTGATGTGGATGTTGTGGAAGAAGAAACTAATTTCACAAGTGCAAGTGCACAGCTCCTCATTGGGGAGATCATGGTGTGCAATCGGGACTTAAAGAAGATCAAGGAAGACATCAACGATGTTGAAAAAAGACTCAAAAACATCACTGATGTTTTAGGCAGAATCTAAAACACACCTAAATTCTTCAATTTGTTGTTATTTTGGATATTTTTTCAACTTTTTGGAAGTATATTGAAAGCCAAATTTTGAAGATGCACACAGTAGGGTTGATTTACTAAAGGCAAATCCACTGTTCACCTGGAAGTGCATTCGCTGTAGATCTGAGATGAAGATCTAAAATGAGGGGAAGCTCTGCCGATTTTTATCATCCAATCATGTACAAGCAAAAATGCTGCTTTTTATTTTCCTTGCATGTCCCCCTCAGATCTACAGCGACTGCACTTCCAAGTGCACTTGTAGTGCAACGTGGATTTGCCTTTAGTAAATCTACCCCAGTGTGTCAACATGTGCTATCTGCCATCACAGGATATCAATGTACGCGTCTTGTGGGTGCAACCCCTTCCTCGCAACTCAAGTAGCTGAGAGGAAGGGATTGCACCCCTGAAACACGTCCATTGATCCCCCATGGTGGGAGATAGCACATGTTGACATTAGGCATGGGATCAGGAGGGAAATCCCTATTTTGACTCCCAATTTGTGTGCATCTTCAAAATTTGGCTTTCACAGGGGTGACATAACTCCATCTGATGAAGGCAAGATCAACACAGTTTGGACATACCAATGTCTGATATTGCCTTCAATTTATCAAAGTTGAACTTTGTAAGTTCCTGAGTTGTGTATTGTTTTATGGTTTTAAACATGCCTGTTTACCACAAAAAAGGCTATTTTGTAATGTCAAACGCCAAAATGTTATTTTAAAAATATGTTGGTTTGTTCAAAAACCCTTCTCTAACGCACATGTGACTGTGCACAGAGTAAAAAAAAATTCTATTTAACAATGTGTGGCTTCTTCTTTCAATGCTAAATAGCATTTTTTTTAGTAAGTTGGCGTTTACAGTGGCAATGGGGGTTTTTTACTAAAGGCAAATCCACTTTGCTCTACAAGTGCACTTTCAGTGCAGTTTTAAGTGCACTTTTGCAGTGCACTTGTAGTACAAAGTGGATTTGCCTTTAGTAAATAACTCCCACAGTGCTTTAAAATTTGCCACAATCAGGCCATTTTTGTGACTCACAAAAATTAATTCATGGTGGTGAAAATGATGAATATTTTTATCATTAATGCATTACATACATTAACAACAAAAACAAGGTGTGTGTGTAGCAGACCCACAACATAATAGTTCGCTGAAGAAGAGATTGTCACCTCATGTATCAAATAAATTACGTTTGCACTGTTGAAGAAAATGGCCAAAAAGAAAAGCCCATTGGATAACCTAGGAGACAACTAAAAGAAAACACAAGCAGTAAATCAAAGGAAATCTTATTTGAGTTTAACTAAAAAAATTAGTTTTAAAATGTTTATGAAAGATTTTCTGGCATATCAATGGCCCCCCTACCTGCAAAGTACTCCATATATTTGATACGGACCTCGCGGATGCTTTGGGGGGCAAGCCAGGATGGTCAGCTTCAAGCGCCATCAGGGTTTGTTCGTTAAGTCCGGCCTCAGGCCCAACTGAGGCAACATAGTTCATTGAATTTCTCCTTAAATAGTTGTGGAGAATGCAGCATGCAAGGATTATATGGTTAAGTTTATATTCCACCATGTTGATAAGGATTAGGCGGAACCGGCTGGCCATTATCCCAAAAGCATTCTCCACCACTCTTCTGACTCTGGCCATCCGGTAGTTAAAAACCCTCTGGTCCGGGGTGAGAGTCCTCATCGGGAACCGCCGCATCAGGTGATCACCCAGCCCAAATGCTTCATCAGCGACAAAGACAAACCGGAGTCCTTCCACGATCTCTTCCGCAGGTGGCAATCCCAAGCCACCATTCTGGAGCTGTGTGTAGAACTCTGTCTGGGAGATGACTCCACCATCCGACATCCGGCCATTCTTCCCCACGTCCACATAGAAAAACTCATATGTCGCCGCCACCACCGCCAACATCACAATACTATTAAACCCCTTATAGTTGTAATAGTATGACCCCGAGTTGGGGGGTGGGACTATGTGGACCTGTTTCCCATCAATCCCCCCTCCGCAGTTGGAAAATTCCCACTGCTGGGCAAATTGGAAGCCACAGTCTGGCATTCCTGTTGCATTGAAGCAAACTGTGGAGTAGGGATGAGCTTCGTGTTCGAGTCGAACCCATGTTCGACTCGAACATCGGCTGTTCGACCGTCCGTCGAATTGCGAACGATATGGGCCGTTCGCGCCAAATTCGTGTGGCGCGTCACGGCCCATAATTCACTGCGGCATCGCAGTGCATTGCTGGCTGATGATTGGCCAAGCATGCACTATGACCCGCATGCTTGGCCAATCACAGCGCCGTCAGTAGAGAGAGCTGTAATTGGCCAAAGCCAGGGTGGCTTTGGCCAATTATGGCTCAGGGGATTTAGTACACACCCCACACTATATAAGGCCGCCTGCACGGCGGCCCTGTGTAGTGTGTGTTCCGGTGTGCTGAGAGATAGAGAGAGAGAGAGACAGTGTCATTTGATTTGAGTTAGATAGATTAGGCAGAACAGTCAGTCAGTTAGCTGCACTTACAGTGTATTGTGTATATATATGCATCCCAGGTGTTGCATATATATATATACACTGTATTCAGTTTAGCTAGATCCGTTCCTGTTATCTTCTATCTAGACTATTTAGTGCAGTGTGTCCTGCTCACAGTGTTCAGCTAGATCCGTTCCTGCTATTTACATTCAGTGCAGTGCGTCCTGCTCACAGTGTTCAGCTAGATCCATTCCTGGTATTTACATTTAGTGCAGTGCGTCCTGCTCACAGTGTTCAGCTAGATCCGTTCCTGCTATTTACATTCAGTGCAGTGCGTCCTGCTCACAGTGTTCAGCTAGATCCGTTCCTGGTATTTACATTTAGTGCAGTGCGTCCTGCTCACAGTGTTCAGCTACATCCGTTCCTGCTATTTACATTCAGTGCAGTGCGTCCTGCTCACAGTGTTCAGCTAGATCCGTTCCTGCTATTTACATTCAGTGCAGTGCGTCCTGCTCACAGTGTTCAGCTAGATCCGTTCCTGCTATTTACATTCAGTGCAGTGCGTCCTGCTCACAGTGTTCAGCTAGATCCGTTCCTGGTATTTACATTTAGTGCAGTGCGTCCTGCTCACAGTGTTCAGCTACATCCGTTCCTGCTATTTACATTCAGTGCAGTGCGTCCTGCTCACAGTGTTCAGCTAGATCCGTTCCTGCTATTTACATTCAGTGCAGTGCGTCCTGCTCACAGTGTTCAGCTAGATCCGTTCCTGCTATTTACATTCAGTGCAGTGCGTCCTGCTCACAGTGTTCAGCTAGATCCGTTCCTGGTATTTACATTTAGTGCAGTGCGTCCTGCTCACAGTGTTCAGCTACATCCGTTCCTGCTATTTACATTCAGTGCAGTGCGTCCTGCTCACAGTGTTCAGCTAGATCCGTTCCTGCTATTTACATTCAGTGCAGTGCGTCCTGCTCACAGTGTTCAGCTAGATCCGTTCCTGCTATTTACATTCAGTGCAGTGCGTCCTGCTCACAGTGTTCAGCTAGATCCGTTCCTGGTATTTACATTTAGTGCAGTGCGTCCTGCTCACAGTGTTCAGCTAGATCCGTTCCTGCTATTTACATTCAGTGCAGTGTGTCCTGCTCACAGTGTTCAGCTAGATCCGTTCCTGCTATATACATTTAGTGCAGTACGTCCTGCTCACAGTGTTCAGCTAGATCCGTTCCTGTTATCTTCCTACTGACAGGCAGGCTTGTCTGGTTACAGTATATAAAGCTACCTGAAGAAAATTACAGGTGTTCTTTTTGATCCTATTAGTACCACGGTCAGGCAGCTAGACTATTTACATTTAGTACAGTGTGTCCTGCTCACAGTGTTCAGCTAGATCCGTTCCTGTTATCTTCCTACTGACAGGCAGGCTTGTCTGGTTACAGTATATAAAGCTACCTTAAGAAAATTACAGGTGTTCTTTTTGATCCTATTAGTACCACGGTCAGGCAGCTAGACTATTTACATTTAGTACAGTGCGTCCTGCTCACAGTGTTCAGCTAGATCCGTTCCTGTTATCTTCCTACTGACAGGCAGGCTTGTCTGGTTACAGTATATAAAGCTACCTGAAGAAAATTACAGGTGTTCTTTTTGATCCTATTAGTACCACGGTCAGGCAGCTAGACTATTTACATTTAGTACAGTGTGTCCTGCTCACAGTGTTCAGCTAGATCCGTTCCTGTTATCTTCCTACTGACAGGCAGGCTTGTCTGGTTACAGTATATAAAGCTACCTTAAGAAAATTACAGGTGTTCTTTTTGATCCTATTAGTACCACGGTCAGGCAGCTAGACTATTTACATTTAGTACAGTGCGTCCTGCTCACAGTGTTCAGCTAGATCCGTTCCTGCTATATACATTTAGTGCAGTACGTCCTGCTCACAGTGTTCAGCTAGATCCATTCCTGTTATCTTCCTACTGACAGGCAGGCTTGTCTGGTTACAGTATATAAAGCTACCTGAAGAAAATTACAGGTGTTCTATCCCAGCTTAGTGCAGCTACAGGCCATTAGTATGTCTGGAAGGCCAAGAAGGAGAGACAGACAGTCACAAGCCAATAAGAGAGGGCAAGCAGGCTCTGTGTCTAGTGCTGGTCGTGGAGACGGTGCATCCTCATCAGCACGTGGCCATGGGACACGCTTGGCCTTTTTTTCGGCAGCTGGCCGTGTTGAGCCGCAACATGCGGAAGACTTGGTCGAGTGGATGACCAAGCCGTCCTCATCCTCCTCATCCTCTCTCACCCATGCCCAGGGTGCTTTGTCTGGCAAAGCAGCGGCCTCTTCCCTCAGCTCAATGTCATCAGTGACTCCTTCCCTAGCTCCACCATGTCCTCATGAGGATTCCCTCGAACTGTTTGACCACAGTGTTGGGTACATGCTCCAGGAGGATGCCCAGCGTTTGGAAGGCTCTGATGATGATACTGAGCTCAATGAAGGCAGTAACATGAGCACGGACAGAGGGGGTGCCCAAGAAGGACAGCAATCTGGCAGTCATGCTCCCCCTGCTGCAGCATACGGCCAGGTTTGCTCCAGTGATGAGGAGGGAGGGGATGATGAGGTCACTGACTCAACGTGGGTGCCTGATAGGAGAGAGGAGGAGGAGGAGGAGGAGGAGGAGGTGGCACATCACCAACTAGGCAGGATGCCCTCCAGGGGCCAGCCTAAGGGCAGCACATTGACTGCATCACACCCCAAAGCTCCACATGTGCAGGGCGCTGCAGTCTCTGCGCGTTATTCAAAAAGTTCTTTGGTGTGGGCCTTTTTTGAGACGAGTGCATCAGATCGCACCGCTGCTATTTGCAACATATGTCTCAAGCGTATCTCGCGTGGCCAAAACCTCTCCCGCTTGGGTACCACATGCTTGACCAGACATATGTTGACCTGCCATGCAGTTCGTTGGCAAGCGTATCTGAAAGACCCACACCAAAGAACAAAGACGATCTCTCCTTGCTCCTCATCAGCTGAGATTTCCAACCCCACTAGACCTTCAGTCCTCTCTGAGACCTGCAGTGAGAGGAATGAAGGTGTAGAATTAGGTGTGTCACAGCCAAGTACTTGTGGGCAATCTGCTTTTGGTACACCGACGTCAGATTGTACCAGGCAAATTTCCCTGCCCCAGCTGCTGCACCGCCGAAAGAAGTTTGCTCCCAGCCATCCACATGCCCAGCGGTTGAATGCTAGCTTGGCAAAATTGCTAGCACTTCAACTGCTGCCTTTTCAGTTGGTAGACTCTGCCCCCTTCCGTGAGTTTGTGGAATGTGCGGTTCCTCAGTGGCAGGTACCCAAACGCCACTTTTTCTCACGGAAGGCGATTCCGGCTCTCTACCGGCATGTGGAAGGCAATGTCCATGCCTCGCTGGACAGGGCGGTCAGCGGTAAGGTGCATATTACCGCTGACTCATGGTCCAGCAGGCATGGACAGGGACGTTACTTAAGTTTCACGGCGCATTGGGTGACTCTGCTGGCAGCTGGGAAGGATGCAGGACAAGGTGCAGTAGTGTTGGAGGTTGTTCCGCCACCACGCCTCCAAAATGCTGATTGTGACACACCTCTCTCCTCCACCCCCTCCTCTTCTTCTTCCTCCATGGCCTCTTCCTCGGAACCAGCGGTGCTCCGTAGGCGTTCAAGGGGCTACGCAAGTACGCAGGCCAAAAGATGCCATGCGGTGCTTGAGCTGGTGTGCTTGGGGGACAGGAGCCACACTGGGGCAGAGGTTCTGTCAGCTCTGCAGGGGCAGGTTCAGAGGTGGTTGACGCCACGCCAACTTAAGGCAGGAATGGTGGTTTGCGACAATGGCACCAACCTCCTCTCTGCCCTCCGACAGGGACAACTGACCCATGTGCCCTGTTTGGCTCACGTCCTTAACTTGGTGGTGCAGCGGTTCTTGGGCAGGTACCCGGGCTTACAGGATGTCCTGAGGCAGGCCAGGAAAGTCTCTGTGCATTTCCGCCGGTCATATAATGCCAGTGCTCGGCTGACGGACCTCCAAAAGGAGTTTAACCTGCCCAAGAACCGCCTAATCTGTGACATGCCCACCAGGTGGAACTCGACGTTGGCCATGCTGCAGCGGCTGCACACGCAGCAGAGGGCCATCAATGAGTACCTGTGCGACTATGGCACCAGGACAGGGTCAGGGGACCTTGGTTTTTTTTCCCCACGCCAGTGGGCCATGATCAGGGATGCATGCACTGTCCTGTCACCATTCGAGGAGGCCACGAGGATGGTGAGCACTGACAGTGCATGCATCAGTGACACTGTCCCCCTTGTCCACCTGTTGGAGCACACGCTGCGTGGAATAATGGACAGGGCACTTGAGGCAGAACAGAGGCAGGAAGAGGAGGACTTCCTTAGCTCTCAAGGCCCCCTTTATCCAGACAGTGTTCCTGCGTGCCCGCCGATCACACAGGAAGAGGACGAGGAGGAGGAGGAGGAGGAGGAGGAAGATTGTGTCAGTATGGAGGTGGAGCCTGGCACTCAGCATCAGCAGTCTTTAAGGGATCAGTCCCAAGGAACACATGGACTTGTACGTGGCTGGGAGGAGGTGGCTGCGGACGTTGTTGTCCTTAGTGACCCAGAGGACTCCGGACCGAATGCCTCAGCAAACCTACGCTGCATGGCCTCCCTGATCCTGCAAAGCCTGCGTAAGGATCCTCGTATTCGTGGTATCAAGGAGAAGGACCAATACTGGCTGGCAACCCTCCTTGATCCACGTTACAAGGGTAAGGTTGCGGACCTTATCTTGCCATCGCAGAGGGAGCAGAGGATGAAACATCTTCGGGAGGCCTTGCAGAAAGGTCTGTGCAACGCGTTCCCAGAGACTGGGAGGTTACAAACTCCTGTTTCTGGACAACGTGTTGCTGAGGCTTCGGTCAGTCAAAGAAGGAGCGGTGGAGAAGGTGGCCGTCTGACCGATGCGTTCAGACAATTTTTTGGTCCGCAGCCCCAAGGTATGATCGGTTCCAGCAACCATCGCCAGCGTCTGTTTTACATGGTGCAGGAATACCTAGGGGCAAGATCAGACTTGGACACCTTTCCCACCGAAAATCCTCTGGGTTACTGGGTCTTGAGGATGGATCACTGGCCAGAGCTTGCACAGTATGCAATTGAGCTACTGGCCTGTCCTGCATCCAGCGTTCTTTCGGAACGTACATTCAGTGCTGCTGGAGGCGTGGTAACCGATCACAGGGTGCGTCTGTCCACTGACTCGGTCGATCGGCTGACCTTCATAAAAATGAATCAGTCTTGGATCACCACCAGCTACCAAGCACCTGATGCTGATGTAACTGAATAATTTTTTTCAGATCCCTTCAAAGACTGCCTATGCTGATGCTGAGTGATTATCCCTGAGTAATTATCCTCTTCCTCCTCAATCATCACGCTGATAGCTTGTAAGAACATTTTTGGTTCTGGGCGCCACCACCAGTGCCTAAGGCACAATTTTTCAGCCCCTGTATAACAGGGGCGTGTAATTACAATTTTTGATGTAATACTTTGCAGCACGGCTCGTTCCTGCATTCCAACTAGAGTGTCTGTGAGGGGTTGCAGTGTTGTGGCACCAGCACCAGTGCCTAAGGCCCAATTTTTCTGCCCCTGTCTAACAGGGGCGTGAAATTACAATTTTTGATGCAATACTTTGCAGCAGGGCTCGTTCCTGCGTTCCAACTAGAGTGTCTGTGAGGGGTTGCAGTGTTGTGGCACCAGCACCAGTGCCTAAGGCCCAATTTTTCTGCCCCTGTCTAACAGGGGCGTGAAATTACAATTTTTGATGCAATACTTTGCAGCAGGGCTCGTTCCTGCGTTCCAACTAGAGTGTCTGTGAGGGGTTTCAGTGTTGTGGCACCAGCACCAGTGCCTAAGGCCCAATTTTTCTGCCCCTGTCTAACAGGGGCGTGTAATTACAATTTTTGATGCAATACTTTGCAGCAGTGCTCGTTCCTGCGTTCCAACTAGAGTGTCTGTGAGGGGTTGCAGTGTTGTGGCACCAGCACCAGTGCCTAAGGCCCAATTTTTCTGCCCCTGTCTAACAGGGGCGTGTAATTACAATTTTTGATGCAATACTTTGCAGCAGGGCTCGTTCCTGCGTTCCAACTAGAGTGTCTGTGAGGGGTTGCAGTGTTGTGGCACCAGCACCAGTGCCTAAGGCCTAATTTTTCAGCTCCTGTTCAACAGGGGCATGTAATTACAATTCTTGATCTAATATTTCACAGCAGGGCCCTGTGAGGGCTTACAGTGTTTTGGCCACAGCAACACCTAAGGCCCAAATTTCTGCTGAGTATATAGGGCAGGACCCTACTTTCAAACATCTAACTTACAAACGACTCCTACTTGCAAACGGAAGGAGACAACAGGAAGTGAGATGAAATCTACCCATAGGAAGGGAAATTCTCTCATGTAAGAGTTAATATGGGAAAACAATTTCTCCTTTCCACTGATGCTTTCCAATCCTTGTTCCACAAAAAAACCCAAATTTTCAAAAAACATTTTTCATTGGGACAAAAAAGTGAGGTGAAATCTTCTGAAGAGGAGGAAAGACGCAAAACAAATGTCACAGGGGTGATAACCCTTCCCTATGTTTTCCAAAAAGCTTAGAAAAGATTTTTTGGCTGGAGCTAAACACATTAAAAATGTTCAAAATTACAAACAGATTCTACTTAACAACAAACCTACAGTCCCTGTCTTGTTTGCACCGCCTGTATACTGCTGTTCAGAGTATATAGGGCCTGGTGGCCCCACACCTTTCCTTATTTTAATTTGGGTGTGGGGTTCCCCTTAATATCCATACAAGACCCAAAGGGCCTGGTAATGGACTGGGGGGTACCCATGCCGTTTGTCTCACTGATTTTCATCCATATTGCCATGACCCGACATGACATTAAACCCGCAAGCAGTTTTAAATGAGATTTTTTCCTTTAAAAATGACATTTGGTGCAGGGACTGTTCTAAACATGGGAAACACGCGTCACTTTACAGGCATACTATAGACACCCCCCAGGTACGATATTTAAAGGAATATTTCACTTTTTTTTTTTTACTTTAAGCATCATTAAAATCACTGCTCCCGAAAAAACGGCCGTTTTTAAAAGTTTTTTTTGCATTGATACATGTCCCCTGGGGTAGGACCCGGGTCCCCAAACCCTTTTTAGGACAATACCATGCAAATTAGCCTTTAAAATGAGCACTTTTGATTTCGAACGTTCGAGTCCCATAGACGTCAATGGGGTTCTAACGTTCGTGCGAACTTGCGGTCCGTTCGCGGGTTCTGGTGCGAACCGAACCGGGGGGTGTTCGGCTCATCCCTACTGTGGAGTTAAACAAGAAAAAAGAAATTAGTCATTTTGCACATAAACATTGCAAGCAGATTAGACACAAACATTCTTGGCCAACATCAGTATAACATTTATTTTAAGGAAAGGTCCACTTATCAGATTCCTCACCCTCTCTGATGGCCTATTGTAAAAAATTGAGAGGGGGGTATGTTTTGGACAGGTAACCCTCTCCACTTCATTGAGAGCTGAATGCATAAATAATGTGTTTTACTTTGGCCAGCCCCTCCTTGCTTACACTATTGGAAGCCCACTGGACAGGTAAGAAGTGTCATAATACAAAAATATAAATACACACTGTCCAAATTGAAGCACTTTTTTACATTCTGCAATTACCTATCAAGATAATACGAGAGCAAAACTTTAAACAGTACCATTTGAAAGTATTCTGGCAGGCCCTTTCACTACACGCTTTGGGGAATTCATACAGAAATCTGACCACAAAAGAGGTAGGTATAGTGTGTATGGGTTTGGCAAAGTCAGCAGATAGAGGATTGGTATCGGTTGACTTAGCGGTTGGGGGGGAGGGAGGGTTCCAAATGATTTTGGGACCCCAAATAAAAGCCTCTGGCACTCTGCATGAATTTAAGGACACAAATAACATTTGGACACATTTTAGGGGGTGTTTAGAGTAAAGCACTACTATGGAGCTGACAAAATACATTGTTAAGTGACTAGGCTAGGTGTGTATGGGCCCAGGATAGAATGCTGGAGAGGTTAGTGAAGGCAAATATGCATGAAGGACAAAAAAGGAAATTTAAAAACTTCAAGCATGCATGAGAACAAAGGGGGCATTCACAGCATATTACAATCATGGTAATTGGGGAATAATGAAAGAAATACAATACATTAGCAAACATTAAATACATAGAATGTGATGTTAGAGGAGAAAACTTACCCTAATATAGTCCTTCTGCAGGACCTGAATGATGGCAGAACAGGTCTCTGGAATAATGATCCCCAGAGCCTGAGGGGAGATGCCTGTCGAAAACTTGATGTCCTGCAGACTTCTCCCTGGCGCCAAGGAAAAGCACGAGGCTGAAAAGCGCAAATCGTCTCTCACCAAACTTCTACTAACACGAGATTAGCAGTAGGAGCCCAAAGGGTGGCGCACTGGCTATTGAACTTGGCTTTTATAGTGCCGTTGTACATGTTGTACGTCACCGCGCTCTTGGCGTTCAGAATTTCCGACAAGATTTGTGTGACCATGTGTATGCAAGATAAGTTTGAGCCAACATCCGTCGGAAAAAAAACATGGATTTTGTTGTCGGAATGTGCGATTGTGTGTCCGCGGCATTAGAATTCAGTAAGCTTTATTGAACATGTTAAATAGCACACACCGTAGACCTTCTTCCTGAGGAGACTCCTCCAATGTGTTTCACCCACAAAAGGGCTTAATTATTAGGAGAAAGGGCTGCTGCACCTCAGTGAGTTAAAATTTTGACATTAGCTCAAAAAGGAACGAAAGCTAAGACACTAGCTGTGACATCAGCTGGGCTAGGTTTACACCAATGTGTTCTCATTGCAGTCCATTGTAACTTGCAGTGACACTTTTTGCCTCCATTAACTACTTGCCGACCAGCCGCCTTCATTTTACTGTGGCAGGTCGGCTCGTTCCCACGAAGCTCTGTCATTGTACGTCGGCTCGGGAATGCTAGTTTGTGGTTGCGTGCGCCGCCAGAGTCGTACGCTTGCCCACTGGCCAGTGGGGGAGCCAATCAGTGGGTGGAGTGGACGCGATGTCCGCCGGCCACCCGCAATCATTCCCCACAGTGACAGAACGAGGATCTGCCTGTGTAAACAAGGCAAATCTCTGTTCTGACATTACACAGATCCTGTCTTTCTGCTGTGCAGGAAGACAGATCTGTGTGTTCCCCAGACAGCCCATCCCCCATACAGTTAGATTACACCTGCAGGGAACACATTCAACCCCTTGATCACCCCTGATGTTGACCCCTTCCCTGCCATTGTCATTAGTACAATAACAGTGCATATTTTAGCACTGATTACTGTAATAATATCACTAGTTCCCAAAAAAATTTCAAAAATGTCAATTAGGTGTCCAATCTGTCCGCCCCAATGTCGCAGTCCTGCTAAAAATTGCAGATCACTGCCATTACTAGTAAAAAAAAAGAATTATTAAAATGCTATACATTTATTCCCTATTTTGTAGACGCTATAACTTTTGCGCAAACCAATCAATATATGGTTATTGTGATTTTTTTACCAAAAATATGTAGAAGAATATATATCGGCCTAAACTGAGGAAGAAATTAGTTTTTTTATATATTTTTATATATACCGGTAAGTAAATTGTTGCTCTTTTCTTGTTTATAAAAAATTAAAACTGCAGAGGTGATCAAATACCACCAAAAGAAAGCTCTATAGTATTTGTGGGAAAAAAAGGATGTCAATTTTGTTTGGGTACATCGTCGCACGACCACGCAATTGTCAGTTAAATTGACGCAGTGCCGTATTTCAAAAAATGGCCTGGTCATTAAGGGGGAAAATCTTCCGGTCCCTAAGTGGTTAACCACTTAAAGACCGGCTTACGCCGATATACGTCGGCAGAATTGCATGGTCGGGCAAAGTAATGTACCTGTAGAAAAAAAAAAAAAGGGGGGGAAGGTTTGGGACTTTAAATGAGGCACGGGTAGGCACCTCCATCCCTATATTGAATCGAATGGAGAGGGAAATGGGACTTTAAATGAAGCGGCTGAACTGCGGAGGTGATAATATAAATATACAATTTTATTCATATCAAGGTAAATATGGTAATTTCATAAATACATAAAAGCACAAGGTATAGATATAGTGGTACAAGGTATATAAATATAAACATAAATAAAGATAGAAATAATGATACATTCATGAGGTTAATGAATAGTATATGACAGCAATCTGGCCTTAAACTGCTAAACGCAGCATGCCCAGCACCTGTGTTAATAATCACATGAAAGGAATCTACAAATGTTGGGTTCATGTTAAAACATTGTCGAAGCGTAATATGTGTCTCTGCAGCATCCAATAGCTCTACGCGTTTCGTGGAATTATCTCCACTCGTCAGGAGCAGATGCGACAGGTTCCTGTAGATTAAATGGTTATGGTGAAACCACATTATGTATAAGAGTAAAGAATGTTGTTTAAAACAAGATTAACCAAATACACTCACCAGCCCCGGCAGTGGGAGCGATAAGGGGCGAGCGAGACACGCTGAACCGGAAGCACAGACTACATCACGGGAGCTGAGGCGGCGTAGCTGTACATAGGCAGTTTGGGGTGGTGGTATGGTGCCTGAGGTGGCCCCCATAAATAAAGGTGCTAGCTTGGAAGTATGAGCAAATCAAAACATCTGAAAGCAAGAATGAAAATGTGTGTAAGGGTGAGATGATGGGGATGTGTAAAAACGAGTAGGTATGTGTAAAGAGAATAATGGAAAAAAATATATATATATAAATAATGAAAAAGTGATAATGGTGTAGAATTGTAAGCCCAATGTTTCAGCATGTGTGAATAATGGAGGAAAAAGAATGGGATGTGAAGTGTGAATGGTGTAATGTGTATGAAGTGAGCTGACCTAAATGTGAAATGATCTGAGAAAAACAAACCTAGTAGTGAAGTGAAATGTAAAAAACGAATGTGTATAACCAAAAAAGTGCAAAAACCAATCGTGTTATGTGTGGGTCTAGACCAAAGGACACTTACCCAAGCTGCATGCCATGCAACACCAAGCGATGGAATAGCTGGTGTGCAGGAGCCCCAGGCAGAGACCGGCCATGTGAACAGCCGGCTCTGACTGAGGGTATATGTACAGGCATGCCGCCAACGCCACGTGCGTGAATGCAGGGGGGGGCGGGAGATGGCGTCCGTACCTGGGTCAAACCGCCAGGCGATTGGCGCCCAACCGCTCCCACACAGGTCACGCAGAAGGTGCTCTCAATGGCAGCAATTATACACATATCTACTCGTTTTTACACATCCCCATCATCTCACCCTTACACACATTTTCATTCTTGCTTTCAGATGTTTTGATTTGCTCATACTTCCAAGCTAGCACCTTTATTTATGGGGACCACCTCAGGCACCATACCACCACCCCAAGCTGCCCATGTACAGCTACGCCGCCTCAGCTCCCGTGATGTGGTCTGTGCTTCTGGCTCAGCGTGTCTCGTTCGCCCCTTATCGCTCCCACTGCCGGGGCTGGTGAGTGTATTTGGTTAATCTTGTTTTAAACAACATTCTTTACTCTTATACATAATGTGGTTTCACCATAACCATTTAATCTACAGGAACCTGTCGCATCTGCTCCTGACGAGTGGAGATAATTCCACGAAACGCGTAGAGCTATTGGATGCTGCAGAGACACATATTACGCTTCGACAATGTTTTAACATGAACCCAACATTTGTAGATTCCTTTCATGCGATTATTAACACAGGTGCCGGGCATGCTGCGTTTAGCAGTTTAAGGCCAGATTGCTGTCATATACTATTCATTAACCTCATGAATGTATCATTATTTCTATCTTTATTTATGTTTATATTTATATACCTTGTACCACTATATCTATACCTTGTGCTTTTATGTATATATGAAATGACCATATTTACCTTGTTATGAATAAAATTGTATATTTATATTATCACCTCCGCAGTTCAGCCGCTTCATTTAAAGTCCCATTTCCCTTGAAGTAATGTACCTGTACCTCACTTTAAATTTCCCGCCGCGCACACGTGCATGCCTGCCACGAGCTCCGTGACAGTGCCTGCTGGACCCGTGGACTCAATGTCCGCCAGGTGCCCACAATCGTGTCACGGACCTGAAGAACGGGGAGATGCCAGTGTAAACAAAGCATCTCCCCGTTCTGCCTAGTGACAGGACACTGATCGTCTGCTCCCTCGCATTGGGAGCAGCGATCAGTGTCGTGTCACTGCTAGCCCATCCCCATACAGTTAGAATCACTCCCTAGGACACACTTAACCCCTTCCCCACCCCCTAGTGGTTAAACCCTTCACTGCCAGTGACATTTTTATAGTAAACAATGCAATTTTATAGCATTGATCGCTGTATTAATGCCAATGGTTCCAAAAATGTGTCAAAATTGTGTCCGCCATAATGTCACAGTCACGATAAAAATCGCTGATCACCGCCATTACTAGTAAAAAAAAAAAATATTAATAAAAATGCCACAAAACTATCTCCTATTTTGTAGACGTTATAACTTTTGCGCAAACCAATCTATAATGGCTTTTTGCAGGTTTTTTTACCAAAAATATGTAGAAGAATACGTATCGGTCTAAATTGAGGAAAAAAATTGTTTTTTTATATATTTTTTGGGGATATTTATTATAGCAAAAAGTAAAAAATATTGCTTTTTTTCAAAATTGTCGCTCTATTTTTGTTTGTAGCGCAAAAAATAAAAAACGCAGAGGTGATCAAATACCAACAAAAGAAAGCTCTATTTGTGGGAAAAAAAAGGACGTCAATTTTGTTTGGGAGCCACATCGCACTACCGCGCAATTGTCAGTTAGATCGACACAGTGCTGAATCGCAAAAAGTGGCCTGGTCATTTGACAACCAAATGGTCCGGGGCTGAAGTGGTTAAGTTAAAGGAGCCCTCAAGTTGCACCCAGGTGCATCAATATTCATTGTTGTACATCAACACTTAAGAGGTGTGAACCCAGTCTCACTTGATCTGTTACTCAATCCGATATAAACACTAACTAATACTATAACTCTAGTACATCCAGTAAAAAAGACAATTTGATTTCATGTCCACTCCCATACGTTTACTATGGTTTACCGGCGTGAACGAACTGCACTCCTGTGACCTGTTTTCAGATGACAGTGGGCTAAAGGAGAACTCAGTGATCAGCGGTGTTTGATCGCCCAGTTCTCACAGCAGAGGCAGCATGGACAAATGCAGCATCAAATCAATGCTGCATCCACCTAGGTGAGTATAATGCCACGTACACACGAGCGGACTTTACAGCAGACTTTGCCCGGCGGACTTTTCGACTGACTTTATGACGGACTTCCTGAATGAACGGACTTGCCTACACACAATCCACCAAAGTCTGTCGAATTTGTACGTGATGACGTACGACTGGACTAAAACAAGGAAGTTTATAGCCAGTAGCCAATAGCTGCCCTAGCGAGGCTTTTTGTCCGTCGAACTAGCATACAGACGAGCGGACTTTTCGACCGGACTCGAGTTCGACAGATAGATTTAAAACATGTTTCAAATCTAAGTCCATCCAACTTTTGAGAAAACAAAGTCCGCCGGAGCCCACACATGATCGAATTGTCTGACGAAATCCCGTCCGCCGGGCAAAGTCTGCCGTAAAGTCCGCTCGTGTGTACGCGGTATAAGGTTTGGTTTTTTTTAAAAGCTCTATACTTCTCTTTTATTCCCTATTCCTTTTCACTTTATCATTTTGAGTGAGTTTTTTATGGTGTTTCTTTTAGGTTTTCAGGAATCAGATTAGGGAAAGATGAATTTTAATCGTTTGTTATAGTTTACTGCATTTTGCCTATTGCTATTTCCTTTCTCAGGTTAATTTTTAATTTGATTAAAAGGCATAGGAACAGAAATATTGTATGCTTATGTAAAGACAGATGAGTTTTCCAGGTGTTCTAAAATCCACATCTCTGTCTCATCATTGGATGTATTAATATACGTAGATTAGAGGAGATAAATTACCTCTGTTTGAGCCTCCATCTTCTTTTCCAGTTCAAGTGGAAACTGAATGGAACAAAGAATAATGTACATTATGTTTGTGGGTTACAAAGTATGAAATTTAATTTGGCTCAAATCCCAAAGATTGCTCTACTAAACAAGTCTGTGACATGTATTTTGGTAAAACATATTTTATTCATCATTGTTTTTTGCCACAGCTTGATTACTTTTTTTGTTATTAACAGCACTGTCACATACCTGGTAGAGGCTGAGCTGAGGAGAAGGAACTTTTCTCACACCTCCTGTCCTGTTTGTCCCCCTAGATTGATGACAGGGTAGGACAGGGCATGGAGTGGCACGAGCGCCTGTAGTAAGTCCTGGCCAACAGAAGAACAGGGTCTTGCGATGATGTAGAATCTGAAGAACTTGGATTCTGTGCCTCTCCACTCTTCCTCCAGACTCTGGGACTTTAATTTCAAAATGAAATGCTACATTTTCCACAGTCTGTGATGAATTGGGGAGCCATGTCATCTGCTGGTGTTGGCACATTGTGTTTTATCAAGTCTAAAGTCAGTACAGCCCTCCACCAGGAAATACTAGAGCACTTCCCTCTGCTGACCAGCTTTATGGAGATGCTGATTTCATTTTCCAGCAGGACTTGGCACCTGCCCACACTGCCAAAAGTACCAATACTTGGTTTATTGATCTTGGTATCACTGTGCTTGATTGGCCAGCAAACTCACCTGACCTAAACCCCATAAAGAATC
Source organism: Lithobates septentrionalis (assembly GCA_037952835.1). Lineage (NCBI taxonomy): Eukaryota > Metazoa > Chordata > Amphibia > Anura > Ranidae > Lithobates > Lithobates septentrionalis. Next base: position 4,241,425 of record JBBDGP010000966.1, read on the forward strand.
TGTGGGGTGTTGTCAAGAGGAAGATGAGACACCAGACCCAACAATGCAGATGAGCTGAAGGCCACTATCAAAGCAACCTGGGCTTCCATAACACCTCCACAGTGCCACAGGCTGATTGCCTCTATGCCACGCCACATTGATGCAGTAATTCATGCAAGAGGAGCCCCAACCAAGTATTGAGTGCATACTCAATACTTCGGGGCTTCAGTAACCAAAACTGCAGTGTTTATCCTCATGACACAACACAGGAAGTACCTCCATGGTTAACAGAGGACGGAATTAAAATTAGACTTGAGAAACTTAACATTAATAAATCACCAGGACCAGATGGCTTGCATCCGAGGGTACTTAGGGAACTCAGTCAAGTGATTGCCAGACCGTTGTTCCTAATTTTTACAGATAGTCTACTGACTGGAATGGTACCAGCTGATTGGAGAAAAGCCAATGTAGCACCAATATTTAAAAAGGGCCCAAAATACATCCCTGGGAATTACAGACCAGTTAGCCTAACATCAATAGTATGTAAACTCTTGGAGGGGATGATAAGGGACTATATACAAGATTTTAGTAATAAGAACGGTATCATTAGCAGTAATCAGCATGGATTCACGAAGAATCGTTCTTGCCAAACCAATCTATTAACCTTCTATAAGGAGGTGAGTTGCCATCTAGATAAAGGAAGGCCCGTAGACGTGGTGTATCTGGATTTTGCAAAAGCATTTGACACAGTTCCCCATAAACGTTTACTGTACAAAATAAGGTCCGTTGGCATGGACCATAGGGTGAGTACATGGATTGAAAACTGGCTACAAGGGCGAGTTCAGAGGGTGGTGATAAATGGGGAGTACTCAGAATGGTCAGGGGTGGGTAGTGGTGTTCCCCAGGGTTCTGTGCTGGGACCAATCCTATTTAATTTGCTCATAAACGATCTGGAGGATGGGATAAACAGTTCAATCTCTGTATTTGCAGACGATACTAAGCTAAGCAGGGCAATAACTTCTCCACAGGACGTGGAAACCTTGCAAAAAGACCTGAACAAATTAATGGGGTGGGCGACTACATGGCAAATGAGGTTCAATGTAGAAAAATGTAAAATAATGCATTTGGGTGGCAAAAATATGAATGCAATCTATACACTGGGGGGAGACCTCTGGGGGAATCTAGGATGGAAAAGGACCTGGGGGTCCTAGTAGATGATAGGCTCAGAAATGGCATGCAATGCCAAGCTGCTGCTAACAAAGCAAACAGAATATTGGCATGCATTAAAAGGGGGATCAACTCCAGAGATAAAACGATAATTCTCTCGCTCTACAAGACTCTGGTCCGGCCGCACCTAGAGTATGCAGTCCAGTTCTGGGCACCAGTCCTCAGGAAGGATGTACTGGAAATGGAGCGAGTACAAAGAAGGGCAACAAAGCTAATAAAGGGTCTGGAGGATCTTAGTTATGAGGAAAGGTTGCGAGCACTGAACTTATTCTCTCTGGAGAAGAGACGCTTGAGAGGGGATATGATTTCAATTTACAAATACCGTACTGGTGACCCCACAATAGGGATAAAACTTTTTCGCAGAAGAGAGTTTAACAAGACTCGTGGCCATTCATTAAAATTAGAAGAAAAGAGGTTTAACCTTAAACTACGTAGAGGGTTCTTTACTGTAAGAGTGGCAAGGATGTGGAATTCCCTTCCACAGGCGGTGGTCTCAGCGGGGAGCATTGATAGCTTCAAGAAACTATTGGATAAGCACCTGAATGACCACAACATACAGGGATATACAATGCAATACGGACACATAATTACACACATAGGTTGGACTTGATGGACTTATGTCTTTTTTCAACCTCACCTACTATTTAACTATACTGTGCTTGGACATACTTTTTAGTAAGCCAACATTTCTGTATTAAAAATCTTTTTTTTTTTTTTATTGGTCTTATGTAATATTCAAATTTTTTTGAGATACTGAATTCTGGGTTTTTACTAGCTGTTATCATAATCATCAAAATTAACAGAAAGAAATGCTTGAAATATATCACTCCGTGTGTAATGCATCTATGTGAAATATATGAGTTTCACTTTTTGAATTGAATTACTGAAATAAATAAACTTTTTGATGATATTCTAATTTTATGAGATGCACCTGTATAAGCATGCCAGTGCTCATGCTCACGTTCAGATGTACGTGCAGATGCCAGCACGTCCTTGATTCTGTGCACAGTTCTGTTGACCGTTCTGTGCACATGCACAGTTCTTTTAGCGTGAGCATGAGGTTGATTTACTGATAATAATGTTCTGTGCTCCTTTAATGTAAATAAGAAATTTACAGTATAGTTACAACGCTTCACTCTCTACAGAAGTTATCTATAGGGGACCTGTAAATAATAATATACAATATATAGATATAAATAATAATAAAAGCAATTTGAAATTTGATGACAATAATTTACTAAATGAGTAGAACTAAATGAGTAGAACAAGTGAAGAGGTAAAACAAAGTGAACATTACTTTGCTAAGAATACCTAATCATGTGCAAGGAGAATTAAAAAGAAAAAAAAAAAAATTTTGCTCACACATGATTGAACAAATTGAAGCCAGCACAACTTCACCTCATTCACTAAGCTAAATGAGAATTTACTTTGAAAGTGAACATGTCCTTAGTAAATCATCCCAGCCATGTGACAGTTACCCTCTTATCCCCACCCTGAGCAGAAATTTTTCAGCTTGTGGGACAACAATCTAAACCCCAATACCAAAAACTGGGGCAGGTTAAAGCCTGACTCCACATTTAATGCCTTTAAATAATTTGTTTGCTTGCCCTGGGAGTGGGACAAGAAGTTCCAATTCCACTGTCACAACACAGTGCTGTATACTGTAAATAGCTGTGGCTACTGTGCTCCCAGCAAGTGCACTTGTTAGTGCAGTAAATTTGGCCAATCCAGCCCAAACTATTTCACCCCCTTCCTGCCCAGTCCAATTTTCAGCGACTTTGCTGAATGAGCGGTCATTCAACACTGTACCCATATGAAATTTTTATCTTTTTTTTTTACACAAATAGAGCTTACTCTTGGTTGTATTTAATCACCACTGGGTTTTTTTTATATTTGCTAAACAAACAAAATAGCTAAACAAACAATAGTTAGTCTAAACCTATTTTTTGTAAAGCGTGATACCCTAGAAAGAAGATTTTTAGTGGCTACAGCTGCTTCTTATTAAGAACCTGATCCTGTTCTTCTACTTTCAAAGATTTGTGAAACAGTTTTTATTTTTTGATTTGCCATCTACATATTCTTGCTGTGCAATTCCAAGTGTAAAGGGTAACTTCGCTTTCGTAGGGAAAAAATAGCAAAAAAATAAAAAAATAATATAGCGTATACAATTGCGAGACAAGTCATATTGTAATTGAATGTTATTTTCAACATGCAGCTCTGTAATTTTATGAAAATGTAATGCAATATGGCTACCTGGAGGCGTTCTGTACAGAGAAATATCATTTCCTGCTTGTGTGATTGGCTCACCGATTTTCCCAGAAGTCTGCCCTAAGATTCAAGTCAGTTTTCAGGCACTCCTGCAACAAAAAAGTCATTTTTGGTGAGATACTCCCAATAGGAAATCACCTCTAAAGGGACGGAGGCACAGCAGCTTTCCTCATTAGATCCCTGCAGGTGCTGCAGCTGATTGATAATTATAAAACCACTCCCGTTAGATTCACATTGCCACACGGAGACAGACAAACACACAGTAATTTCTTTAGAATAACAAAAGGTGGGAATCTGCAAAGTGAGGGGAATTTTTTTCCCACCAAAAGTGGAGATACTCTTTATTTGGACAATTCTTTTTCAATAGCCTTTATACATACACCTTTTATTATTGCCCCATGTGATATCATGCTTTGCTTCTTCAAAATGATGAACTAAAGCTTTGTAGCTTTTTTCACACTGCTTAGGCTGATTGAAAAGTAGAAGCCACCCATATTATACTGAGAACTGTTACAGTTTTTGAAAGCTGTGCCTCTAGAGCAGGGGTAGGCAACCCTCAGGACTGGTGTTGCAAACGGCACGCGAAGCCTCTTTTTGCCGGTGTTCTGTCGAGAAAGTTCCGCTCGACGGATAAGTTCCCCCCTCTACTGCGCATGCGCAGTAGAATCCGGCGGAAATAGGCGAAGCGGAACAGCTGAAAATCAGCTGTACACGGCGCCTGTAAGAGGGCCCCTCGCGGGCTCGCTTCACTCGCCACGCTTCGCTCGCCGCGCTTCAAGCACAGCCTCGCTGCGCTCGGCACTTTTAGATTCCCCCTCTAGGTCCACTTGGATGGTGGGGAAGGAACCTGGACCCAGAGCGCAGGCGCCGTGTACAGCTGATTGAAGCGTTTGAGCTTCGGCTATCTCCGGCAGCCGACAGTAGTACGTACTGCGCAGGCGCTGCGCCTGCGCAGTACAGGGGGGGAACCTATCCGCCGAAGGAACTTATTCGGCAAGACACCGGCACTCGACTCCCTCCCCATCAGCAGAGCAGCGCAGGGAAGTGTCAGTGAGACACTAATGCATTCCAATTTCAGAAATCCCCCTGCTGCACCTGCACTGAGGGGGAGGCACTGTGCCCCCACACATTGTAAAAGATGGGAAACATTGTTTGGTTCTCTAACTTTGCTGTAGCTGAGATCGTCAGCTTTTGTGATGGGGAAGAGATTGGGTGCAGTTCTGCTAGGGGGAGCTGTCCCTGTTTCCAGGAGGAGGAGGACTGTCTTGGCCACTGCTAAAGCCAATCACAGTCCTGCTAGCCCCATCCACCATCTGGAGGAAGATGACTCATTTGATTGCCACTACCAATCTCAGAAAGAAGGGATTTCACTGTGATTGAGAAAACCACAATCAGGTGACAGTTTGTGGAATTACTGTTGAGCTTCTAGGAACTTTGTTGAATTTATTGCTGAACCTATAGGGGTTATTTACAAAAGGCAAATCCACTTTGCACTACAAGTGCAAACTACAAGTGCAAAGTGCACTTGAAATTGCACTGAAAGTGCACTTGGAAGTGCAGTCGCTGTAAATCTGAGGGGTAGATCTGAAATGAGGGAAAGATCTGCTGATTTTATTATCCAATCATGTGCAAACTTAAATGCTGTTTTTTATCTTCTTTGCATGTCCCCATCGGATCTACAGTGACTGCACTTCCAAGTGCACTTTCGTTGCAATTTCAAGTGCACTTTGCACTTGTAGTTTGTACTTGTAGTGCAAAGTAGATTTGCCTTTCGTAAATAACCCCCTTTGCGTCACTTACTACTGAACCCCTATGCACTCTGTTTCCCTTTAAGCCACAGCCAGAATTCAGCGCAATGAAAATCACACCCAACCACTTTTTCTGAGCTGCGGGGGCCCAACTTATGATCCTGCACACAGGCCCACTGCTTTCAGAAAATGCCCCTGACCTGAGATCACCATTGCACATTCATTCCATATGCTTGTATGTGACATCACATACATCACAGACATCACATATATCACATACAAGCATGTGGGCTGGGTGCGAGAGGTGGATCAGCAGGGTGAGTATGCCAGGACAGGTAGATGTGTCTCCTCTCTGCATCCTTTCACCACTCTGCATATCACAAATATCATAGATGAGAAGAGGGTACAGTGGTGGGGAAAATTAGCAGGAGGAGTTCAGAGGTGTAGCAGAAGAGCAGGAGGGTACAGCAGTGGGGCAGATGTGCAGGGGGGTTCAGTGTTGAGGCAGAAAAGCAGGGGGGTAGAGCAGTGGGGTATTGGTGGGGCAGATGAACAGGGGGTTATAGTGGTGGGGCAGGAGAGCAGGGGAACAGTGGTGGGGCAGGAGAGCAGGGGGAACAGAGGTGGGGCAGAAGAGCAGGGGGTACAGAGATGAGACAGATGTGCAGGAGGTTCATTGGTGGGGCAGATGAGAAAGCGGGTTACAGTGGTGCGGCAGATGAGCAGATGGGTTCAATGTTAGGACAGATGAGAAGGTGATACAGTAGTGAGACAGAAGAGCATGGGGACATGGTGGTGGAGCAGATGTGCAGGGAGGTACAGTGGTGGGGCAGATGAGAAAAGGGGTACATTGATGGGGCAGATGAGCAGGGGGTTACAGTGGTGGGACAGAAGAGCAAGGGTGTACAGTGGAGGGGCAGATGTGCAGGAGGTACAGTGGTGGGAGTGATGAGAAGGGGGGTAAACGGTGGGACAGAAAAGCAGGGGGGTACAGTGATGGGGCAGATGAGCAGGGGGTTACAGTGGTGGGAAAGATGAGCAGGAGGGTTTAGTGTTGGGGCAGAGGAGAAAGAAGGTACATTGGTGGCACAGATGAGCAGGGGGTTACAGCGGTGGGACAGAGGAGCAGGAGTTGCAGAGGTGGGGCAGATGTGCAGAAGGGTGCAGAGGAGAAAGTAGGTACATCAGTGGAACACATGAGCAGGGGGTTACAGTGGTGGGGCAGAAGAGCAGGGGGAACAGAGGTGGGACAGATGTGCAGGAGTTACAGTTGTGGGGCAGATGAAAAAGGGGGTTACAGTGGAGGGGGACGATGAGCAGATAAGTTCAGTGTTAGGACAGATGAGAAGATGGTTCAGTGGTGGAGCAGATGTACATGGAGATACAGTGGTGGGGCAGATGGGAAAGGGGTAACATTGGTGGTGCAGATGAGCAGGGTGTTACAGTGGCGGGACAGAAGAGCGGGTGGTAAAGTAGTGAGGCAGATGTACAGGGGGTTACAGTGGTGGGACAGATGAGCAGGGAGATACAGAGGTGGGGGAGATGTGCAGGGTAGTACAGTGGTGGGGCAGATGAGCAGGGAGATACAGAGGTGGGGCAGATGTGCAGGGTAGTACAGTGGTGGGGTATGTGTACAGGGGGATACAGTGGTGGGGCAGATGCGCAGGGTGGTACAGTGTTGGGGCAGATGTACAGTGGTGGAGCAGATGAGCAGGGTAGTACAGTGGTGAAACAGATTTGCAGGAGGGACAGTGATCTGAGGTGTGAAGTTGCAGGAATTGGGGCTGATCTGAGGCGTGAGAGTGCAGGATGTTAATTTCCTACTACTAAAGTAGTTTACAGCATTTACTTTATAAAAAATCCTTTTCGTGATTGAGAGTGGGAAGTTGACATTTTTTTGTTATAAAATCAGCACGCTCAATTTCTTTGAAAACATTTTTCGGTCCACTGTGCTCAAAAGGTTGCCTACCCCTGCTCTAGAGAAATAGTGCAAACGTGCAGTTCGATGCTAATTTTGCAGATGCATGATGGAGTACATACAGTTTATCCATACAAGCTCTAAATCCCTGGAGTTTGAGAGTATTTCCAACTGACATTTCTAATGTGTGATTAGCACAGTGCCACATAATAGCTAAAGGAAATATTTCCTTCAATAAAGTCCACTTTTATTTCCTAGCATCATGGTTGCACCATTACATAACGCTGATCAAATTTTTTTTTTAAGCAGTTTTCAAAAATTGCATAGGAATAGAGGCAGTTAAAGTGTCAGTAAACCAAGGACCCTGCTTTCACAATATCTGGTCTTCCACAGTACACAGAACATGGAACTATAGAAGTTTTAGTAAATATAAACTGCTAAATATCTTTTCTCATCAGCAGTATATAGCAGTCTTGTGACTTCTATCAGTGTCTGGTTAAAGCTTGTAGGAGAAGTTTTCATTCCACTATGACTGACCTATCAGGCTGCAGGACCCCTGACCCTCTGTCTGTACAGTGCTGATTGGCCTTGTGCTGATCACATGCACCCTCCCAAGAAAAAAACAAAAACAACCTGAGCATGTGCAGTTTGTCCCCTAGCCTCTGTTCTATCAGAAAATTGATATGGGACAGTGGAAAACGGGGTGGAGCAGAGAAGACAGGAACAAACAGTCTTTTTACACAATGCAGAGGATTAACCTCTTCCACAGTATATATATATAACAAAATGCTTTACTGCATATACAGACTGATTTTACTGTTGTGGGTTTAGTAACAATTTAAGAAGGGAAACTCCTTTGCATTAATTCTGTCGAGCTCAACCAAATCAAGAAATAAACATAATATTTAAAAGGGAATTAATTACACTGTGTGTGGGAACCAAACAAACATGCACATTCAGCATAGATTTTTGGCTATAGGTTGTTGACTTATTAATTATCAGGGCAAATTTATTATCTAATCTCATGAATTTGATTTACCAGATTTCTTTCCATATGTTACACGATGTGAGGAATATGGCTTGCATTAACGCCATTCATCTCCTGTAAATCTGTTTTAGGGATAAACTATTAAGGTAAATATTTTCAGAGTTATCTCCTTTTCTTGAGACTGTTCTTTTAAACAATTTTTTTCAGGTTAAATTCTTTTTTTTCCCAACAGAATTTTTAAGGCAATTTTTTTCTCCTAAAGCAGTGAGCTGCTGTGATCAACCAGTTTGCCCATTCCTTAGATATTTTCATGGAAGTGTTTTTTTTTTCTACTCCAAGAAAACTAACATTTCAGACACTCTACACCCAAGTTTCTTAATTTTTCTTATTATGGAAGTCAATCTTATTTCTTGCAAAACTTTTTTTTGGTTCTAAAATTCAGCAACGTGGCAGTCTGTTTCAGGACTTTCAAGACAATATAGATCAGTATAAAAATGACCAGCAGGTGTTTCTGACAAAAAAAGTAATACTTACACATTTGAAGGCATAGAATTTGCATCAAATGGTAAAGAAACACTTGAATTAGATGCAGATTGTAAATCACTTAGCCAGAATTTTTTTTTATTGGACGTGGACAAAAAAACAAATTATCTTTTGCATGATAAAAATCATAAAGGATTTGATTGGAGGCTGACAAAAACTAAAGGATCAGAGTTCTTAGGAAATGGAAAGGTATTGCACAGGTAATGCCTTACTCTGTGCTTCGTGTGTAAGTGCAATTTTTTTACTCTTCAATAAACCTTTTAGTTGATTTACACTATGGTGAGCTTTTTCCTTTTTAGGTAAACTGCCTGGTCCATTGTCCACAATTATTGGATCACTGAGTCTTCCTATTTATGAGTGTTTTGCGTCCTGCCCCTTTGATGCAAGGATTCTACCTGTGAGCTGGTACCTCAGTGCCTCCTGGATAAAGGCCCTGGCTGGGTTAATGGCCGCAAGCTATTCCAAGCTGCCTTCTGGTAAGCACGCACTCTACAGTATATGGTGGAGGTTCACGAGTTGGTAGCGGTGTTTGTGATTTAATTCAAGTAATTTGAACAATTCAAGATATGCACATTCACTTGTGGTTGATGGACTACTTATGAACTTTTTTTCATTATTATAATTGTTAGATATTGAATTCACCTTCAACATTGATAATCAATATTTGTTTGTATATGTATATATTAAGTTGTAGCATTGTTTAGCACGACTTCATATTTTAATTTCCATTTACTTTATGTGTATCTCACTTTAGAGCCTCTGCTCTCTATTTATCTATATTTATCTTATCACTATTAGGCCTCATGTACACAAGGCAGTTGAAAAACCTCTTCTGAACACTGGAAACTGACAGCTGATAAACCTCAGTTTAACAGCTTTTACATACTGAGTTTAGCAGCAGTAATCAGCAGTTGAGGTTAGAAGCTTTTTTAAAGATAACCTCAGGAGACCCTCCCAAATGTCCACAATGCAGGGAAAACATGAAAATGATTAACTATTTCAGCCATTCTGTGAGAGAAGAGAGAGCAGTGTGATTTAACTATAGAGTCTCTCTCTGTCTCTCTCTTGCGCTCGGCTAATCTCTCCCTCTCTATCTGTGCCCGTCTCTCTCTCTCTCTGCCTGTCTCTCTCTCTCTACCTGTCAATTCAATTCAATTCAATTCAATTCAAATAAGCTTTATTGGCAGGACCACATACATGTTAGCATTGCCAAAGAAGTTGAGTTTCTATAAGAACAAATAAGGGGGGGGGGGGTAATATAGAGGGGAATGAGCATAAGTCCATGTAAAGGATTTTTAAGTCCTCAGTCTTTCATGTCCCTCTCAGTCGGTGACACGCTGTCACATATTGGGCAGCAATTTTTACCGTTGGCTCCTCTTCTCCCAGTAGAAATTGGAGTTTCCTCTTCTCTTCTATAGAATTGAAGTCTGGGATGAGAGTGGAGAGTCTCTGGAAGTGAGTGTCCCTCACTGATGAGTACTTTGGGCAATGTAGAAGGAAGTGGTCCTCATCCTCCAGGACCTCCTGGTCGCATTGCTGGCATAGTCTACTCTCCCTGGGCTTGTAGGTCTGCCTGTGCCGTCCTAATTCGATTTCCAGGCTGTTGGTGCTCAGTCTGTACAGGCTCAGGGTCTGTCTGTCTTTGGGGTCTTGTAGCACCTCCAGGTATGGGGCCAGTTTGTAGTCTCTCTGCAATGACTGGTAAACAGTTAGCTTTTTGGAGTTTGTTAGCTCATTTCTCCATTCTCCAACATGTTTTTTTTTGGAGTCATTGATTATGTTTTTTATTTGAGATTTTGTCAGGCCGCATTGTTGAGAGTTTGGGATAGACAAGGTGTTGATGAGTTGTTGCAGGCCACACGGCTTGGACTGGTCTTTACTGTTCAGTGAGGCTTTATGGTGGTATGAGTTGGGACTGCTGTTTTGTAGGTGATCCCAGTATGATAGCGCCCTCTTCTGTACTGTGAGAAGTAAGGGAAATCTGCCCAACTCAGACCGGCAAGCACTGTTGGAGGTATTCCGATGGACTTGGAGGAGGTGCTTGCAGAATTCCATATAGAATATTTCTGTTGGGCTGGGGTCCCATTTGGATTGGTCTGGGTAGGTGACAGGACCCCAAACTTCACCGCCATAAAGAAGAATTGGGGTGATGACACTATCAAATATTTTGAGCCAGACCCTCACTGGTGGTTTTAGGTGGTACAGCTGTCTTCTGATGGCATCGAAGGCTCTGCATGCCTTGTCTTTTAGTGCCTCTATGGCTGGCTTGAAACTTCCTGATTTCTTAATTTCTAAGCCGAGGTATGTGTAGCTGTTAGTTTCATCAACAGTGCAGTTGTTTAATGTAAGGGGAGGGCTCTTTGTTTGTTTAGTATTTTTCTTTTGAAACACCATGATCTTTGTCTTACTTGAGTTGATTGGTAGTGCCCATGTGGCACTGTATTTCTCCAGCACTTCCAGACTATCTCGTAGGCCTTTCTCTGTTGGTGACAGAAGTAGGAGGTCATCCGCATACAGCAGGGTCTATACCTCAGTGTCATGTGGAGTCAATCCTGGTGCTGGGGAGGATTCTAGAGCTGCAGCCAGTTCATTGATGTAGATGTTGAAGAGGGTTGGACTTAGGCTGCAGCCCTGTCTGACTCCTCGGGCTTGCCGGAAGTGTTCGGTTCTTTTCCCATTGACCTTTACACTGCAGCTGTTCTCAGTGTATGAACTCTTGATAACCTCATATGTTTTCCCTCCTATTCCACTCTCTAATAGTTTGAGGAACAGGCCTGGGTGCCTGTTAGGTTCAACTTTTAAACAAGTTGCTTAGTTTATATTGCTTTGCCAAATTATTGCTTCTATAAGAAAGATGACACGGAGTCAGGTATGTCTGTATCACAGTTCTCAGCATAAAGGACTGCTGCCTTTTACTCTTTCAAAGGCCTTTTATAGGCAATTATACAAACAATAATCTTATCGGCATTACCAAATGAGGTTAAGGTACAAAGAGTTTCTCATCAGCGAACATGTAATGATTATTCAGCAGTTCCAAATTCCATCTAGATACAGATTGATACGTACACAGAAGAGAAAAGCACAAACAATTTAAATAGAACAATTGATACGTACACAATTACAGTGGAACTCTAAGTCATTATTTCAACCCTATCAATTTCCCCCTTTGACATCATCCTCTCCTTCCCCCTGGGTCCTCATGAATAAGTTCTAGTCAGTTTTTCCCCAGAGTCCTTTCCCTGACCGCGAGTTGTCAGAGGGGTAGAACCCATCCCCCTAGGTATTACCAACATCTTAAAATTCAAGAAGAGGAGTTTTATAGGAGTAGGGTGATGTCAATACACATTTATCGGTATGCCCTGTCTATTCTCCTAATTTTCCTATTTATTTTCCTGTATACACATATATTCGTGATTGTAAGTGATATTAATATTAGAATAATAATTACCATTGGACTTAACAACCAGTGAAAGGTATTGGTTGCTGTAGAAGACATTCCACTGAATATATCCCACCAATGTGGTGCAGTATCCTGTTGTATCTGTGAGGAAAGATGTACTAGTCTACCTTTGTCAATAATCATTTGCTACTTTAGGATCATCTATAGCCCATTCGAAAGTTGTTGTTGTCTACTTCAAGTACATTAATACCAGGAGTCCATGCATATATTTGTAAAACAACAATCTTCAACAAAAAATATGTAAGTAGATATTTCATCATGTTGTTTTCTCGGGTTGTTTCTTGCAATGTGATGCGTGTATCCAGGTAGGTTTTCCTTCCAGCTTTACTGAGGTGGCTGTGGTCAAGAGTACTTGGTAAGGACCTTCAAACCTGGGTTCCAATGTCTTTCTGGTGTGTTTCTTTACATATACATAATCCCCTGGTAGCAGCGTATGTGTACCTGTTATTGAATTAGGGTCTGGAAGAGAAGAATACACACTTTTGTGGATCTTAGTTAGACGTTGTTGTAATTGTATCACATATGCAGTCAAACTATCACATTGCAATTGCATACTCTGTGGAAAGTATAAACCTAATCTAGGTGCATTCCCAAAAAGTATTTCGTATGGGGATAATCCTGTTTTTCCTGTTGGAGTGTACCTTATAGAGAATAAAGCCAAAGGCAGGCATTCTGGCCAAGGCTTGTTTAACTCTTGCATGGCTTTTTGTATTTTTAGCTTTATTGTCCCATTTACTCTCTCCACTGATCCTGAACTCTGTGGGTGGTAAGGGGTGTGAAAACTTTGTTGAACCCCTAACATGGTCATCACATTCTGCATGATTTCGCCTGTAAAGTGTGTCCCCCTATCTGATTCTATGGTTTCAGGAAGACCAAACCTAGGTATTAACTCAGTGATCAGTTTCTTAGCTGTGGCTTTAGCTGTAGCCGATTTTACTGGATAACTTTCGGGCCAACCTAAGAATAAATCGATACACACGAGGACAAATTCAAAGGGGCCGCTCTTAGGCATTTGTATCTAATCAATTTGCAGTCTCTGGAAGGGGTATTGGGCCCGGACCTGGTGTTTTCGTGGGGTTTTTACTCTCTGTCCTGGGTTATTCAGGAGACAGATTTAGCAGGCTGCACAGTAGTTTCTTGCAGTGCTACTGAATCCAGGGGCGAGCCATCCTTGGTTCACAATCCTATACATGGAATTGGAACTGATGTGTGTGGGTAGGTGAACTGCCGATGCCATTGCTGGGTACAGAGAGGCAGGTAGGCATATTTTGCCCCCTTCCCTCCATACATTGTCATGGTCTGGTGCTGCTCCCATTCTGACCCACTTATCTTTCTCGCTCTCCCCTGCTTGCTCCTGTAATTTACTCAGCTGCTGCCGTGTTGGTTCTGGGATACTCACCTCTACCGCTGCTAAGGTCTCAGGGCTTCCTTCCCCTAGAGCTGCCTGTTTTGCAGTCAAATCTGCAAATGCATTTCCTTTTGCCTCAATTGTTTTTGCGCTCGTGTGTGCCGCTATCTTCATGATGGCCACTCGTTTAACCTTTTGAAGATTGTTCAGGACTCTCTTAATCCCTTCTCCATGTTTTACAGGTGTACCTGCTGCTGTCAGATAACCTCTAGCCCTCCATATGTGGCCATAATCGTGCACTACACCATAAGCGTAGGCAGAGTCAGTGTAAATATTCCCTTCTCGTTCTTTTAAGTATTCTAGGGCTTGTTCTAAAGCTTTTAATTCTGCTTCCTGTGCTGACATGTGGGCTGGTAAGGCCTGTGCTTCAATTACCTGCGTATCAGTCACTACAGCATACCCTGTGTGATATTTACCCTTGTCATCAGCAAACCTACTGCCATCTATGTACAAAGTGTGCTCAGCATTTAAAATCGGTGTATCTGTAACATGTGGGAATCCCATTGTCTCCTGTTCCATGAGCTGAAAACAATCGTGCTCATTTACTTCCTTAAACAAAAGAGTGTCAGTTTCCTCATTTCCTTTCTCACTAGTACTATTAGCACTATCATTCCCCCTTGCCAAATCTGGTGACTGAAGAGGCAAAAAGGTGGCCAAATTTAAGGTTGTACAGCGCTGAAAAGTAACATTTGGAGGTAAGAGTAAAGTACACTGTAATCTTAATTGCCTAGCCATTGAAATGTGTTTGGGCTGTACCTGAGACAAGATTGCATGTATGTCATGTGTGGTATGCACTACGACTGGATTGTCTAGAACAATCTCTGATGACTTATCTATGATAATTGACACTGCAGCTACCGCCCGTACACAGGACGGTGAACCTCTAGATACTGGATCTAATGCTGCTGAAAAGTAAGCGACTGGTCTTTGTTTTACATGTGCCTGTGTCAGAACACCTGTGGCATGTCCAGTGATCTCAGCAATGTACAGATTAAATATCTTGGTGTAATCTGGTATACCAATAGCCGGGGCAGAAATTAATAGCTTTTTCAAAGTGACAAACGACTCATATGCTACTTCTGTAAGCACATACGGTACAATTTTCAAACAATCGTATAATGGCTGCATCAAAGCGCTAGCATGTGGTATCCACTGTCTACAATATGACACGATACCTAAAAACATACGCAATTGTTTGAAATTCCGTGGGGGTAACATTCCCTTTATCACTTGAACCCTCTCCTCAGTGAGATGTCTCGTACCCTGTGATATACAATGTCCCAAAAAGATAACTTTTTCCTGACACACTTGTAACTTTTTCTTATTAACCTTGCAACCTTTTTCTGCCAAAAATCGCAACAAATTAAGGGTGGTGGCCAAACAAGTTTCCTTGTCAGGGCAGCATAACAATAAATCATCCACATATTGTAACAATACACAGGAATCTAGTGGTACCCATTCTCCCAACACCGTTTGCAATGCTTGCGAATACAAGGTAGGTGAATGCGCCATACCCTGAGGTAGGCGTGTCCAGGTTAGTTGCCGATTTTTGATTGAAAATGCGAACCAAAGTTGGCATTCTTCAGCAAGCGGGACGGAAAAGAAAGCATTCACTAAATCTATAACCGTAAAGTACATACTGGTTGATGGTATTTGTGACAGTAATGTATGTGGATTGGGTACTAAAGGTGTCATCGGGGCTAGTATTTTGTTGACCGCTCTAAGGTCTTGGACCATTCTATACTTAACCGGACTACCGGCTACTGATTTCTTTTTAACCGGGTACAAGGGAGTGTTTGCCGGTGATTTTACCTCTTTTAGAACTCCACTTTTTAAGAAGGATTGGACCTGCATTTCTATGGCCGTCTCTTGGGGTGCACTAAGTGGATACTGCTTTTGTTGGGGAAGCACTGCTCCTGTAATCAGCTGTAGGGTAACCGGAGGTATGGGCAAAAGACCAACATCAGCTGGATGTTTCTCCCATAGTTCTCCTGGAAGGGACGACAAAATCTGATCTAAGTCTGAAGGAGGTGGGCCGGACAATTCCGATTCCTCCTCTAGGTATTGTATCAGGTTACACATCTCCATGTGTTCTTGATTATCCCCTATAGCTAAGGTGACAGTGCCATCTGGGTGATAGGTAATGTTAGCTCCTATTTTCTGCAAAATGTCAGCTCCTAACAAATTAGTGGGGGCTCCTCTGGATACCAGAAAGCGTGAAAGGAACATGTGGTTTCCTACTTTAACTTTCAGAGGTTTTGTAAGCGGGGCGTCGGCTAAAATGCCATCATATCCAGTTATTAGTAAAGTGTCAGGTGATTTTTGGCCAGGGAGTAGTTCAGAGTCAGAAAGTAACGAGCGTGAAGCTCCTGTATCGACTAAACAAGAGATTTTCTTATTACCAACCATTATATTTGTCTTAAGCATTGTTGTTTTGGATTTTTCTAAAACCGGGGTGAGTCATGCTCGTGGACCATCTCCCTGCTGCCTGATATGACTATTTTTGTTGTCCCTGGGCTGGTTCCTTCTCTGATTAACTGGAGAATCAACACCTTCCTCTCCTTCATTCCTTATTCTTCACCTACAGTTGCGTCTGATGTGACCAATCTTGTTACAGTAGTGACAGGTAAGGGGTTTGCGAAAGGAACCTCTACCTTGCTCTTGGGGACCCCCGAGTGCGTTGATAGCATGAGATTTCCTCCCTTTGGTTTCTGCTAAGTCCGCCTCTATGCCTTGCGCTTTTTGTAACAACGTCCCTCTATCTCTAGTTGCCCTCCACTCTGGTGTGCAGGCTTTCAGTCTCTCACTTATCTGTGGAATTAATCCCTCCATAAATTGTCTATTGAAGGCTCGGATTGTGACTGGCAGGGCCAAGTCCAATCCCTCATCTGCCATCATACTTTCCATAGATAAGTAAAATTCTGATACAGTCTGTCCTGGCATTTGCTTCATGGGTGATATGGACCCCCTCTCCTGTTGTTTTGCCTGACAAAAAGCTTCTAATCTAGCAATAAAAGGGGCCCTTGAGTCTATATGTCTGACATGTCCTGCCTCCAGGTTGCCCTCCCCATCAACTTGTCCTGCAGGTCTGTGTGGACCTATTTCTGTCATAAACTGGTTAAACAGGGTCAGAGTCATTTTGTGTCTGCATAGATCCTCCCCATCCTGCCAGGTCGCTTCATGTGTATTCATTAACTGTGTCACAAATCTACAAAAAGCAGCTGGCTTTGCTACCGGGTCTGGGGCGCTCTGTATTAATGCCATAAGGGTGTCTGCCGACCATGGTGCCCAAGTCCTTATTTGCATTCTACGAGTGACAGTAGGTGGGGCATTTGGATGGGCTGCTTGTCCAAATTTTGGATTGTTTACCTGAACAATGCGTGTATCAGTGCGTACGGGAGCTACAGTTTCTGGATGAGGTTTTTGTGCCCCACAATGCACACATTCTACTGCCCATTCTGGGTTTTGTGCTCCACAATCCTGACAACCCCATCCTCTCCCCTCAAGTACCGGATATATCTTGTGTGGTTTGCGTTCTACGTCAGTGTATGGGGGTGGGATGGCTGAGCTGGGAGCCTCGACATTTTTTGTTCTTCTATCTTTCATATCCCAACCATCACAATCTGGATTATACTTCCACCCCTCTTCTTTTGCTCTATTTGAGACCTTAATTAAGCATTGAACCTGACGCATCCATTGCTTCTCTAACACCTCTCCTTGTCTGTCCCTTTTTATTTCACTCCATACATCTGGGTCTAAGCCCGCTGCTCCTTTCACCTTAAATTTACAAAGGACATCCTTTAAGTCCTGTGCTTCGGTTTTCCCATAAATGTTCTTAATTATCTGTGGCACCGTATAGTGCGCCACAATTCCCTGGCGGGGTTTTGTGTTCCTCTGGCCCATTCTAACAGTCCTGCCTAGGTAGCGTGTGGGACACTTAGTGTACAATATAATGCGGCTACAACATATACAAGAATGAATAATTACTTTATATGCTAGCCCAATAACAAACCAGCTAAGTTACACTAGTTCCTCGTTGCCTTCCTCCTAGGGTGCTAGAATACTAGAAACCTCTTCCGGAATGAGATTTCTGAAATCGAATTACTTTATATGCTAGCCCAATAACAAATAATTACTTTATATGCTAGCCCAATAACAAACCAGAATGCGGCTACAACATATACAAAAATACGGCTACAACATATACAAGCATTCCTTTAAGTGGCCAGGTATCCGACTAGATCTCCGGACTTTTGGAGATCTTATGCCGCGTACACACGAGCGGACTTTACGGCGGACTTTGCCCGGCGGACTGGATTTCCTCGGACAATTCGATGTGTGTGGGCTCCAGCGGACTTTGTTTTCTCAAAAGTTGGACGGACTTAGATTTAAAATTTATCCGTTGAAATCGAGTCCGGTCGAAAAGTCCGCCGTCTGTATGCTAGTTCGACGGACAAAAAGCCACGCTAGGGCAGCTATTGGCTACTGGCTATGAACTTCCTTGTTTTAGTCCGGTCGTACGTCATCACGTACGAATTCGACGGACTTTGGTGGATTGTGTGTAGGCAAGTCCGTTCATTCAGAAAGTCCGTCGGAAAGTACGTCGAAAAGTCCGCCGGGCAAAGTCCGCCGTAAAGTCCGCTCGTGTGTACGCGGCATTATTCCCTCCCCGTATCTGGGAATCCCTCTCATACACTCTTATCCCTGCTTTATGGAGCAGACAGGGCTTATACTCTCAACCCGTCTATGGTTTATGAGTTAGATGTGAGGTTAAGCATAAGCGTCAGACCCCCAAGCTCACAAGCCCTCAAGTTCCCAATCATGTGAGGTAAGGCGCATTCCGTTGCTTAGTTCGGCAATCCCCTTCTAACTCATACCATCCTTGACAAGGCTCATTCACTTTCTCAACAAGACAGACAAGACAGACACTGACAACAAAACAAACAAATAATTCCAGCAATATAAACTAAAATATGCAGTAATTCTAGACTCACCACTACAGAGGCTGGTGTTTTAAAACCAGGAGAACCGTAACTGACAGAACGGATAGGCACAAATCAGGGGAGCACAGAATATAAGAAAAATAAAGCTTTTTCTTACCTGGCCAGGTTTTTTGATCTGTGGTTCCCGGAATGCCTGTCCTTTCGTTCCGTCAGCGTAGCTCAGCCACCTCTTGTAGCAACTTGGTGGGTCCCTGTTCGGGCGCCAAATGTTAGGTTCAACTTTTAAACAAGTTGCTTAGTTTATATTGCTTTGCCAAATTATTGCTTCTATAAGAAAGATGACACGGAGTCAGGTATGTCTGTATCACAGTTCTCAGCATAAAGGACTGCTGCCTTTTACTCTTTCAAAGGCCTTTTATAGGCAATTATACAAACAATAATCTTATCGGCATTACCAAATGAGGTTAAGGTACAAAGAGTTTCTCATCAGCGAACATGTAATGATTATTCAGCAGTTCCAAATTCCATCTAGATACAGATTGATACGTACACAGAAGAGAAAAGCACAAACAATTTAAATAGAACAATTGATACGTACATAGGGAAGAAAGGAGCACAAACAATTTAAATAGAACAATTGATACGTACACAGGTAAGAAAGGAGCACAAACAATTTAAATAGAACAATTGATACGTACACAATTACAGTGGAACTCTAAGTCATTATTTCAACCCTATCAGTGCCACACGGAGTCAAATGCCTTCTTAAAGTCCACAAATCAGGCGAATATCTTTCCATGTTTTGTATTATGGACATGGTTCTTGATGAGGCTGTACAGGGTGTAGATGTTGTCTGTAGTGCAATGGTTTGGTATGAACCCTGCCTGACTTATGCTGAGGACATTGTGTTGTGTCAGGAAGTTGAGGATCTGTTTATTGAGGATGCTGTTGAATAGTTTCCCTAGTGTGCTGCTGACACATATCCCTCTGTAGTTGGCTGGATCATACTGGTCTCCACTCTTATGGATGGGTGTTATGAGGCCTTGGTTCCATACTGTAGGGTAGTAACCAGCGCTCAGGACCAAATTGAACATTTTGCATAGTGCAGTGTGTACATCTGGGAGCCGTGTGTGTGTCTCTCTCTCTCTCTCTGCCTGTCTCTCTCTTTCTGCCTGTCTCTCTCTCCCAGTGCCTCTCTCTCACTCTCTGCCTGCCTCTCTCTCTGCCTGTCACTCTATCTCTGGCTGTCTCTCTCTCTCTGCCTCTCTCTCACTCTCTCTCTCTCTGCCTGTCTCTCTCTGCCTCTCTCTCTCTCTCTCTCTCTCTCTCTCTCTCTCTCTCTCTCTCTCTCTCTCTCTCTCTCTCTCTCCCTCTCTCTCTCTCTCTCTCTCTCTCTCCCTCTCTCTCTCTCCGTCTCTCTCTCTTCTCACTCTCTCTCTGCCTGTCTTTCTCTCTCTGTACCTCTCTCTCTCTCTGTCTGTCTCTTTCTCTCTGCCAGTCTCTCTCTCTCTCTCTGCCTGTCTCTCTCTCTCTCTATGCTCTCTTATCTGCCTGTCTCCCTCTTTCTCTGCCTGTCCTTCTCTCACTCTCTCTGCCTGTCTCTCTCTCTCTCTCTCTCTCTCTCTCTCTCTCTCTCTCTCTGCCTGTCTCTCTCTGGACGTCTCACTCTCTCTCTGCCTGTCTCTCTCTCTCTGGATGTCTCTCTCTCTCTCTCTGCCTGTCTCTCTGAGTGTCTCTCTCTCTGAGTCTCTCTCTCTCTCTCTCTCTCTCTCTCTCTCTCTCTCTACCTCTCTCTCTCTTTCTCACTCTCTCTCTGCCTGTCTTTCTCTCTCTGTACCTCTCTCTCTGTGCCTGTCTCTTTCTCTCTGCCAGTCTCTCACTCTCTGCTTGTCTCACTCTCTATGCTCTCTCTCTCTGCCTGTCTCTCTCTTTCTCTGCCTGTCTCTCTCTCATTCTCTCTCTCTGCCTGTCTCTCTCTCTCTGGATGTCTCTCTCTCTGCCTGTCTCTCTCTTTCTCTGCCTGTCCCTCTCTCACTCTCTCTCTCTGCCTGTCTCTCTCTGCCTGTCTCTCTCTATGGATGTCTCACTCTCTCTCTGCCTGTCTCTCTCTCTGGATGTCTCTCTCTGCCTGTCTCTCTGAGTGTCTCTCTCTCTGCCTCTTTCTCTCTCTCTCTGCCTCTCTCTCTGCCTCTCCCTGTCTGTCTCTCTCTCTGCCTGTCTCTCTGAGTGTCTCCCTCTCTCTGCCTGTCTCTCTCTCTGCCCCTCTCTCTCTCGGCTCTCTCCCTTTCTCTCTCTATCTGCGTGTCTCTCTCTCTGACTATCTCTCTCTCTTGCTCTCTGCCCCCTCTCTCTCTACCCCACTCTCTCTCTCTCTCTCTCTCTCTCTCTCTCTCTCTCTCTCTCTCTGCCTGTCTCTCTCTCTGTCTCTCTGAGTGTCTCTCTCTCTGCCTGTCTCTCTCTGCTTGTCTCTCTCTCTGGCTGTCTCTCGTTCTCTCTCTGCCTGTCTCTCTGAGTGCCCCTCTCTCTCTCTCTGCTCTCTCTCTCTTTCTATCTGCCTGTTTCTCTCTGCCCATCTCTCTCCCTCTCTCCCCCTCTCCCTCTCTCTCTCTCTCTCTCTCTCTCTCTCTCTCTCTCTCTCTCTCTCTCTCTCTCTCTACCTCTCTGTACCTCTCTCTCTCTTTCTCACTCTCTCTCTGCCTGTCTTTCTCTCTCTGTACCTCTCTCTCTGTGCCAGTCTCTCACTCTCTGCTTGTCTCATTCTCTATGCTCTCTCTCTCTGCCTGTCTCTCTTTCTCTGCCTGTCTCTCTCTCATTCTCTCTCTGCCTGTCTCTCTCTCTCTGGATGTCTCTCTCTCTCTGCCTGTCTCTCTCTTTCTCTGCCTGTCCCTCTCTCACTCTCTCTCTCTCTGCCTGTCTCTCTCTCTCTGCCTGTCTCTCTCTCTCTGGATGTCTCACTCTCTCTGCCTGCCTCTCTCTCTGGATGTCTCTCTCTCTGCCTGTCTCTCTGAGTGTCTCTCTCTCTGCCTCTCTCTCTCTCTCTCTCTCTCTCTCTCTCTCTCTCTGCCTCTCTCTTCTCTCTCTCTCTCTGGATCTCTGGATCTCTCTCTCTCTCTCTGCCTGTCTGTCTCTCTCTCTGCCTGTCTCTCTGAGTGTCTCCCTCTCTCTGCCTGTCTCTCTCTCTCTCTCTCTCTCTGCCCCTCTCTCTCTCGGCTCTCTCCCTCTCTCTCTCTATCTGCGTGTCTCTCTCTCTGACTATCTCTCTCTCTTGCTCTCTGCCCCCTCTCTCTCTACCCCACTCTCTCTCTCTCTGCCTGTCTCTCTCTCTCTGTCTGTCTCTCTGAGTGTCTCTCTCTCTGCCTGTCTCTCTCTCTCTGCTTGTCTCTCTCTCTGGCTGTCTCTCATTCTCTCTCTGCCTGTCTCTCTGAGTGCCTCTCTCTCTCTCTCTCTCTCTCTCTCTCTCTCTCTCTCTCTCTCTCTCTCTATCTGCCTGTTTCTCTCTCTCTCTGCCCATCTCTCTCTCTCTTGCTCTCTGTCCTCTCTCTCTCTCTCTCTGTCCCTCTCTCTTTGCATGTTTCTCTGAGTGTCTCTCTCTCTCTGCCTGTCTCTCTATCTGTACCCCTCTCTCTCTCCCCCTTTCTCTCTCCCCCTCTCTATCTCTCTCTCTCTCTCTCCCTGCATGTTTCTCTGAGTGTCTCTCTCTCTCTGCCTGTCTCTCTCTGCTCTCTTTCTCTCTATCTGTACCTCTCTCTCTCTCTCTCTCACTCTCTCTCTGCCTGTCTTTCTCTCTCTGTACCTCTCTCTCTCTCTCTCTCTCTCTCTCTCTCTCTCTCTCTCTCTCTCTCTCTCTCTGCCTGTCTCTCTCTCTCTCTCTGGATGTCTCTCTTTCTCTGCCCGTCTCTTTTGCTCTCTGTCCCCCTTTCTCTCTCTATCTGCCTGTTTCCCTCTCTCCGCCCCCCCCCCTCTCTCTCTCTCTCTCTCTCTCTCTCTCTCTCTCTCT